>JAUMHI010000051.1:11676400-11729170 GCA_032359435.1 Enteromius unitaeniatus
TAGGAATGGGATGGCACTTCAGTTCATAGAATGAGTAAAGGCAGGTGAGCGAAAACTTTTGGTAATATAGTGTATATATATAAGAGCAATATTTTTTGTTGTAAGCATGTTTTTAGCTCATAAAATGTGAACAATAATAAAAACATATATCAAGTAAATCATACGTTTTTTCATTTGTCTATATAGCGATCATTTTGACAATTTAGCTGGCTTACATCTGAATTTTTGTTTATATTTATTGTTAATTGTGATAATAACTGCAGAACATGGCTGAGACATACAGGCCCTGAAACATGAACACATTTCCAGCTCACACCCTCTCACCTCCCATTCACCCAGAAACATGTGATCAAGCGTGATTCAATTAATTAATTTCAGCCGGCGTGTTCAATAGCCCATCTGTCACACATACTACCCACTTTCTCTCACATGCTACATACTATAGTACATTTTAGATAAACTGTATTACGTGTGTAATGTGAGAGTCCATTTTAGAACTCCTTGCCTCCTCACCACACCCCTCCTCTTAGCGGCCCCCCATTGGCTGACCTAGTGAGGTTGCCATAGCGACGTTTTTTTCAGTGGAGCATGGATAATTAGTCAAACATCTCCTAACAGAGAACATCTTTTCACCGGGGGTGTTTATATACACCGATAGGGAATAAGACACAAGCATTCTGTTGTCACGACCTGTTTTAAGGTATCAGGAGAGTTTATGACAATCATAATAGCGAGTTTAGTTCTGTAGAAGTAACATAAGCCGAAGGGAATTTAATACCAGAAAAATAGTTTAAATATGCCTTCGCTTTCCGACGTTTTTATAAGTTTCATGTTTGAAAACAAATCTCTGCAGGAGATTATAGCGTTAAGCTCATGTTTGGATGCACGTACAGTAAACTAAAAGCATATTCAGATGATCGCTTTTTAATCCTATTCGTTGTGACATCACCCGCTGCATTAAACAATTGTGTTTGTCTGCCTGTGTAATTGTGAGTAAGTTGGCTGTCATTTTAGGGGTGGATCACCTTTGGAACAACTTTTTAGATTTAGACAATGCTGTGTAACTAGGGCTCAAAATAGCACCCTAATGCACATCTCCCAGCACTATTCCTTTTTTGCTTCGGTGATTGTCTTTAGATTTTGTAATTGAGGCTTTATGATTGGTAGTGTTTGGTGTAGCACATGCAACAGACGAGGTACTACGTAAGTCTTTCATCTTCTTCAGACCCCAGGGGGATGGCAGATCCATAAGCTAGGGACGGTTTCCATTAACAGTGGGCTGATCTTTGACTAATCACCCCGTGAAGTGGTGAAGTCCTCGTGTTTTTCCAGTTAAACAGTTCCACTGCCCTGGGCTCCGATTTGGACAAGAGAGCCTTGTTTGTGCTGTGTCTCTGTGAGGAGTTTACTCTGTAAATATCCATCCTTTGTTTTTCTTTTTCCTTATGGGAAAACGGCAACCCCCTTCTACCTCTGTTCACCTTGTGATGGATCTCTATAACCATCAGTTGCTATTAACTTGATTATGCAATGCTAGGAACTAAAATGGCTGTAGCTGAAAATGGAAGAACGTGAGAAAAAGAGACCCCTCTGCACTGCTTTTAGCATTTCTTGCTATGTCACGACCATCAGAAAGCACAGCTGTGATGGACCCGCAAAGGCTTTCTTTTTTCCGACCCTCCCCTTCCTTGTTCTCTCTTTCCTTCTGTACCACAATCCCTCTCTGTCTCCTTCTCATTCTCGCTCTGTGCACCACTGTTCCTCCATTTTAGCCTTCATTCATTCGCTCAGCTATATTTTATAAAGGTTGACGATGATCCAGAGCCTCCCGCATTTAAATATCCTCGTAGACAACATAACCCATTAGAAATGTTTCATTTGCATGCAGCAGCTGCATGGTTGCATGGCGGGAATTCTAAAGCATCTTCGCTTACAGCTCACTGACCAGGGAATGCTGACATTCATGAGGTTTGCTATTCAGGTCAGTGGGTTTTTCAGCCCAGCAGCATGGCACTGCAGAGGAACCTGGGGGTTGGGGGGAGCTGGGTCTTTATAGTGGAAAGCACTGTAGGGTTCCACTTCTACTGTCTGTCCTCGAACCAAACAGTAACACGGTTACATAATGTCACTACAGAGGACACAGTCAGTCTCTCACAGCCTAATTCTGTCCTATGCAATCCATTCCCATATGATGAAGCAACCTGCAGCCGTTCTAGGTATAATCACATTTTATTGATTAAATAGGAAACATTGTGACATTAAGATAATCACACACACTCATTTACATACGCACAGCCATACACACAAAAATAGTCCTCTTTTAAACATGTGCATGTGATGGCAACTTTAAAACAAAACAAAAAATAACATAACATCACTGTCATCCATGAAAGTCTTAGCTTACCTATAACACCAACTGCCTGTGAAAAAAAACTGTTCATAGACTTCTTTAACGCAGTCTCACACAATGTTCAGTGCAGGCAGAAAAAAAAAATCCACAGAGATAGATCCATATGCCTCACGGTTCTTGGATGACATGTTACATACACATTTGTTACAGCTGACAGGCACTGTGAGACTTAACACAGTGTTTAAAAAAAAACAGAGAAATGGACATCGGGAGAGAAAAGATATGAGATGGCTCATCTTGTTGAAAAAGTAGGGCATGCGTTCTGCTACATACATTCAAAAGATACTGCGAAATATCCTGTCTTGGCATGAACTGTACAGGTAAGAGTTTCTGTTTGTTTGCATACAACACGATGGAGCTCCAAGAAGACTAACATTGATCCACAAAGTTCACTTGAAAAAGAAAACATTTGGAAAAAGACACCAGACAAAAAATTCTAAAAAAGAAGGCCAAGTAACAAAGGCTACAAAGATCCCTCCATTGCTCTGTAACAAAACATTTTTTTTCTGTTTGGCAGGCATGATGATAAGAAAAAAGCACCTTTGTTATGATACTGGGCTCCTCTGGTGTTGTAGACCTGGATGAAAACCATAAGACTCAGTGCTGAATTGATTGTTTCTTCTCTGAGGCTTTTAATTACCACAAAAGACCATTACGCACTATTACGATGCCGGAGATAATGGATGGATACATTGCTTTTTTCTTCAGAGAAGGTCTACATGGCTTTGGATTCCAGGTGAGGGCTCTTGTGCTTTAGTGCCTGCCATTTAATTTGCATGTTTGGTTGCCATAGGGATCACTTAGACAGGGCCTGTGTGTGTGCTGTCCGTTCCTGGTTGCACGCAGAGTTGAATCCACAGCATCAGTCTGTTCAAGAGTGATGGGAATAAAAACACCCAGCTGATAAAAGAATTGAGTGATTGACACCAGTGTGTAAATTAGTTCAAATAACGGTAACAATCCAGTTGTTCCTGTGCTGCTAAAAGGCATAAACCAGGTGCAGTGATGCCATATCGAATATAAAAATTAAATCTTGAGAAAACTGTTGCCAGTGGAATGTTTCAGGATTTTTGCCATAGACAGAATTGGTATATCAGTTATTTTCGAGTAGCTGCAGCTGTTGGTGCAGGCTTATTGCTGGTCCGACGAACGGGCATTTTGGACACCGGTATCTTGGAACGTGTGGCTTCTGCCCTCCCCTGTACAGAATGGTAGGTTGCAGTAGATCCGTGTTTAATTGGGATCTTGGACTCCCGGGTTAAGCTTGTGGCACCAGCTGCAGGACGTGCTGTTGTTTGGAGACCAAGTTTTCCATCAAGAATGTCTTCTTGGCTTGGGGTAATAGCCCCTGATTCTGTGGAGACATCACTAAGGGCCTCCTTGCTGCTGCTTTCCCGTGAGAGAGTGAATGGGATCTCCTCTTCGTGTACTGGTGTTGGTAAATTGGAGTGCTCCTCATCTCCATTGGGCTGGGAATCTCGATGATGTAGCTTAGGAGGTCTGCCTCCACCACTAACAGGGATCTTACTCAGAGTTGTGGGCTTTGCTGCAGGGCCCCTTTTAACTGCCTTGCTGATGCTTTGAGCAGCCAATGAGTCTCTATTGTCAGCTCCTTCTTGTCTTACTAGGTCCTCCCTTAAAGCTATCCTAGCATCATCATCCAATCTTTTAGAAGAAATGAAGGATGGAGTAATACCAGACGGAGACTTTAGGACAGGAACTTGTGGCGCAGAGGTAACTGTGGGTGATTTTGCGGTAGCAGAGGAAGAGGTAAAAATGGGAGGTTTAGCAACAGGAGTCAGTTCAGAGATGGATGGTTTCCTTACAGACGCTGTGCCAGATTGGGTGCTAGGTTTTGAAGTTTGTCCTGTGGGTTGTTTTGTCTCAAGCTTGGCAATTGGAGCAGTGTTTCGGCTTGTCGATAATCCAAATGTTGTTACAAGTTTTGGTCTTGGTGTTGGTGCAGGAGCTGGGGTAGGTTTACCAAAAGGTGGTGGATAAGGGGTGTATTTGGTCGCAGAGGTAGACATAGTATGTTTGAAATCTTGAGTAACGCTCGGAGTGGGTTTTGTTGCAGGAGCTGGGGCTTGGGTAGGTTTAGGTTCAGGGGTTGGAGCAGGTTCAAATATAGGAACTGCGGCAGGTTCAGGGGTAAAACTAATTGTGGGTGAGACTTCAGAAGGAGGGGTACAGATGGATGGAGGAATGGGTGTAGAGCTTGGAATAGGTTTCATAATTGGGGCAGTTGTGGAGCTAGCTATTGTGTCAGTTTTGATTTCAGGGCTAGATTTAGGGGACAGGCCCGGTTTAGCTGGGGAAGTGGTAGATTTGATTGTGGTGCCGGATATAGGGCTTGGGGCAGGTTGTGTAATGGAGACTGATGTAGGGATTGGGGTAACTGGCGTTTGTACAGGTGTTGTTGTTGGGGTAGGCTGGGTTATAGGGATAGCTGATGGCATAGGGGTGGGTTTGGAGAAAGGGCTGGAAGTAGGGGTAGGGATAATAGGGCCAGTAGGCGTAGAAGGTGACATTTTGGTCACCGGAGAGGATGTTGAGGTAACTGCATGTTTTGTTAAAGGGCTGGAAATAGGTTTGGTGGTGGTAGGTGATGGGGTGGGTTTGGTTGCTAAAGTAGGGGAAGGTTTGGAGGAGATGGTTGGGCTGAAAGTGGAAGTAGGTGAAGGGCTAGGCTTTGATCTGGTAGAAGTCGTAGAAGATGAAGTCTTCTCTGAATTATCCACTTTTAGCGTGCTAGGTGCTCCCTCCATTCGACAGCTAGCTTTGACCCATTCTGCTTCTACATCTGCTACAATATCTCCACATGCTGTCAGTGAATCAAAGCTTAAAATTGATGAGATATCTCCGAGCAGCGTGCTCAAGCGTTCATTTGCTGGAGGTTTGCTTATCCCGCTCACCTTTGCAGAGTCCTCAGATGATGCAGGGCCCTCTTGCGGTGCAGGCTTTTCCTCTGTCCCCTCCAAAGAGCGAGGTGGAGGCCCAGGTGTCAGCGTAAGACTCTCCTTTATGATCTCAACACTGTTGGAGCGAGAAGCTAGAAGGGGAGGGCCAGGTTCACCCTCCTCGTCATCCTCTTTCTCCTTACCACGCCAGCGCACTGTACCAAACAATCCCTTCAGGCCCTTCCGTTGCCGCCCGGGTCTCTGAGACTCTGTCTGTGCTTGCCGTTCCCCCGTCAGTCCCCGTCTGCCTTTGCGAAGCATATTTAGGAAGCTCAGAGACTTAGCAGAGGTGAGGGAAGAGATGGACTGCCTCGTAGGAGTAGTTTCTGAATTAATGTTCCCACCTGTGAACTCCTCCATTGGAGCATCGTCCTGTTGACTCTCATCCTCCTGGTCAAGATCCACCTGCTCTGCCTCTGCTTCTGGGGCTGTAGGCTCATTTAATCCATCCAGGGTTTTGCTCCTCGATGGTGGTGATTTAGGGCCTCCATCTCCTTTCCCACGTATGGAGAAGATGCTAGCGACACTGCTTCCAGGTTTCCGCTTGCCGAACAGTTTGAAGGCTTTTCTGATTTTACCTGGAGGCTGAGGGTCACATGGCGGTGGTTCACAGCTCTCAGACTGTGCATCCATATTCCAGCTCCACTGCAGTGTCTCTTTACCTTCGTCTCGATGTCTCGGTCTATGCTCACACGCTCTCTCTTTGTAACCTCACACTAAGATGAATGAAACACAACTCTATTAAGAATAAATAAATAAATTACCTTTTCCCTTTTATATCTCTGTATACTGTTTTTGCAAGCAATGTGCATCTATCTCCGTCTCCACTCTCATTCCCTCCCTCTGTCTTTTGCTCTTTTTTTAAGCGCTCCCTCTTTCTCTCTCTCTCTCTCTCTCTCTCTCTCTCTGCTGTTCCTCCCTCCCTAGCCTCCGCCCTCCCTCTCCCTCCCTTTCTCTCTGCTCCTCTCCTCTGGCTGCTCCAACCGGTCGCCATGGCAACTGAGGGTCTAAGCAGCTTTCGTCAGCAATGGAGCGGAGCCAGGGGCTGTCATCATCCTACCCTCTTTCCTTCTTTCTCTCTCTCTCCCCGTCCACTCCCTGTTTTTATCCAACTAAGTGTTCCCATCTCCCAGTTACTCATCCAGATTTATCCTTCCTATTTGTGACCGGGCTCTCTTCATATCAGCATCACTGCTGCATATGGAACAAAGGACAACATGGCCAGCAACTGGCTTGTTTCACTGCATCCCTACTGGCATAGATATACAATCAAACCACTCTCAAGCTGTGTATTGAATTTATGTACATCAGAAGAAGGACATATTGAAAGGGGGTTGAAATTTTGTAATTAATACAAAATGATTGGTATGAATTGTCAAGACATTCTCCACATAATTTCCTTGACTTTCCCCATCTCTTATCATCTCACATGCACTGTGTTTCTCTAATAATCTTCCTTCTCTCCTTCTGCCCCTCCCACTCAACCACCCACAATTTTTCTCTCTCTCCCACACACACACACACACACACAATTCCTGTAGGACATAAGTACATGCTCTACATTATGTGCGTGTAGCCCCTCCTTTTGCTTAGCTGTGTCACACCTTTTTCTCTAGGGTCTTATTGACACAAGGATTCCAGTCATTAGAACTCCTTTTTTTCATCATGAATCTGACCCATCTTTCCTATCTAGTATTTCCATCTTTCTGCCTTTTGCTGTCTTTCATGATCTGCCCATTTGTCAAAGTAGTTCTCTCTCCCCATTTGTCTCTCTTTTTCCATTTATGCATTAGATTACATATCACACCAATCTCTCTTCTTGCACATCCATTTTGTTGATGTATATCTTTAGTTTTCAGCTAATTGGATTGAATATGCACATTACAAATATAATATATGAGGTATTATATCTAGGTTCATGTTTATATGTTTTTAGAAAACCCATGTTTCAGAAAATCAGAAATACATTAAATATTTAGTCATTTAGCAGACACTTTTACCCTTACAAATGATGACCATGGAAGCAAAAAAAGCAATAATATGCAAGTGCTACATAGCAAATACATAGTAATTCTTTTAAAATGTTTATTTTCATAAACAAGAATCATTTTAAAAACATCGATAAGCAATTTGTAACACTGAGCCAACATTTTTAAGCTTAAATTCTATGAATGTGAAAATGGAAAACAAACTGCTTTTTTTTCATGCATTTTCTCATTTTAATCTTAGTTCATGTATGATTATTATTATGTTTATAATTTGTTTACTGGCCGTTTTTATGGTATGCAAGTTTTGGTATATCTCATTTTCTCCTCACTCTGTACTGCTGCATAATCTCTTTCCATTTTATGTAACTATACTTTGTTCTGAATTAAAATACAGCAGTTTGGATGGAAGTAAGTTTCTGTCTTATACTGTGTAGGTCACTAGTTTCCCCTCAAAAGTAGTTAGGTGCATGACACTTGGTCTGCTTCTGTACATGTACATCTCCTTTTCTGTCCTTATCTGCTCAGTATTCTCTCTTTTAAAACAGGCCTTTCCTCCTTCCTTCACCCCATCACAACGAAACAATGAATTCATTCATTCTTAAGTGGTGCTTTCATTGGGGCTCACTAAACAGCGGCGACTCGCCAGACAGAACACCACATTTCTATGTGCTGAGACAAACACAGCAATGGTTATAAAAAAAGAGTGACAGGCTAAAACAAATGCTGGAAGAGATAAACCACCCACGAATGTGCCACTTAATTGAATAATCTTCTTGAAACATTTGTCAATTCAATTTAAGTTTATTTTTCTACTATTAGAGGAGCCTCAAAAATCATAAAATTGCAAATCTTCTATTGTGACGTACTTTAGAGTGAAATGATTAAATAAGATAGATAGATAGATAGATAGATTAGATTAGATTAGGTTAAGTGAACAAATATGAACCGAGAAGTCTGGCATACTACCAGGGAGGTTATTTTATGGAACTTGCTGAACACTTTCTGAGGCCATGCAAGATGTAGATGACTTTGTTCGCTCATGAGAATATGAAATTTAGCATCCTATCATTTGCTATTGATTGTCTGTGGTAAGTGGGTGCTGTCAGAATGACGATTCAAACAGCTACTAAAAACATCACAGTAATCCACAATTAATCAGAATTAGTATTTGTGCATATTTTACTTCTGATTTAGATGAGGACACGTTTTTCACTGGAGAAAGCAATATTATAGATATAGATGACGTGTATTTTAGCTGGAAGCAATAGTTTAAAAGTGTTAACCTAATAATGAATGTTTATTATGATGGACTGAAGTCATACTTTTAACAGCTTTCTGCATTCTTGTTCTGACGGCAACCATTCACTGCAGAGGATCAAATGGTAATTTTTGGGTGAAATATTCGTTCAGTATATACTATTAAGTCAACTGATGGTTCATGTCGACTTTAGTGTAACAGCACGGTACTGCTGTGCTCCATCGATTTAAACAATTTGATCAGTAGCCTATTCCAAAATTCACACCAAGCCCACCCAGTGCAAGAAGACTAATTTAAATAAATTTAGCATTTTTTGTGTTTTTTTTAATAGCAGATTTCATAAAAAGGCCCAAGCATAAGGTATGAGGAAGCAGTTTTTACTTAATTTATATAGCTAGACACTACTGATATATCAGCTGTCACATTTTTAGAGGCTCAAGACTGTTTTTAAGTTTATCATTTGAAATTAATCTGCTGATTATAACTCTGCTTACAAAAGAGACTTATTAAATCAATACTTAGAGTGCAGAGCACAAAAGCTGTGTGTGTGTGTGTGTGTGTGTGAGTATTTTATCGAGAGCAAGAGTTCTAAATCAGGCTTAGCACAAGATCTCCTTATCACACGTGAACAGACAATTTGTTCTTTGTTCCATGTTTAGTTGGTCCTCTGACGAACTCGCTTCTGAAGCCTCCTGAGGAGAAGAGCAGAGATGGAGAGAGAGGACCAGAGGGGTCTGTTCTCTACAGAATAGAGAAATGAAACACATCTGGCAACAATACTGCAATTCCCCTGCAGGACCATTTGGCCCACCAAGCCAGCAAACTGACAATGAATCAAATTATGCTCCAAATAAAAAGTAACAAATTGATTAAGGTGGTATTTGGGTTAACTCATTAACTAGAATAAACCTAGCTGGGTGATTCAAATCCACCCATTTTTTTCCCCGTCCCACACTCAAGTCCTCTCACCTCTTAATGTCTCGAAGGCAGACCAACAGTGACGCTTAAGCTACTGCACTGCTTCCCTCTGCTGACGGAATACACAATCGCAAATGATATATCAAATACACTAGTTTCTTGTTTTATTTCACGATTAAAACAATTTTTTAAGACTAATGAAAATTCTCATAAAATTAATTGAAATAGTGAGAGATCATGGTTCGATGAAATTAGGTTAATAAAAATGTTCAAAAGATAAATAAGTGAAATAAGTCAAATTCCTCATGTGTGTAAACATACTTGGCAAAAGCTTTTTTTTTTTACATTACTTCACCAGAATGTAAGCCTATGTAAATTAACCAAATAAAAGTGTGATGATAAAAGCATATTAACAAACTTTAAATATGGGGTGCACAGTTAAAGTGAAATATATGAAATACAAAATGTATTGTAAATGCATAAAAACTTTTTTTGTGTATGTTCAAAAATAGACCGAAAAGAGGCTATTTGTTGAAAATACATCTACATATTCCTAATACAATACAATTTAATATAAATAAGCATTGAGCAAAGGTCTGCTTAACAATAAAAAAAAGACATAATATGAAGACACACACACACAAATATATATATATATATATATATATACACACACTCACACAAAATTAACATTGTTCATTTTATTATAAAACTATAAGATATATATTTTTATACCATTATTGAGCTTTGCAGTGTACAAAATATATTTGCCATATAGGCTATTTAAAACATGTTTGACCAGACAAAATTGACGTATGAATAGTTTTTTAAACCCTCATGCCGTTGAAACAACAAAAATAACCAGGTTAAGTCTGTTAAGACGTAATAAAGGCAGAATGGCAATTACTCTGATTCCATTTAGTGTACTGTTGCTTTAAGGCTCACAATAAAACCAACATAGAACTACATCGAATAAAACTGTGCGTTTACTGTATTATTCGTTTAAAATGGGGGCAGTGTGCCACTAATGGAGAGTTAATGTGCTGCTGGCATGAAGTAGTTCTTTGTTTTTGTCCGCGAGCATAGATCGGACGAGGCTCGTGCCGTGACGTCACCGACACCCTCTCCGAGGGTCGGATTAAAGATGGCGCCCTCTCATGCGGTAAGATGCTGTCAACGGGGCTTATCCTGGATACCTGTGATTTTTATCAACCTGGTCGTGTGCTGGTCCTACTACGCTTACGTTGTGGAGCTCTGTATATGTAAGTGTTAACTTAAGTAGTCCTGGCTGAAGGGAGCAGAGCAGATAAAAGTTGCTTGTTAGTTGTTGCAGTGGTTTGGGCAGGAAGTGTCAGTAACTGACTGGTACCAGATTTGTTTCGAAATTCCGCTCAGTTTCTCAGTATTTGTTCGTACTCATGGACGTGCATAATTCATGTCGAATGCCACGAATTGTTCATAACTTGTTTTGATGTCAGTTTGCATGCGGCCAGCTGTTAAACTGATTGAGACGCCTGATAATTAAAGAGCTGATATTAGAAGCTGTCTTGCCAAAGAGAACGTAAATAACGTTATATATGTTTTTTAATTTATGTTTTAGTAATAGCCTCATTCCAGTCTGAACGCAGATTAACGTTATACAGCAAAGTGTGTCTGGAGCAACAAACTTATTTATCACTAGTCAGTTGAATAGCTGCTGTGTCAAATAGGGTGATGTGATATACTTTTATACTGTGCAACTGCAACAAAGCTAAAAGTGGTTCTTTTTTGTTTAGATATAAAGTGTGAAACATGAATGAGCATGAACATCTGTGCTGTTGAAGTCTATAACTCGAGCTGTTGTTCACCACTTCAGTCATCCCTTCTCTCACTGCAGTTCCACCCAGTTATTACTTCCTCATCAGTGTCTAAAAATACTCATTTCACTGTGCGTTGGGGTCCATTTATTACCCTAGTAAAGTGTAGTGATATATTATGAACCCTTCCTTATTGATTCCCCCTACTTTTCACTATAAAGGTTTGTAGAGGCTTTTAAAAATCTGATTTGATGAACTCATGGTGACCGTATGAATGCTCAAATTGACTTTTGTTTTGGTTCTGTTTCTTATTGTATTTAACAAATTAAACAAGGGTTGGTACATGAGGAACAAACTGCTATAAAAGATTAATTTCAGCAATAATTAATCATAGATTGATACAATGTAACACCAGTGAGACATAAATAAATTGAAAAAAAAAAAAAAAAACGTTATACATATGGCACACATTTCAACATCCTATATATTTTGACTTTGAAAGTTGCTTTTAAAGATTAAATACAATATTTCATAATCTATTAAAACATATAGTTGATAATAATATAGTTAAATTAACCAACAAAAGAGTAGCAAAATCGGCTCATTTAGCCTTAATAATTACAGTTAATTTCACAAATGAAACAAGGGTTGGAAAATCGAAGACAAACTCTCATTATAGGTAATGAAAATAAATATTTAAACATTTATTCAAATAAAAATGTATGTAATTTAATGAAAACAAATATTTAACTATTTAAAATATCTCTTTTAAAAACCGACTCGTACTGCCAGAGCGTTGACTGACTGTGCCATCACGACATGCATCTGTCAGTCATGACAACCAGGGTATTCCATCCGTGATGGACACAAGGCTCTTTCTGACCAGATGGCAGTACCAGTCGCCCGGCGCTCTGGCCTTACTGGGCTGATCTGGTGGGAACTGGAAGGGTGCTGAGAGAGAATTAGTGGTATCCCAGCACTCAGCAGATGGCTTTGTGAATTGGGCCAGTTGTTCTTGATGGGATTGCTGATTGACCTTTGCTTCTTTCTCTCTGCAGACACAATCGCTAACACAGAGGAGCAAGGTAAGAGGAACCCCAGTGTTACCAAGCACACAATATTGCAAAAACCGTTAACAAATCCTTCTCTTTGCTAATCTGGCCTCCTGCTGTCCTTAGTCACATGTTTTGTCACACCAGTATGAACAAAACATCCCATTTAGATTATGAAGTAACAGCTATTATTGCAAGTATGAATTATAATTTGTTTTACTAAAATTCCCCTTTTGCTGTTTTCCTTGCAGTTATTTATCTGATAGTGTTTCACGTCTTTTTCTTCGTGTTCATATGGTCTTATTGGAAGACCATCATTTCCAAGCCTGCCACCCCATCCAAAGAGGTACTCTTTTTCTCTATTTGTCTCTCCGTTCTTGTTTTCCTTTATTTACATATTTTATGTTTAATATAGTCTGAGCTATATTTTATTTTACTTAGTCTAGTTCTTTTGCTGTTTTCTGAGAATGTGAGCATGTTGTACATCTGTCTAACTTCCGTCATGCCACAGAAAAAATAAATAAATGGCTGATGTTAAAGTTATTTTAATCATTAGGTGCTGCATTGTTTGCATGTTTTTCAGAACAGACGTGTTTAGATTCAGTAGTCCGTTGTTGTAATTTTTAAAGAAAACTAAAACCTAATGTATGTATGAAATGTGTAGTTAAAATGTTTCATCTTGCCGTGAATATAGCCACTGTTGCTGACATGGTGTTATATATAAAAACTAAAACTATTAAAATCAAAATAAAACTAAAATAAAATATAACTATTGGATGATAAAGAATAAACTTTGGCAACTTGCAGATACAAAAGTACTAAAATTACTAAAACTGAAATAATAAATTAATTAAAGCTTAATAAAACAATCAAGAAAGAAACTACAATAAACTTGACTGATAATATTAAAATAAAACTAATGCTATTAAAATAAAAATAAAGCTAAAATGTAATTATTGGATGATAAAGTAAATTAATTAAAAAATCTTAAAATATTTTGGTAAACAAGCAGATATACAAAAGTACTTAAATTACTAAAACTGAAATGGTAAATTAATTAAAGCTTAATAAAAGTAAAGATAAAAAACATTTATTTAGACAAACTAAAATAAAGTAAACATAGAATATAAAGGCATAAAATAAAAATATAGTATTTTAATTTGACTAAAACAACACTGCCTCTAGATGTTGTTAATGATTTGTTCTTTATTGCTTGACTTCTCATTCCACCAGGGCTGTGTGGGAGCAAAATATTTATCATACTGTAATGTGTATGTGGTTGGCTTCAGGCTCTGTAATGTTCCTTACATCTGAAGGAGGAGCAGCAGCAGCAGGAGCCTTTAAACTCTGGCTGCTTTGTAGTGTTATTACCACAGAATGTAATGACAGAGAAGAGGAAGAAAGATGTATGTTTTGAACTGCCTGTGGGATGTGAGCTGTGGCTTAGTAGTTAGCCCACATGCTCAAACAAGTTCACCTCTGTCACCTTGTGAATAAAAATGGCAAAATTTAAATTAAAAGAGACTTTCTTTAAAAATGTATATGTGCTTGACTTTAGTTGTGTATTAAACATCCTGTTGTCTCTCTTAGTTCTGTCTCCCTAAAGCAGACAAAGAGCTGTATGAGAAAGAGGAGAATCCAGAGGCCCAGCAGGAAATTCTGAAGAGGGTGGCTAGAAATTTGCCTGTATATACCCGCACAGGTTCCGGGGGTAAGCTTAAAAACTTGAGTGGCATTGAAAACCCTCACTTATTTGTTTATTTGTTTTATACTTTTGTGGAACTTTAAATAAGATAGTGTAGTTTTCAATATACTCAATTTAAAGTTTGCATCAATTTCATGATAACTTACGTAATATAATAATTTAAAAAATCCTTATTTATTTTATTTTTTTGTGGGTTAATGTGCATACTGAATTGTTATAGGTTGTCTTTGTTTTATCCACCATTTAAGAGTTTGAGGTCAGATTTTGTTGATATTTCTAAAAAGCTATCACAACTGCTGCATTTATTTAATCAAAAATAAAAAAAAACTAGTATTACAATTTAAAACAGCTGTTTTCTATTTCAATAGACTTAACAATATAATGTATGCTCAAGAAGAGTTATTTTATAGTTGTGCTGCCTAATATTTTTGCTCAATTATCTTTTGCAGCATATAAGAAAGATATTCTTTGGTTTTTGTCATTGTGTTGATGATTAAGGGATTTTCAATTGTTTTACTTCAATGATAGGTTTGAATGTTGTGAATTTTTTTTGAACGAAAGATCAAAAGGATAAACAATGTCGATTTATTTTCACAGCCAGCTTTGCTCAGATTTACAAAGGGTGCCAATATTAGTGGAGGGCACTGTGTGTGTGTGTATATATATATATATATATATATATATTTACTTGCTGTCGCTTGATCAATAAAATGCATCATTGCTGAATAAAATCATAATTTTTTTGTAAAAAAAAAAAATAATAATAAAAAATGAGATGTATTTACTGACCCCAAACATTTGAATGATTGTGTCTATCTATTGTCTACTTATAACATAGTGTTCAGGTTTTTGAATGAGTCCTCTGTCCTTCTCAGCTATCCGTTATTGTGACCGCTGTCAGTTGATCAAACCGGACAGATGTCATCACTGCTCCACATGCGACAGGTGATTGCACTCAAAACATTATTCTTTGCTCGTATTACTTTACTTTTGCACGATATGTATTTTGATCCATTTCTGTTTTTCCAGATGCGTCTTGAAAATGGACCACCACTGTCCGTGGTACGTACCTCTGGGGATGTGTTCAGCATGTAATCTGAAGTCATGTTGCTTATAACTCTGCTTTCTTCTCTGTGTTCTTCCAGGGTTAATAACTGTGTTGGATTCTCCAACTATAAGTTCTTTGTGCTGTTCCTGGCGTACTCTATGCTGTACTGTGTCTACATCGCCGCCACAGTTTTGCAGTACTTTATCAAGTTCTGGACAGTAAGTCCACACATTCACACAAAGACATCTGATTCCTTTCATTTCTCACACTTCTCGCATCTCACCTTCTGCTATTTCAGAGAGCCAGCTTCAGCTTGTCTTTCCATTAATTTGTTCTCCTGTCTGTGTGAAAACGAACTGCGGAGAGCCTAAAGAATTATTTGAAGTCTAATGTACAGTCAGGTGGTCATTTTCACTAATTAAACCTCAGAGAGAGGATTAAGGATTTATTAAGCTTACTAAATCCTGCTTATTACACAGCTACAAACTAAATAAATAAATCTATATTATTATATGAAATGTATATTATACAGGATGCATAAAAATAAACATAAAAAATCACAGCAAAACTATTTTAGTAAAAATAGTAGTATTTTTACTAAAACTTTAATATTCGTAAATGCCATGCAATGATCTTTTTGTGTGCATGTCGGTTCTTGAGACACAGAAAGAAGGAAGAAAAAAAAAGGATGTGTCTGCTTCTAACATTGTGTCTGTGTTTTTAACACTTTGTCTGAAGCTTTGCAGACGGAGGGCTATAGAGCAGTGTCCGGAGGTAAACCACTCACGCTTGCTTTGCACTGTTGTGACTGTGGCCGTTGGTTGACTCATTTTGCTTCGTGTTCTCTCGCTTTTTAGTAGTATGACAGTCAATTCTTCAGACGTGGATGTTAGTGTTGAGGCTGTTAGACCAACTGGTTTTCTTGACATCTGATGCCAGTGAACAGTTTTGGACATCTGATTGATATTAAAGGCAATGTGTGTACATTTCTGCCCTGTACAGCTGCACTGGCTCAAGCAGTGTGAGTTTGAGCTGGGGATTTTTTTTTTCTGCAGCTCTTCAGGAACATCACAAATAAGAAAAAATCTAGGAAACATTTGCTTGGTGATTCTAGTGGTGTAAATACACACTTTACCTTTAAAGAAATCAGCTGTCATTTGTTAAATGCTTTGTAGAGCAGCCGTACAAATGTCCCAGTGAATGATGATCTTGTCTAAATATGCCTTGATTAGTTTAATGAAATATCGCTCTACAAACTACATTTAGTATACTTTCTGAATTACCTCCAAAATGGCTCATGTTATGTTTTCCTGCTCAACAGAATCACCTGCCAGACACTCATGCAAAGTTCCACGTGTTGTTCCTGTTCTTTGTGGCGGCCATGTTCTTTATCAGTATCCTGTCGCTCTTCAGCTACCACCTGTGGCTCGTGGGAAAAAACAGAACCACTATAGGTATGAAGCTAAAGGGTTATTCCACCCCAAAATAAAACAATTTGTCAATAATTTACCCCCACGTCGTTCCAAACGTGTAAAAGCTTCTTTTGTCCTCGAAACACAATTTAAGATATTTTGGATGAAAACCGGGAGGCTTGTGACTTGTGTCCTAAGTATTTTGGTAGCTTCATTGTTACAGTTGACAGTGGTTATTGTTTGGCAGTCAATGGGACAGTCATAAGCCTCCTGGCTTTTACAGGTTTGAAATGACAAGTTGAAGTATGTGACAAGTCATTTAAACTCACTACTACATTATTCTTCTACTTCTACTTCCATTCCTTCCTTTTCTTCTCTTTCTACTCCTTTTATACTGGAGTTTTTTTTATTTGCGACTGCTGAAATGTTATTTATATTTACTCCTTCTTCTTCTTCTTCACATAACTATTCAAATGTTCAAATTAAATTTACAATTTAAATTTAAAAATGTGGTTGGTTGTCTTTCTTTCAGGAAATGCCTGTTTAGTAAATGCAATGGTTGTTTATTTAGATTTTTATTACTTCCTCAAAGAATTTTAGTCCAGGTTTATATTCCCTTTTTCCAGTCACTGTTTGTTCTTCTACAGCCCCTCCTGTCTCTTTGCTCTATATTGCTACCTATTTTTTATCGTCATTTCTTGCTGGCAGTCACATGTTAAGACAACAAATAAAACTTTGCTGATAGAAGTGGAATGTAAATGAATGTGGGGGTGGACTGTGGGTGTGCTTATGAACAATATTTAGGTCAAACTTCAGGGGGAAAAAAAGGGTTTGATGCCCCTTTTAAGTTTGTTTTAAAGTTAAGGATGTCATTTTTGTTGTGTAGAGTAGGAACAGACCACATTCTAATCTCTCATCCGTCTGTTCAGAGGCGTTCAGGGCTCCGGTCTTCAGAAATGGCCCAGATAAAAATGGCTTCACTCTGGGCTTCCGCAAGAATGTCACCCAGGTGTTCGGAGACCAGAAGAAGTGTTGGTGCTTGCCCCTTTACAGCAGGTACAAAACATCCATCAAGCATTATATGTAGGGTCCTATGATTTCCACAAAGAGAAAGAATCTGGCTGGAACCGCAGAATCCAGTCATAAAAATGGAATTTACTGCATAACAAGGAATGACCCCCAAAGTAATAAATCAAAAGTAGGTCAGAACACTTAAGCGAGATACGGACTAGTGGAACTAGTGCACTTTCATTTACTACACGTGTCCTGAAGTACATGAACACATAAACACCTCTACAACTGCTCTGAAAGTTGTGCTTCATGAGCATTTTACCGTTTCTTTTGAGGAAAACTTTCATTACATATCCAAACAGAAAGCTAGAGGTCCTCACAGCAACTCGTCAAAATAAAAGTTTGGTTTAACTTAAAGAAACACAGAATTTGGACAAAATATACATGAATACATTTTATAGGACCATAAAATGAGTATTTTAGCACATTGTTTTAAACTTTTAAATTGAAACAGAAGTAATATAACCCAACAAAATTAAAATGGAAAGAAAACGGAATTTGGAAAAAAACTTAAACAACTTAACAACACTTTTATTGTTTTGAAAAAATGGTAACCAATTAATGACTCCTATTTCAATTCAGGAGTATGAACTGGCCTAAGACTGAATGACATTTATATCCATGTTCATATTGAATTACTAAGCATTCTCATAAGATGTTTTTGGCAGGTTATGTTAACTGTTGTTAATGTTTTTTCCCTCTAGTTTGGGCGATGGCTACACATTCCCTACCCGCCTAGTCAACACTGACTCAGAGCAAGGCAATGTTGAACACCAGGCCATTAAATGGTAATTACAATCTCATTTGTTAACAATACCACTGTTCAATTGAATGACAGTATAATTCTGCAGTTTGTCGTGAAGACAAATGAAACTATGATTATTATTCAGCTCAGCAGTTTCAGATCATTTCTTTGTCAAACCTTTTTTAATCCCAGATCTGTTTTCCCAGAAACATAGTCGTTAGTAGTATAGCGTAATGTGAGGTGAAGCCAGTGAAAACGTTTGTGATCGACACATAATGGTTGCTCTGTTAACAGCACTGTTGATGGACAGACAAACCCCAGACCTCTGAGTGAGTCACAGAATCATCTCCTAGGCAACGGTGTGCACTCTGAGGAGCAGAAAGACAGCAGCCCGGGGAACATCGGTACGTCATCACTCTGCTTTCACACCCCTGATATATGCCAGAGAACACTGTGAATTTTGTGAGGCGTCACTAGACATTATTAAAAATTTCCCTGAAGCTTTACTGAGCCACTCGGCTGATTACACTGTAATATGAGGAAATGTATGCATTTATGAAACTGGTCTTTATCTTGCAGAGGTATGTCAGCCGGTTTCAATTACCATGGAGGATGAGTCATAATCAGGTGAATCTTCAGTGTTGAAGTGTTAGTTCACCCCAAAATTAAAGTTCTGTCATTAATTACTCACCCTCGTATCGTTTCAAACCCATAAGACCTTCATTTATCTTCGTAACACAAATTATAGGGTATTTTTGATGAAATCTGAGAGCCATCTGTCCCTGAAATTACTTCAACCAGTCATTTTAACAATTACAGTTTGTCTAGTTATCTTTGCACAAAAGTTGTTTACTTAAGTTTTGTCTCTCTGCTCACAGGACAAAGGATGTTTTCCTCTCCTGGAGAGTACAGTTGTCATGAGACCTCATGTGAAAGAGCGTACAGTCCTCAGATATCATGCCTTAAGGTTAGCAGCAGCATTCTCTCATCTGGAAGCGACTGTGGTGGATTCACAGACGCGTCACACCAAACATCCACTCAACCCCCATGGCTCTTTCACTGGGTTTTATGATGTTGTGACTAACACAATTTTTCTCCAAACATGTACATTTATTTGACCAAAATACCCCAAAAAATGACCATCAGGTTGCTCTGTCCAATGTAATTATAGTGGTTTGTCTCTGGGACAACTTCATTTTTGTAGACCAAAAAAGTCAGGCAAGGCTTGCTACCCAAGATGCACTTTTGTTTGGTGGAATGCTGATGTTTACGAATCTGAAGGAACACAGTGTATTGCAGTATTTGATTAGAATGTGATGTTAATTTACATTTCACTACACAGCAGCTTCAACCTCAGCTATTAGGAGTTTCTCAAGTATTTTGTTCAGAAGAGATATTAATACTTTCCTTCTAGATCTTTATATTAATTTGTTCTATTTGTGGAAAACTTTAGTATTCAGTAGTAGCCAGCAACTTTGACACCTCTACCCATTCAGCAACACTATTGTTTTTCGCAGCATTTTAAATGGTTTCACTTTTTCAAACCTCATGCCCCCAAGCATTATACTATCAGTTTGTGCCTTCAAATGAGGGTTGAATTTTGCAGCAGGTGGTGAATCGTGACAGTAAAGCACACTTAAGATTTCCAGGTTTTGTAGCACATGCAGCTCAGTTGTTTGTTTTTTTTTTACAGAAGGAACTCAGGCCAAGATGTTAGATTTTGCCAGCTTCAGTTTAAGTTTGAAGACAGTTGAAGATTTCTTCCACGTGTTGATGTATAGTTTTGTTTCTGATGTTCAGTGAGGTCTGTTTACAGCTGCACTGGAGGACTCTGACCTCATAAGGAAGCTCTTGTGTGACTGAAATGTATTGCTCTGCGTGAGCGAGATTTGAGTGTTCATGTGTAAGACCGTCTCTAAAACTCATTTCAGAGTCAACTTTAGAAAGTAATTGAATTGTTTTTTTTTGTCTTTGTTATTGCATGTTAATGTGAAAAACAATGAAGGCGCGATGATTTACTGCTTTATTCGTGACCTCACTATAGCAGAACTTGAGCTAACCTAACCAGAGCAACATCATCATGTAAAAATAATTGCAGATAGGCTGCTGCATCTGCTGGAGGTCACGTGCTCTTTCTCTGAGGACATGATTGTCTTTATGAACATTGCTATAGGATGGTGATTATGCCAAATATAGTCATTTTAATATCAAGAAATTCACTAATCACTTACTCCATGAATATTACTGGAATTTGAATACCAAATATCTATAGGACCTTTTTTCCTTTAAATTGTACAGAATTTTCAGCTTTTTTTTGTACTTACCCTGCAGGCCAGTTTGGTTCATGATGTTATATTTGAAGATGTTTCTGAAGTCTGAACAGTTTGCACAGATTTTCCATTTGTCTAATTCAATTTAATGTTTGTATTTTGCAGATTTAACAAGTATTCGATGTATGCATTATAAAATTAAGACTTAATAAAAAAAACTCAGCACTCTGAGGGCATGTGGGTGAGTTTGACATGAAGAAAGGCATTATGGAAACAGTTTTAGGTAAGAGGGAAAAAAAAAGGACTACCTGAATTTTAGATCATTTAACTCACTGATTCCTGCTTGGACAAAAAAAACTTCCATATTTCAAACCAACTAACCTTAACCTCAGAAATTAAATATTAGTTTTAATTCACACACAAAGTCGTCAGTGCTGATCTTCAAACGGCATCAGATAACAAGAAACTGGTCTTAAATAAGCACTGTAATTATGGGGTTAACAGCAACATTAAACCTGTAATCAGTAGAAAACAGTGACGTCTGAAGCAGCAAAGGCCAAGCAACACAAATGATTAACGCAGAAATTAGTTTTAATTAAATCCACAACACTAAAAACAAATGAGGAAGACTTGTAATCAGAGGTGAATAATTCAGATGCTGCTTTTTCTTACCACACAACAGAAAGGGGAGGATGATTTTGTTTTTTTAGCATTAAAACAATAACAAGACTGTAACAAGATGACACACCAGGTCCTAGTAGAACTACCATACTTAAGCTTTGGAAATGGAAAAGAATACAGTAAAACACAAGCACAGACAAATCACTCCACTTAATACAGATGTGAAAATGATTTGCACGTAAAATTTCCAAGCCTGAAGAATGAACGAGATGCACTCGTTTTCTTGATGGTTGAGAGGGAAAAAAGAAAACAAACTTTTCTGTTAGCTCGACTTAAAAAAAAAAATGCAAAGACCGGAAAAGTTTGTGGCTAAATTTAAGCAATGTGTTGAAAGCCTCATTTTAGTCTGTATTAAAACTACTGTGATGACAGATTCAGTACTTACTTCACACACACACGTTACAACCTTATATTCTGACTTTGATTCACACACTTGCTACTACAGAAGATCGGACAGTTATGAGGGTGTTCCAACTAAACTAAAACAAGAACCCGATAGTCCAAACCGAAGTCAAAAAACGCAATGCAAACAAAGCAGCAGGTAAAAATCATAAGAGCTTTAAAACAATCATGCTCAGAGCAAACCAAGCATGCACTGAGGCAATGAAAACGCAATCAGGGCCTCGTGGGCCACTGAAGGAAGGTGAGAACGCCTCACACGCCCCCTACTGGAGCTCTCGCCTCATCGCGGGCCTTTTGAGAGTGGCTCAAGCACTGGAATGAGCCCATCCACAGCACGTCTGACTTCACACAAACACTACAAGCTGACACTCTCTCGCTGACACACGTACACCCCGCGTGCTTCCTCTTCATCCTGGCTTTTAATCAACCCCCGAATCAGCTAAGCTGGCTTCGAGCCCCTCTGATCGTGTCTCTCTCACCCTCAGAAGTAAGCGGTTGTCTATGCACGCTGCGTAATAAGGGGAAAATTTCTTTCTTGTAAAGTGGCTTGATGGGTCACTCTCCTTTTTTTTTTTTATTTTGTCGGTTTGACAAAAAGCTTGTAGTATTTCTCCCCTTAATATTCATCCTCTCTGTGTGACAATTTCTTTACCTCCAACTTCTGCAGTGGAGGATGATTGGATTGTACAGCGGTAAGTCACATCTGCGCTTCACCCTACTTTAGCCCAGATCAGGAATGCTGGGATATCCCGGACCGGTACGTTGCGTGTGAGAGCTTTGACTCGCAGATTGCGGTCGTCTGTGAGCAAGACCACCTCCCTGCGTAACCTCACCGGCCCACCTGGAGAATAAAAAACATGCTGAAGAAACAATCACATCTAGGGCTAAACTCATCTACATCTTGGATGGCCTGAGTTTCATTTTTGCAATAACTGTTTCCTTAAAAACATGGCAGTCATAAAATCAAATGCTGTAAAACCATTTGGATTGATAATTAAAAACAAATTCAGATGCAAAAGAGCGTCCCGTTCAAACTGCCCCTAACAAATAAAAGTATGTGAACTGACTTCTCTCAGCAGGCATGAAGTCCTTGGCTTTGTCCTGACAGTAGTGCAGACAGCAGGACAGGATGACATCATCGTTGTTTCCCTGGGGAGACGAGAGACACACAGTTAGTCTTGTGTGCATTTCTGAACTCCTCGAGGGATTTTTAATTACACTAGAGTTGTCGTTTGATGTGGTAGCCGTTTTCTGAACTTGGACGCGCACCATGAAGCAGTATCCCAGTCTTACGTAGCATCTTTACAGTAATTCTGCAGTAATTCAATGTCTGTCGTGTTCATTATGAGAGTCTTATATTATAAGACTATTAATGATTATAATATTATAATGTATTGAATTATAATATAATAATAATTATAATATTATAATACTATAATACTATTAATAATATCGAATTAGTGAGAAATTATGTGAAAAACTGCATTTTTAACTACTTGTCTACAAGGATTTTAATGGCTGAGAAATGAAAGTAAAAATATTGAATTATCTGTAAAAAAGAAACAGTTTTAACTGCATCAATGATTTGGACTTCCCTAAACTAAACTAATTATTTAGCCGTCCAGAAGTATTTGCTATTGGTATTAAAGCATTATTTAGACATCTGCCTTAATAACAAACGTACAGTGGTTCAGATCCAAATGACACATGAAAATAAACTCGGAACAGAATGGGAGTGTGACCTAATTCTTTTAGATTTAGACCTTTTTTTTCACAAAGTGGAAGAAGAACACATACCTTTTGTCCAGAAGTGTCCTCACTGCGGAAGGCGATGGACTCCAGTGTGTTTCCTCTGCTGGTGAGCGCTCTGATGCAGGGATCTCTAGACTCAAATGCTTTCTCCAGAAACATGACCGCTGCTCTGGCTCTCTCCTGCACCTGTCGGGCATGGGCACCACTACCGACCCCCTCACGACTGTCCTGTCCTTTAGCCAGGCCGTCCAACTCTGTGATCACTGTCATAAAGAGACAGAAGCATTAAACATAAAGGAAGAGTGAAGCATTTGTGTGTTTTTTAATGATCAAAGAGGGCCTCACCAATAAGAGGCACAACCAGGATGTATGTCCCACAGGCCAGAAGCTTCCTGAGGCTGTCCAGATGATCTATGAAGCCGTTGGTGTCCGGGACCAGATAGAAAGGCCTGATCTCAATCTCCAGCTGCCCACCCATCTGCAGAACAGCCTGGAGGACAGTAACGGTCACTTGCTCAGCTCTTAAGCTTGAAATATTCTGGGGCAAGGAATCATTAGCGTGAAAAGATGGCATCTGGAGATACCTGTATCTTGTCCCGTCGTTTCTGTTGCTGTGCCAGCTTGTGTGCCAGAGCGGTGCGCCGTGCCCTCAGCTCTCTGATATCATCCTCGCTTCTGTCTCCTTCCATCTCTCCATCAATCTCTCCTTCCGATGCTGAGAGAGACGATTCCTCCACAATGACATCATCCTCCTGAGAAAACAGGAATTAGCTGTTGGTGAGTTACTGGAAAAACATATACTCAAAGATTTGAGGAAAAGCTTAGCAAAATAGATGAAATTGCATCCCGGTAATGAGAGGTTCGCTGTACCTGTTCTTGCGTTTGTGTCTTGTTCTCTGTGTTTACGTTGGATGCAGGAGGTGTTGCCATGGAAATGTACTTTCCTCCCTTAAAAGCCAGCAGCGGCTCTTCCTGTCCACACAGAGCTTCCAGGAAGTACTTCAGAACAGTCACTCTCTTACAGTCCGCTGCTATAGCCTACAAATAAAAACAACCATTCAGATTTAAGATAACTACAGCAACCGAGTTGATTTGTTAGAGAAAACATTTATTACGAATTGCTAATTAATTGGACTTAATTTAGCCTTTATTATTTATCATTATTATTTATTTATGACTTAACACCATGCCACCAACAATGGCTATATAGTCATTTCAAGATAAAACCTGTATATATATAAATAAGTAGAAAAATATACAAATAAGAAACATACATGTAATAAAATTATTAAAAACAAAAGTGATATGGACAATTAATTATATAGGGTCTTTCAGCTAAAAGCATGACAAAAAAAAGTTAAATCATTCCAGGACAATTCTTTTTGAAAATGTCCATGAATATATTTTGTGAATAAAAAAAGGGGCCTAGTATTAATTCAGCCTAATTCAGTTCTGTGATTTCTATGATCGATCAGAATAAGAACAAACTCTCAATTTATTAGAAAATGTCAGCTAATTTAATCAATCAAACCAAGATATTAAATAAAGTAATTTGGCTTTGTCAGCCTTTGTACAGAAGAATTTGATTATCAGACCATTTTCTTTCCTCAAAATAATTAATAATGCATTAACAGTGAATGGAGTACAAAAAGAAAAAAGGTAAATAGTAGTAAACTGGAATGTAAACTATATAAATAGCTCATTCATTTTATTAAAAACTAAATATAGTTTAATATAATAAATTTAATATAATTAATACATTTTAACTAGAATATAAAACATTTAGGAACATTTGAATGAAAAAATAACCAAAAAATAAAATAATGGTAAGATGAAAATACAAATTACTGACACGAATCTACTGACAGTCCTAATTTTTTTATAAATTCTCTACCTGGCAGGTGATAATGGATGTCTTTAAAAAAACAAAAAAAATGATATACATTATATATACACAGCCCTAACTGTCAATACAATGCAAAGGAGAGTAAATTACTGACCGCATCAGTTCCTTGGTCTGTATAGCAAGCTTCCTGTGGGGCAGCGAGCAGCGGGACAAAGCCAGAGAGCATTTTGTCCTCCTCCAGCTGTAGGACTCTGAGTTCCTCATCTCCTTCTCCATCTACATCAGCTTTATACAGCAGAACCTCCCCATGGTACACACGAGCCAAAGAGTTGCACAGATCTGCAAGACACTGCCACACATCTGGACATCCCCTAAAAACACACAGAGCACCACATTGCTACAGCTTAGATTCAAATCAACATGACCCTGACAGCCTAATGTGAGCAGGTGACTCACTGGACACTGCAGGGAGGAGGGTTCCACTTGTCGGGGTGGCCGAGCATCCAATCGGACCAGACCTTCATGCTGGGCAGCAGCTCTCTGAGGTCGTGAGGGAAGACAGACACTCGCACCATCCCCTCCTCATCGTCCATTTCATCAAACTCCCCCAGCTCTTCAGCTGGGATAGGCTCTGGAAGAGACAAAAGGGAAGCAAACAATTACACAAAGCTGCACAGGAGTCACAAATATGGCAAGTGACTTTACGCAGGCTACGTAGGCAGCACACTTAATGGAACAGCTATTGTTGACTCACCAGCAGGTGTTTCTTTTAGGAGTTCAGTGCAACGTTGCACAAGCAGACCAAACATAGCTAAACCAAGAGATATGGTCTGCTCCTCTAACACAGACCGAGTTTCCCCCTGCCCTTCAGCTGGGGAAAGAGAGAAAGAGTAAGAGGCACAGAAAAGCGAGATTCTTTTCAATAGACCAGACAGGATCTACGGCCACTGATCATGTAAACCTTTACCTCTGATCTGTGCGTAATGGATGGTAAACATGTTAATAGTGATGATCTGCAGCATGCGTGTGCTGCCGAGGGGGGAGGGGCTGTGCTGGAGGAGGGCCCGGAACTCCTGCAACACTCGACTGGCTACAGCAGGAAAACTCTCCATCCTGAGGACCAATCACAAATCTAAATTACTTTCTGCTGTCATTTTTTTAGCTGTCGTGTTTTATTTTATTTTATTTTTAACACATTATAACACACCTGCCAAATATAACTTAAGATTATAATCCAATAAAAACATGTTTTAGTTATTGCTGATTCAAAAGCATTCCCTTCAGAAGCTATTGCTAATTTGTACTTGCATCAAAGAAATGCGTACAGCATACTTAGTTTAGGGACAGGTTTGGTGGTATGGGTAGGTTTAACGCTGGGTTGAGGTGTTGGGAATGGGTCAACAGTGTAATTAGAAATGTACTGGGGTGGCACGGTTCACAAAACCCACGGTTCTGTTTGTATCACGGTTTTCGTGATACAAGCAAACAAGCATATCCACTGTACCAAATGATTCATTTAAATTTAAGTAGTAAGTGGTGCCTAACTTTCAATGTCAAAGGTCAGATTAAAACACATTTACAACACATTTGTTGACATTAAGACTTACCCTACTTTAGTGAAGAGCTTTCCATGAGCATGCAGGAAACTCAGAATAAACCTTTTGTTGAGCTGTAAAGAACAGGACAGAACATGAAAAGAAAAGAGCAATTGAACTATTCAGCTAAAATTTTTCTAATTAAAGCAATCGTTATAAGTATAAAAATAGCTCATGTTCTCCCCCCAAACCCAACCAATAACCATATAGCTGTGCACAGTCACCAAGTCTCAACACAAAAACAAAACAATCAGAGAATTGACAAACTCGCCACAGGATGAGTACCTTGTTTAGAAGATAAACCAAAAGCGATCTCATTTAATTAAATCAGTGTACTGCCTGAAGCAGCGGGCTCAAAACAACCTGCTAACCCTCACAAAAGAAGGATAGTGGGGTGGAAGAGGTCAACTTTCCTGAAGTGTAAGTGTGCATTTGTTGCTGACGTGGGCAAATATCCAAGGTTACAAAAAAGACGGGTGCATCACGGCAAGATGACTCCCTTTTCTGCCACTGATGGGTGACTCATAGTCAGCCTCATCCTGTGCGACTCATAAACAACTCAACATGACCTCTTTGGCTTAATGTGCGCAGATGTTTGTACGTGTGTCATAAGTGTGCCTGTTTGTGCCTGCTTTTTGTGAACATTTGTTTGGTTCTGAGTAACATTTCTTGCCTTAAGTGCAACAGGATATGCTAGATGTTTCTTAATGGATGTTGTTTTAATCAAATATTTAAAAAATGCATCTGTTTGTTAGCATACGTATGAAGTTTTATTTTGTCATTTCTCTGAAACAAATCTCTCGGATCTCAGAGCAAAATGACACATATAAGGTACTCACATCACTGGGACTCAGAGTTCCCAGCTCTCCGTCCTGTTCAGAGTCTTTGCCCGATTCACTGCCTGTCGGACGAGAAGTGCCCGGATGCCCGGTGGGACGTATCCAGATCTCCATACGGGTGGCGTCCTCACCACGTCGCCCACCTACATGTCCTCGGGGACCATGGGTACCTCCATCCGCTTCCTGCTTCCGTCTACGTTCAATCTGGTCAGCCTGGGTGAGGAGAGAAGAATAAATAAAACATTTTTCAGATGCACACCCAGTATTGTTTAATATTTCCATTACTATTTAAATTGAATCCAATGGAAGTTGTATTATTCTGCATTGAAGCATCATTAAATTGCATACCTTGCGCTTGGCTTCCTCGAACAGACTCATCAGACTCTCCTTGGCTGTGAGGATTGGGTTACTGGCAGCTAGACTACGCATGTAATAGTATACAGCATCCAGCTTTCGCTTCTGAATGAAAGATTAGAAGAGAAAGAACTCATTTAAATTAATTTTGTAGTATATATATATATATTGATATATTGCATATATCAAACAAGCCACTCATTATAAACCTCAACCTCATAATAATACAAATATATATTTTGAATGTGAATTGAATTTTGAATTGCAATGAACAAGTCTTAACATTTTAAATTAAAATGATAATATTTTAACCCTTAATCTAATCAAAATTCTGTTATGCTGTATTCTCACCGTATACACTGCTAGCAGGGCCAGCTGATTGTAGGGTCTTCCATTTTTTGGAGCAATCTGCTGAGCTTTTAGATACCAACTGCACAAAAAAAAAAGTTGTCTTTGCCATCAGTAAATGTATGAAAGAAAAATATTCAAAAATATTATTGCTGTGCTAATTCATTATGTACACTATGATATAAACAGAAGCACAAGTATGCATATTGAAATAGCGTACTATACTATAAAATACACCTTTTCTGTTTCCGTGTTCATGACAGAATTACCTGCGTGCCTTTCCGTAGTTAGCAGAGTCACTAGCCTGTTCACGATATCGTGCGATATCCCCCTGACAGATCATGCAGCGCTGGGCACTGATCAGAGCATACTTCACCTGCAAAAATGTAAAGTAGATTCACACTTGTTGAATGTGCTCAATAACAGTAGAACTAACTATAAAGGGCCTGTTACAACTAAATCTTAAAAAAGAAAACCACTACAATTAGAAGTTGCAGGGCATTGTTGCAGCTGGAAACATACTCATAAGTATTTCATCACATGAGAGTATTAAAAAACCCAAGGAGCGTACGGTCTTGCGTAGAGGTCTTGCTCTTATAGCCATACAGTCCATATAGTCCTCCAGCTTGAATTGAAAAACAGTCTGCAACTTCTGTAGCAGCGAATCAAAGAATACTGCACCCTAGAACAAAAAAAATAAACACTGTATCTAAACACCCTGTTGAAAATGTATTATACCACAGAATGATTGAAAGGTTTTTACTATTTTATTCTTCCATAAAGACCAGTGAATATTTAAAGAATTTTGTATGTAAAGCCAAAGCAGTTTTTGGCTGTGTTTCAGATGCATTTATTTGATTAAACTGTGGTAAAACAGTAATATTGTAAAATATTATTATAATTTAAAGCAACTGTTTTCTAATTTAACATATTTTAACATTTAATTTATACCAGTGATGGAAAGCTGAATTTTCAGGAGCCATTATTCAAAACTGTGACATTTCTTCTGAATTTATTTGAAGAACAGAAAATTTCTAAATTATATATTTTTTTGCCTTTTACTAATTGATTGTATCCTCACTCACAATGACAAAAACTTTCATAAAAAGATAGAAATAACTGTGCATATCTACCTCTTCCAGTAAGGTCATGAGCATGGTTTTTATCTGTGGGGCTGTGTCTGATGCCTGGTCCTTTAGTAGCTGCCTAAACCTCTCTATCACCTGGTAAAACACATTCTTCCACAGAGCCTGATCCAGGTTTTGAGAGTCAGAGAACTCTATGTCTGTCAGAATCACCCGCTCATACAGTGTCAGGAGTTCAGCTCTGTGGAAACAACAGAAGATAGAGAAAAGGTTCAACAAAGTTCATTATTACGAACTGTAAAACTCTAATAAAACACATCTTTCCTATGCAAAACATTCAACATTAAATACACACCTGAGCTGGGCCATTCTCTCCAATCCCTCCTGGCTCAATCGTTCCCGGGACAGCAGATTACTGAGTTGGAGTTCCTGACTGTCAGCCAGCCGAAGCAATTTTCCCAGCTCTCCTCTGGTCTGCACCTCTGCCTCTTCTGGAGTCAGACCAGATCCAGCTGGAGATGGATAACTTGCTCCACCTTGCCCGTAGGGTCCATAAAATGGTGGCATGGAGGCAGGATACATCCCATTGGATCCAGGAATTTGGTAGGGAATGTGATATGGGTAAGGATAGCGTGGTGAGGTGTTTGGGGAATTGGCTGATAGTGGATAGCAGTAAGGATTGTCAGAATTCTGAAATTTGTAGTAAGCCATGGCAGTGGCTTGCTGGTTTTGAAAAAACTCTCCCTGCCGGACCGGAGGACTTCCTGTGGCCTCATCATCTGTGTCCAAAAAGTGCAGAGGCCCACATCCACCCTGCTGCAAGTACAAAGCCTGTTGGAGAGATGCGTGCTGGGATTGTTGGCTTGACACAAGTGCTGGTTTCTTATCCGGGTTATTTGGGTCCCAAAGGCGTCTTGTCCCTCCTCCACGGCCACCTCTTCCTCGGCCAAGACCCATTCCTCCTCTCATTGCTCCAAGCTGAGGCCCTGGCTCAGGGGTCAAAGTTAGATCAGTGTGGGCAGGAAGCACCAGAATGCCCCTCCCACGACCTCTAGGGTTTTTTCTGCTCGCTTGCTCCTCGCTTGAATGCTTGTCTAAAGAAACTCTCAAAATTCCTCCTCGACCGTTAGATGCAGGCGCTCTTTGCCCTCTTCCACCACCTTCAGGACCTTTGTGGGTGCTCTTGGCTTCGTCAGCAACTCTGCCTCTTCTACCTTCTCTCTCCCACACCTCGTTTTCCTCCAGCGAATCTGTGGAGGACAATGTCCGTGCCGTCCGTCTCCTCGGGCGGCCCTGGCTCCCTCGGACGAACTCCTTCTGTCCAGCAGTCCTCTCTCCCGGCCGTGCTGCCAAGTGCTGGCCCCCCCCTCGAAGTCTCTCAGCTTCAGCCAGACCATCCATACTGGTCCCGCTACTGGCCGAACTCGTGCTGTAGGTACGGTTTCGAGGACGCCGGATGTCTGACTGAGAGTAGCGCTTGGAGGCAGAGTTGACCCGGTTTGAATCAGTTCTCTCAGATGGTCTCCCTTTCTCTTTTGGCCTGTTCCCTTGTTGTTTTTCATGGTTCATGTTCTGGTCACGGCTCACCTCTTTTCCGCCAACATTTCTCTGCTTTTTTCCTTCAGGCTGATCTGCTTCTGAGCCTTTTCCTCCTCCTTCCACTTCTTCTTTCTTAGCAAAGCCCTGGTTGCTACCTTTTTCCCTTCCTGCTCTGGATTTTCCATGAGCTCTCTCCTTTTTTTTGTCTTCTCCAGTCACTTCATTCCCTCCACCTGCTTGGCTTCTTCGCCCTTCCCCACTAGGTTTTCTCCGTTTTGTACCATCCTGCCCAGCTTCATCTTTGCTTTCTTCCGACCCTAAATGGAGATGGCTGACTTTACCCGTGATACTCTCAACATTATTATCATTTTTTTTTCCAGAAGGGGAGTCTGCAGTTCCCTTCGAGTCTTGCTTTTTCCTGCCATCTTTCCCTCGCCTGTTTCTACGCTTTTCCTCTTTCTCAGACTTAATAATTGTTTCAGCAGACTTCCCACTTACTTCTTCCTCCTCCTCCTCCTCCTCTCTTCTTCGATCCCCATCTAATTCTTTGTTCCCTCCAGTCTCTTTGTGTACTTGAGACCTTCGGCCCCCTGGCTGATAAATCTCACGGTCAGGTTTACGCATCTTGCGTGACTGCTTCGGTGATCTGGGTGTACCAGCACCTTCAATGCTTTTAACAGCATTTCCATCAAGTTGAAGGTTATTGCCTACATGTCCTTTAGTGTTATGATTTGCTTCAGCCTGGCTGTGATCATTTGGAATCTCTCCGGTGCTTACAAGAGAGCATTCAGGACTGGCAGGTGAGCCATCAGGCATTTTGGTGTCATTACCAAAAACACAATCGTCTGGTGGGTGCATGGGGTCTGAGTCAGCTCCTGTGTTGTCCTTACGTCTGTGTGGATGGGCAGCACCAGGTTTGTACCTCTGCAAGTCTGGACGTTTGCAGTCTCGTTGCCGGTGCTTCTTACCCTCCTCTCGCAATTCTAAAAAAAAAGATGACAAACACAGGAAACACATATTTTATTGCCTGAAGAGTAAATTAGGGCAGTTCATAAACTCCCATTGCTCACAACAATATTCACAAGGCTCATGGATTAAAGACCACATTTTTCTAAAAAAACATTTCTTTTCTCACAATTTTTTTGCCTGGGTTTGACAACCCAAACTTATTTTTAATCTAAAAAAATCCATTATGTTATAGGGCTTAATTAATTTCCCCATTACTTTAAGTTTAGATATCACACTTTTAAAATTAGACTAGCTTTAATGTCCAAAAATGTGAGAATATACAAATGGAAATTATTTAAACGGCTTTATGGTAATCACTAAAATGAAATAATTTCTATGAATTATTTCCTGAGAAATAAATAAATGGCTACACACATGCAGTGTACAAAACCTGGGCCAAGTTTAATAACGTTATGTTTCAAAAATATATTAATCATTCTATGCAGATTATGCACTTCTTTATAAATGAGAGTTCCTGAAAAGTTAAAAAAGGCAAGGAACATATTGAAAAAATAAACTGAAATAAGAAATATCTTGGTTTCTCAGATCTTTTGGCTTATTTAACCTTTTTTTCCCTAATTTTAATCATTTTAAGGCATCATGAGGCCACCTAGTGGACCTCGGCCAACTAACAATTGAGCTGAATTAAGGAAATTTTTGTAAATGTGTTGTTTATACTACTCTTTAAAAAAACTGAAATATATCAAAACATACAATGCTTTTGTTGGTAAATATCCAAGACCAAATTGCTGATGCTATGGCAATGGGGGGAAATAACCTGTTGCATGTTCACTGTAACAAGCTTTCCCAGCAAAATACATTGACTACAAACACACGAACAGCAACAATCAAGCTACGACATTAAGTTATAGAGTTGGCGTCTGATATGAGCGTATTTATAAACTCTTCCTTTGAAAAAAATATCATATTCAAGAAGTTGCCGCCATCACTAAGCAGTATAACAGCTATTCCACTTACTTCTTTAAACAAATAAAAAAGCGTTTTACTTATATCAGTGGTTTAAGTTTCATAGCGACATTGTTGTACTATAATTTTGCATACACTGCAGCAAAAACACGCAAGATATGTTAAAAGCTTTCAAAACCAGCGCCGCTCAACCCACATGAGCGACGACTGTTGTTGACTGTTATGCTAGCTAGCTATTAGCAAACTGAACCCTAACTTTAATGTGACATGTCATAATAAAGCTTGCCTTAGACTGCTACCTTTCTTACATTGTTATAAAGATTTAGAGAGCTCCTAACCTTTTATACTGTCGCTGTGTGTGGTGAAATTCGACGCTTCTGCTCGTAGCTCCGCGGCTGAAATTCGTACTCTCTCCAGCTCGTCCGCCATTTTCGTCGGAACCAAACACAAACACACGGCGACGTGGTAGGGCCAAAAAGCCATAAAGTCAAAATGCGTTTAAAAATCCCGTCACGATGCGGAGTAGGTTTTTCTTTTAACATTTCTTAATTACAACATAAAAGAGAAGCAAAAGAACGAAGCACAACACAAAAAATATTAAAATCAATGTTAAAATTAATTTTTAAACCGATAGTTAACCCGAAAAGTAAACTCACCCGCAACCTGTAAAAGTTTCTTCTGTCGAGCATAAAATAAGCGGTTTTAAATATCGTATGGAAAAAATACTACTTAAGAAAATGCCGACTGTGTATGTTCGTATGGGTCAATAATCCTTTTGAAGGATTAAAATGTACAAATAACCAAATATTTTTTCATTATCTACAGCAATTCCAGAATTCTTTTAAAACAATAACACTGACTTGGTTTTAAGAATCTTACATTTATGAATAGGCATATTTAAAAACATATTTATACACATTTCATAATTATTTGTATTCTCTATAATCTAAATAATGAAGAAAAAAAACGTAAATGTGATTTTTAATGATTTCTAATAATCAAATATCATAATCAGTAAGAAACAAGAAATATAAAAACCCATTTGACAAATCTTACAGGCTTACGTAATTATTAGGCCTATAGGTTACATTCATTTTTAAACATTAAGGCCCGGTTTCACAAACTAGGCACAGACTAGGCATTAGTTAAATTAAGATATTTAAGCAACTTTTACAGATATGCCTTATAAGAAAGTATTACAGTTGTGCATCTTAACACAGAACAATGACACCGACATGTTTTAAGATATATCAGAGCAAGATATTTTCATCTGAGACAGCTCAAACATGCAGTGTAGTCTGGGACTATCATAAGCCTTGTCTGTGAAACTGGGGGTAAATGAATTGTATAGTTTTATTTTAACATTAAAATATTAAAATTATAATTACAAGATGGAACAGCTGTTAAAATTGCTCTCAATCAGACTTTGTTTAGCCTGCTTTCTCTGTTTCTCTCTCTCTATCACTGAGAAACCTTACAGCGTGAGCAAAATGACTTCTGCTTAAATGCTAATTACATGAATTGCCAGAATACAGTCCATTACTTCGAGTGCTAGAGGAAAAAAACACTTCTCTCTGGATTTACATTTTTAAGGTTTTGTTTTCACTTGAAAGTGTTTGGACTATTAACAGCTCCAATAAAAGAGCATCATAAATCAGTTTACAAAAACTGGAAACACATCACAACCAGCAATAATTTAGTTCCATCAAGCTATCAAGTCCTGATGGCAAACTATTGAAATGAATGAAACCTCTCCCTGTCAGACATCACCCACTACATCTCTCTCTTTCTCTCTCAAGGGATGACAGGGTTCAGTGAGAACAGAGAGGTGGGTGCTATGAGTCATCCTTGTGAGTCATGTGCTTTGTGTTCATGTGTGTGTATGTGTGCGGGAAAAGGAAAAGTGCGGAAATTTCATGGCAATTAAAAAGCAGAAATGGAAAATAAAAATCCCTGAACATGTTAAAATACAAAATAAGTAGAGCATACACCCCTCTGTTGCAAAAAAAAAAAATATATATATTTTATATCTCAACACGTATGGCATTTTCACAAATGTTAAGTGCAGTTCTTCCTAATGGCCACAGGTGTCAGTGTTGTTATATTTTCAAGAGCAACCTCAAGGACGTTCATTTGAAATTTCTCTGCATAGTTTTTTTTCTTATTTCTCTACTGCTTGACTAGAATATGCATTTGTCCTATTCCAGATATTAAACCTTGAAATGCATCACACTCTTTAAAAATAAAAAAACTCATACAGGGGACGTTTGACAATTAAAAAAACTTGCCGAGACAAAGAAAGTGTCTTAGAGGCTTTGTTAAAATGTGTTTCAAGAGGTCAGTTTTTCATCATTTTACTCACTGTTCTCATTTCTTAGAAATTATGCACATGCATGCATCAGTAAAACTAATACCAGTTTATTCCTTTTAAATGAAACTGGCCCTTTCTGAGGCAAGTAGGAGGAAAAAAAGCATCAGGAGATTGAAAAATGTACAGAGAGAATGAAAGAGGGAGAGAAAGAGAAAACGTGGAAGGACACAAGAGAGTCAACCAGCTCTCACTGATGTTGGAGTAAACATCTCCATTTCCCTAGCAACATGGCATCAGCCAGGCATTTAAAGGGACAGGAGCCTAATTCAGCTTTTGTCTGAATTTCTTATTTATGGAAGTGCTTCCTGTCAGCTCCACAGGGCGTAACAACACCTCCCCGATTGCACACATACGTCGTTCAGATGTCATTTAGAGGTGTGCGTTTTCATCTGGAAGAATTTTTTCTAATATGAATGTTTCATTTATTAATTAAAGCCAGTATACATCTCACACTGAAATCGATGCATATAATTCTATATTGCACTGCAAGTACAAAATTACAAAAACTGTCACCAGGATGGTACCTTTTCAAAATGTACACTCTTGTAGCTTCTTTAACCATAAAAGGTGCATTTAAATATATTAAAGGCACATATTAATGTAATTTATGGACATTTTGAAAGAGTACCATCCAAGTGACTGACAATTTGAAGGTGTCATGTACAGTAGCTTAGTAATCTTTCATTACAACTGTAAATATTGATATTGGGTACTCTAATTAATACAAATATATAAACATGGCTTGTTTCAAAGCATTATAATAACATGCATACTGCATACTACTACAAAGGTTCCATAAGATGCTATACAAGAACCTTTTAGTAAACAATTCTTAAAAGAACCAAATTTTCTAACGTGAAGAAGATTTAAAAAAAAATGAAAAGAACCTTTGTTCGTTGAAGAACCTTTCATCAAGTGGAAAGGTTCCATGAATGTTACAGGTTCTTCATGGAGCTGTAGAAGGAAAAGAAGAATCGTTATTTTTGGTGCCATGTCCAAAATTCTTTTTAATCGTTTATAATCGTAATACTGATGAACTGATGAACACTGGAAACTGCCACTGATGTTTCATTGCTGCACTATGCTGCAGGTAAAGTAATACTGAGGGACAAGCGAGGGAGGAGGGGGAGATGAGATATTGAGGCGGGAGGAGGGAGAACGAGAGCAGAGAAAAGACTCGGAATACAGATGAGCAGAGCGGAGGTGGGAAAGGCAGGGAGTTTTCTGCAGGTGAATTCACAACACCAGGGGGTTTTTCCTGCCCCCTCATTTATCCATCCCTCTCCCTCTCTCACACACACTCCTGTTCTCTCCCCCGCTCTCCCTTGGGATGTAAAGGGGAGGTGGGTGATCGGCTGAAGGCAACTTTTTAAAAGTAATGAGAGAAGAGGTGGATGATGGTAAAAGGAGGAATGAAGTGGTCCAGGTGACACATGGAGAAAGAGACAGTGATTAATATGAGAGAATTAAATGAAGAGGTGGAGAAGGTGCAGTAAGAACAATGAGCAATGCAGAGATAATGCAGTGAGAAGAACCAGGAGGGAAGATGAAAATGAGACGGGGTTGGAAAAACATGACGTTTGAGATCGAGGGTATAGAGAACCTGTGACGTATGTATCCCAATAACCTCAAGCCTTCGAAAGCTTTTTAATGTTTAATTCACATTAACAGCTCTAGGGAGGAAGAAGAACAGAAGACGAGAAATAGAGAGACAGAGAGAGTGAGAAAGAGATGAGAGAAAGAGAGGATAGCAGCAGAAATGCTGGATTTCCCATGAAGAGTGAGGAAGTGTGTTAAATTAACAAGCTACTCAAATATGCACTAAATGAGGAAGAAACAACTTTGCTTAACTTAAATATTAAATATGATATCAATTATTCGTGGTATATATATATATATATATATATATATATACTGTATATATATATATATATAGCGGGACCTACAAGTCCGAGATCTAATTTTCTGTGTTTAATTTACACAAACATACATAACCCCTTTGAAAATAATTTCAGTGTTGTTGTGCCGCTTGTAATCAATTGTTTTTCATTTTATTTCAAATATAGAAAAAAATAACATCATTGTAACAAACAGTCAAAGAAGAAGGAATAACAGAGTAATGGGCAATACTTTGACAGTCTGACAATAGATAAATAAGCAAAAAAGATACAACAGATACAAATCTAAATGCTTCATAATTGAAGAATTCTTCTAAATTTTGCGGTAAGAAAAATCTGCATTTTTATTCAAACATGAATTTATCAAAAGGGAAAGTAAAGAAACTTATAAAAGTTACTCTTTTGATAGCGTTGTTTTTCCAGAGTTCATTTTGCTCAATTTAGTGTTAATATTTTACTCTTTCCTTTTATATTTGACTCTATTTAGTGTTTTTTGAAATTAACTCTTGCACTAATTTTACTCAATTCGTCAAAAACAGGCAAAGTCGGCAACAGTAGATCAAACAACATTTACACGAGATTTACGCGAATAAACTTACGATAACGAGACAGTCCTAATGGATCGTGAAAACATACAAACACATCTGGGTTTTATACACAAGAACTAGGTCAGTGGGTGGAGACTAGACATGAGTGGCTATGACAACATACAAGGGGGGCGGAGACATCAATGGGGAACCGTGACAACAGATGAGATGGGCGGTGACAAGAGTCCATGAATGAAAACAGACACAAAACAAACACAGTTAGCTGGGTGCTGGAGTGCCATCCCCTGAGCTGGGCTGGCACATCCAGCTGATCGTTTCATTTTCAGAGTTAGTTTCAGAGGAAAGTCAAATTTACTTTACCATAATTTAGTTTCTAATCCGAAAATAAAGAAAACAATAAACTATATAGTTATGTCCCATAATTTTATTTTTTAAGCTATTTTAAAAAAAAATTACATTTGAGTTAATTGCAAACATGATGGTTTCAGCATTTATAGCATACGCAGTGTTTTGCAGAAAGCTATGCAAAATAGTCAATTCATGACAGCATTAAGTTTTTAAGACAAAGTGTGCTTTAAAAAGCTGAACACAGGACAGTGAATTGAGACACTACAGGGTAGACGGTTACAATAAAACAAGACTGGACCCTACTTTATTTTAGCCCAACAACACATGTACAGATGGAGACTCTCGATGCTGTTCAAGTGACCATGGATACCGGTCTGTGAAAAGATGAAAAGTTGCACATTAGTGCCAATGTGAATTAACAGTCGAAATACAGCATGAATAAAGATAAAGCAATGTTCGTCTTCCACCAAAGTTTGTTTCTCATACGTCCAACAGATTGCTACTAAATGTGCCAAGTAGAAAATAATAGCACAAGAGCAATAGTTAAAGAGGACATGTGATCATGTGATAGTTGATCATGTGATCATGGGATAGTTCTCCCACAAATGAAAATTCAGTCATTAATTACTCAACCTCATGTCATTGTACCATTTATTAGAGTTTCCGGATGCCTGATCAGGCTTTTAACAAGACATATCACATGTATGTTTGATGTCAGCAGATTCATACGCAGGAATTGTGGTACTCCCGATATGGCTGAGGATGTTGACATGAAAGTGAAGTTAAATTGTTAAATAATCATTATTTTAGTTTACTTTGTGCACAAAAATCTTAAAATTGTGTCTGAAAGACTGATGTCACATGGACTATTTTATGGCCTTTGTTTATTGTCCTTTTCTGGACTTTTTTTTGGGTGAACTAACAATAAATCAAAAGGATTGAGAGGCCACAGCTACTTACATAAGCAAACTTGCTCCTGGGGTCAACCAAGTATGGAAATAAGGAAATGATTCCCTTTGTACATTCTTCTAAACTTCAGGAAGGACTTGGTCTACACATAAACCATAAACCAACTGCAACTCATAACATCATAAACATCAATTTACAAGAACTGTATGAACAACCTATTCCATGTTAATATGTCAAATATGCAACCAGGAATTACACCATGCCACTTCTTTGGCCAGCAGACAGACTTTTAGTGGCTGTGCATTTGTTTAGGACCTTTTCAAACCCCAGTGCTACTCTTTATGGTTACCTTTGAAGATCTGGAGGGAGAAATGATGTAATATTGTCCAAGAAATTAGCAATTGACAAGTGTACAGTAAAAAGCTCAAAATTTTTACATAATATGTTCCTCAACTTGACATGCCCTCAGTATGAACTTAAAGAATCATCAATATAAACCATTTCAATGGATTATCTGTTAATACATTCATTCAAATAGACAGGTTAGCCTATGCAAATCAGATGATTGGTGGATATTGCTAAAACCAAAAAACAAACAAACAAAAAAATGTAAGTATGTTAAGCAACTTACCATTGAGATTTTCTGTGGCTGGAATGAAAATTTCTAAAACATCAAGGTCTGGTCACGTCAGCAACTTCTTCATCAATCTCTGTCCACTGACTCATCAAACAGTTTAACATCCATTGGAGGATGATTTTTATTTTGGTAACTAAAGAAAGAAAAAACAATGGCAAACTGACAAGGCCCAGCAATGCCAAAGGAAGTAAGAGTTATTTTGATTCACACAAAACAACATAATCACATACTTATTATATAACTGTTTTAAAAAGAAAAACAAAATAATAATAAGAGGAAAAAGTGTTAATGATATTAACAATGTTAAAGTTTCTTTATTACCACATTCCAAAAAAAATGTAAAAGGTTTTGGAAAAGAATATATTACCTTGAACTTCATTCTGACCACGTTGTTGGCTTGCGTCCTAAAGGAACCAAAATGACAGATTTAAATAAGATGATACTCAGTCAGACGATAACATTCATTAGTGTAAACAACACTACATGTCAAGTACATGTGGTGCTCAACTGGAGCGCTCGTTTAATGGACAGATATTGATAGGCAGCTTGCTAATTGCACTCGTGTCAGTTAACGTTTATTATGTGTTAACTGTTTGCTTTCAATATCAATTTTAATAACTTTGCCTAACTTAGTTCTCAAGCCAACACGGGGAACATTCTCTGTAATGGTCAAAACGTGGCAAAACGATCTGAGCTCAGAACATAATTCAAATAAATAAGACTTTACTTACTTTACCATCCAGCAGAAGCACTTCTCTTCTAAACTCACGAGCAGCAGCAGTCCATGACCGTGATTAACAGTAATGGCAGATCAACGAAGGAAGAAAAGTAGTTTGGGGTGGAGCCACAACAGTTAATCTGAAATTTTGCTCCCACTCTAATCACAAATTTTACTCCGCATACTCAAAATAGAGCAAAAAATATCTCTTTTGGAGGAACAAAATATTAACTCTGGAAAAACAACTCCTGTGCAGTTTTCCAGTTTCTCGAGAAGTATGTAATGATTGATAGTGTCATATGCAGCACTGAGATCTGGTAGTACAATTATTACAATAATTACTGATATCAAAGAAATATTCGTTACAATCTTACTGAGCGCTGTCTCTGTGGTGTGATGCGGTCAGAAACCAAAACCGAAAATTGTCCAGGCATCCATTTGAATTTAAGTAGCTGTTTAGCTGATTAAAAACAACCTTTTCTATAATCTTGCTCGATATGGTATTAACAACTGCAGTTTTCAGAGAGTTTGAAAAAGTCTCCGAAAGAAGTAAGCTGTTCACCACTAAAAGATCTGCTTCTAAACAGTTAAGCACACTTTTGAAAAAAGATGTGGGAAGTGTGTCAAGATAGCAGGTTGATGATTTAAGGTGCAGTACTATTTCTTCCAAAATTTTGATAGCAATTGCTTCAGAAGCAAAGTATGTTATTTTTGAAATTGTGGTTGAATCTGCCTGACGTCTTCATAACTTAAGGGTGTGAGGATATTATAATGATTTCTGAAGGATCATGTGACACTAAAGACTGAAGACACAGGTCCCAAGCTTTTGATCAGTGGTGTATATACAACAAAAATATGATTTAATATTAATAAAATAATCTAACCTCACTATATTACTCTACTGGACAATTAGAAAATGGTGCACATTTTGTCCTTTTACATTGCATTCTGTATATAATGCAAATTGTTCTTCGACTGCATATTGTGTTCTTCTGTCACCGACTGCAATGCTAGTGAATGACGCACCCAAGATTTCTCTCTTGCATACTGTGCAGTGATTTCATATGCATCTCGTTAAAGTAATATCACATCTGTCGAGAGTTATTGGTCACACTGTGGTTTCACAGCGGTCCAGATTGTTCTTTTGATGTATAATGAATGAACTTGTATCAGAGAGAGAGTGTGTGTGTGTGGATGTGCTGGGCGATATAGGCGGGTGTGGTAGGAGGAATAGAAATGTGTGCTTTTGGGGGTCTGAAGGTATGTGTAAATGAACGTGCGGGGGTGGAGGGGGTTTTACCAATCAGAACCCACTTGCCTCCCGCTCGTCCTTCTTTTTCACTCGTTCTCTCCGGCAACCTCATTATATGCAAGTCAGCCTAGCAATCAGAGAGAGAAAACACAAACTGGGCTCAGGCATGCAGGGATTTCTGCATGAGTCAGAGAGAGAGAGATAGAGAGAGACGTGGTGGGTGGGAGGGGGTGAAAAGAGAAGGGAGGCAGAGGATAAGGGAGGGGTGTGGGCTTTTTTTGTATTGATCTGAGTGCATTCTGTGCGGCGAATACAGAGCGAGACACAAAAAAAGAAAGCGAGAAGGGAGACAGAGATGGAGGGAGCAGTTACTGTCTCGAGACATCAAGTCTCGCCTTTTGAATCAATCTTCAGAAAATTCTGATATCGTTATCATTGTCACTAGCAAATTGAGGAACATCTGCAAATGCGGGGAGAGAGAAACAATACAGTGACAACGTGGAGAGACACGAAAAACAGGGAGAGAAAAAAGGGAGGGAGGTGACAGTTTCTGTGGGGGCGAATACATTGGAGAGGGAGGAAGAGAGCAGGATGAGAAGGGTGGGCGGAAGTGACAACGAAATAGAGAGTGAGAGAAAGAGAGAGAGAGGAGATAACAAAATTCAGCATCTCTTCTTGTTATTTTTAACGAAAGGTTTAACAAACAGCACATTGCAAAATATGCCCACACATGATCAACAATCTGTAGAATTTCTTTTTAAAATCATTCATGCCTACATTTTCATTCACGTTAATGATCTTTGCTATATAATCCTACATTTGCATGTTTTAAAACAAGGATATTTGGAGGTCAGGATGTACTTGAAAAAAAAAAACAGCTGGAAAAAAATAATAAACAAATAGAAATCAACCAAGCAAAAGATGGAGGGGTGCAGAGAGCAGGCCGAGATGACAAAAAAAGGAGCTCCTGATCAGGAGATTGGCATCTGAAAATAGAAACGGAAGTAAACGCAGCCTCCCAAAGACTCTTCCCACTCAGCGTCTAAGAGAGTTATTTTCTGTCCTCTGCTCTGAAATAAAAGAAATTGAATCTGGCACTGAGCTTCCTGCAATTGGTGATGCATGCATTTTCCTCTAAATTCAAAAAGGAAGGCACGTGTTCACCCGAAATGCCCTGCTGAAGTTCAGAAAGGGGTCTGTGAAACAACTAGATTCATGCTTTATTAAAGCAACGGAATCTCCAAATCCGCAGAGCGATGTTTGATACGGTTTGAATATAGTGGCTTGCATCAAAAGTCCAACTGGACGAACGAAATTCAAATCATTCTTATATTACAAAATATTTCTGTCATCCAATCTAACATTTCTATATCATATATAAACAAGTGTACACAACTAAAATGGCCTATATTTAGGAAAGGGTCAGGAAAATAATACATTTGGTTGAACTGTCCTCAGCACAAGGGTCATTTCTTTAATGACAGGTTGGGCCAAGTGAGTGCAGTTTTATATCATTGATTCATTAAAATATCTGTAGGTTGGTATGGACCATATATTTATGAAAACGAGGATTACAGATTATATCATGCTAGTAATTGTGCATTCAAAATAAGTACCTATGGTTTAGTCTATCCCTTACAGTCTCGTTTTCATCTGTGTTAAATTCAATATGGCATCTATGACAGACATATTCACAGTAAAACTACTGTGCACACTGTGTAGTGTAGCAACAAGACCATATGTTAAAGCACAAAAGGTTAATGTATGCTCCCCAAATAGCTTCTTTTTTTTCTTTGGCGGACATTTTAGCCTAATACTTTTTGATTCCTGAGTGTCTACGCAGAAATAATTTAAAAGCCCTCAAAAACTTTGAAATATCTCTTTACTTGTTAGAAAAACTAGTTAGTTTTATAATGTACTCATTAAAATCGAACAATGCAAAAAGGTGTCTATAAAGGTGTTAATACATACACCACCGTTCAAAATGGGGTCAGAAGGATATTTAATGGGTTTTTTAAAGATGTTTCTGCTCATCAAGGCTGCATTTATTAGATTAAAAATCCAGAAAAAAATGTAATATTGTAAAATATTATTTCCATTTAAAATAACTGTTTTCTGTGTGAATATATTTTAAAATGTAATGTATTCCTTTATTCCTGTAATTTATTATTATACCAAATAATAATAAATAATAAAACATTTCTAAAATGTAAATCTATGCTATTTTGTTAGTTTAATAGATCCTTGGTTAATAGAAGAATTCATTTCTTTCAAAGAAGAAAAAATAAAAATGTAACAACTGTAACAGTAGTTTTGAACATTATAATCAATTTTAAATAAATGCTTCTCATTTTAATATTTGAATGATCAAAGAATCCTAAAAAAACTATTAAGCAGCTCAACTGTTTTCAACACTGATAATAAAAAATCTGCATATTAGAATGATTTCTGCAAGAATCATGACACTGAAGATTTGAGTAATGATGCTTTGTATCACAGAAATAAATTCCATTGTAAAATATATTCACACAGAAAACAGTTGTTTTCAACTGCAATAATATTTCACAATTTTACTTTTTTTTAATCTAATAAATGCAGCCTTGATGAGCAGAATATCTCGGCCAAATATTGTCCTATATACGTCAGTGGAAAGCTAATTTATTCAGTTTTCAGATTTTATATATATATATATATATATATATATATATATATTTAAGATCCATTTAAAAGAAAACTGACCCTTGGCATAACACGCATTCTTATGTGTGCGTTGGCAGCGAGTTGTTAAAATCAAGTTATTCCTGTTTAAATAAATATATATGTTCTCTGATACAATGTTCTTAATAAGTTGATATGAGCTCAGAGAAAGTTCGGAAAGCTGCAAACTTCCTCAGGGACGTACCCTTTGCGGGGGCAGGCGGTGTATTCCTCTGTCTTGATCATCCCACGTTCAGGAGGGAGAATACGAGCTACCCGTCTGACACGTGCGTTACGTCTCAGGGTTCCCCAAATCACTATCCAGAATTGGTCATGAGGACGTAGACTACCGGTTGTACGCGTTTGCGTGCTCTCGGCGCACTTAAGAGATTTCAAATCGAGTTACACTTGTATTGATTTCAGGAGGCTGATCAATCCTCTGCCGCTTTGACTGCTTCCCATTGACGTCTGTCTGAATAACTAAACGCGTCTCCTTGAAAGTGATTCAGCGACGCGATCCTCAGAGAGCTTGTCGACGTTCTGCGCGATATACAGTATGATTCAGATCGGGTTTTTTTTTTACAACAGCCGAGCAGCGGTCGACATTTCTGCCGCATCAAACACAAGTAATTAGACCGCGATGTTCCGCGCTTGCTGGAAAAAAGGGCGTCCGCACCGAAGCGCTAGACTGTGCTAATCAAAGGCAAGGAATCACGACTCACGCTCACGCAGGAAAATACATATAAATTCACGATTCTCTTTTTAATTTGATTACACTTTGTTCATTATACAGTACGGATATATTTCCATAATACGTTTAATGAAAAGGAAAGAACAGCTAAACCTGTACGATATCATATTGCTGTTCAACCTGCTCTTATATAGAGGAGACAGATGCTGTAATACATTTTTTTAACCATCTGTAACATAGGTCTTCTTGTACTAAGTGTCTCAAACTTTAATATATATATATATATATATATATAGTATGAAGTACAAAGAGGGCTGTTTTTACCACCTGTAACACTACCTGAAAACAATAAAAAATTAGTTTGTGGCACTATATCAAATACACCATTATGAGCAAAAATTTGTTCATCTATGCCATTCTCCTATTCATATAAAAAATGTATTCAATAATAAAAAAATGGTAATAAATAATATTCAGAAGCCAGACTAAAAACTTATTTTGCTATAGTTTTGGTAAATGTGGCCTATACATGGTCATACTGTGTGCAGTACTGGGTCCAGCAGAAGTAGGGTACTTTAGAAAGCACTAGGCTATATAACCCGATCCGTCATAATATTTCTATGCAATTGACTCAAATAGATGAAAAGGCTTTGTGGATGTTATATATTTGTAGAAACAAGAACCTAATGATTCAGATATTTGTCATTTAGCATTTTAAAACTTTACATAAAGGTTTTGTGGATGCTATAAATTGCTTTTAAACAAAGAAACCTGACAGATGAAATTGTACTTTATACCCTACTAGATACATTTTGAGAGTTTAACTGGAAGGTTCAGAAGAAGGAGCAAGGATGGACGGTCTATATATAATCATTCTGTGTTCATTTAACTGAGCATTATGAGGATCCAAACTCTCCTTGGTCTTTATAAATAGCAGCCCCGTTGACAAAATTCCGTCAATGACGTAGTGCACGCGCGTAGTTGAGTAGGTGATGCTTTTTAGTGAATGAGTCCCCCTCCCTCTCCAGCTTACTAGTACTATCAGATCTCTATAAAAAGCGCATGGTAGATGGAAAAGCGCTTGAGAGCTGCTTGTTTCTACCAGGAAAAAGAAGACAAGACGAGCGTGACGAGTGTAGACAGCGGCCCATATGGAGACACTCGGGCGAGAAAGAACTTCTCATTACGCAGCAGCTTCACCGAGACATCCTACTTCTAATAGATGAGGTACTAGAAAACGGACAGCCGTCAGAAAATCGACTGCATTTTGACGAGGACTCCCATGTTTCAAGGTAAGAGTGATTTGACACTGTTTGGTTGAAAACGGCACGGTGACAGCCTGTTAGTTCATTTAGAAATGACCTGAAGGTTGCCAAATACCGAAGTCTTAGAAGTTTTTTTATTTCCTAATGTTCATTTTTATGCGTGTTTATTAAAAGAAGTACGGCACATCGCAGGCGACCTGAAACTTGCTGCAGTGTGACTCACTTTTTTCGCACGTGGGCAGCATGAAGACCCTTTAAAGAGAACAGCATGTTGGACAAAGCAGTTGGTTGGCTTTCACGAGTTTCAACTCAAGAATATGATTAATAAAAGAGTATGAATTTGTGAAGCTAGTATTATATATTGTGCAACTGCTTCACTGTGTATCGCCTTTAGGGAATGACAGACTCACATATGTTACATTTTTATGAACGTGTATTTATTTCTATTTCGTAAAATGAATATAAGCTTAATGCCATCCAAATCTTCGCTGGAAACTCGTGATTGTGTGACTTGTCTGATTTCCTGTAGAGAGGACTGTCGTCGTTGTTGCCAGGTCCTGACAGAGAAAACAATTCAATACCAATTTAACTTTTAAAGTATTCCGTATAATATTCCGCATCGAAACAAAAGATTACTGTAGGAAAGGTTCTCCCGTTCATCGTTTAAACCGATAAAGATATATTTCACACCACGAACCAGTCAATTGTGTATTCTAAGCCTAAACCAGCACATTTTAAGTGAAAAAACAAGCAAGTCGCTTATAACAACTAGACATGGCAACACTCCCGCTCTCCTTTCTTTCCAGTTGATGCTCTCGTGCCTCCACTAACCATCGTTTTATGTTTGCCGTTATACTCAACCAAGTCGTTTTTTGTTTTACCTCCCTCATTCCTCCCCTCGAGTGTAGGCTATAAATTTGCTTCCTACCTAACGTTTCCGTTCACCTTTTTTTTTTTACACAGATTCTGTGACGTGTATTCAGGCGTTGAAGTCAGGTCTGCGTCACTCTTGCGCACTTTGCAGATGATTCGTAGTCACCTACTGTAACCCTTTAAAGAGACAGCGCGCTCAGCTACACACACACACACAAGCGACTGCAGCGCAATCCTTTTATTTTTCGCGGGGGTGTTTAAGAAGGGAGTGGGCGTCCGTTTTCATTCATATTATTCATTGATGACACCGGTATTTATTCTCTGTAAATGAATGAATGTACAATTGAATTAGCGTAGCCAACGACACTAATGACCAATATTTTAAGCTGTACACAAAATATAGTTTAATTCTTAAAGGAACAGTGCACCTGTCATTATTGACTCACCCTCATTTTTATTTTATTTTTTTAAACATGAAACTCTTAATCAGATGTTTGGAGCAGAATAACACTTTAATTGTGTCTGGCCAGAATAATCGTATTCTGGCAAAATTCTCCTTTTTGTTTTAGGGTGAACAATTTCTGACAGCGAACAGTGTATTTGAGTAGGCTTTAAAAGAAAATACCTTTTCCAAACCTCTTCCTACTCCAAACTTTTAATTCAATGCAATTTCTTTGTAATTATTTGTTACATCTTTGAGTGAAAATTGTTTATAGCCCACTTTTTCTTTTAAAGTAACAGAACACAAATATATGAAGATAGCTTAATCAGTCATATGTGGAACTAAAGTGCTGTGAAATATGTAGGATAACTATATTAAATAGGCCATTCATTAGAATAAAGCAGAGTAAAGCTGTGTTTTCAGCACCACGGACAGCGGCTCAAGTCTACATTCTCCTTTCAGAACCAAATGCATTGAGGCATTCTAACACTAGGCTGCCAGTAAGAGTCACTAAGTATCAGGTAATATAAGGAGAATAAAACATAACTGAAACGAACTTTCAGGAAACGGAACGACTTTCAAAGGAGTTCAAGCCTGCATCTACGTCACTGACCCGGCAGCGAGGCTCACGGGAATCAATGTTCCCGAGAACATTCTGCTTGGGCAAACCAATGCCCTTTTTAATGAAATAACCCCCGTTATATATTAAAGCAACATCTAATTCATCTAGATATGTTTGTTTGAGTTCTGCTGTGTTTTCTGTAACACTTCTCTTTAATTGCAGCAGCAGTTCTGTCTCTCCATGTGAGCTAAATTCTCCTCGGTGTTGCCCAGCTTGAGTCTTTACCAGTGTGCCAGCACTTCATGACCTTGGCTCTAGACTGCTTACTGCTTATGGAGTCCAACAGTACAGTAACAGTCTACAGTCATGGCTACTGAAGTCTGGCTCCAGCATCACTAATACAGAAGCCTATCGTCTGTATAACTTAGGCTGTGATTGAAAAGGGATGGCTGTTAAAAATGCGCATGCACGCATTCATCAGAAATACTGGCTGTGACGGCAAACAGTTGTGTATATCTGAGCCTGTATTGGGGGAGTCCTGTGCTATGGAGGCATGGCGTTTCATCGAAATAAGCCAATAGGATTGCACTATTTCCAGTTACCATGCCAACACCCCCTCATCTCTACCTCTGCTGTCTCCATGGTGACCGTGGCTTTAGATTGTTACTGTAGCATTGGCACGTGGTAACAGTCTACAGCCATGGTCGCCAAGGGGCAGCTGTTATTTCGTCAATCATCAGAAATGATTGCGTGAAACCAGAATGCTTGTGAAACTATAACACGGTGAGGATTTTCTAAGAAGCACTTACAGAATGAATTGATTTGAGAAAGTAGGTCAAAGTCTGAATTTATTTATTTATATCTTTCCCTCCTTTTGAAACTCTATTAAAAGGCTCTTTCCGTAGAAGTGAAAGTAAGTATGTTTTTCTCAAGCTGAAGCATCATGCTGTGATTCTCAATTTGAGACTGAAAACTTTATTATTTGCGCAACATACATTAAACACTTCAATGCAGATTGCAATTATATCATGTACTGTACCAAAATGTACAATTATTTCTCTCTAATGTTTTTTTGATGATTCAGTTTGCTCCCTGATGGCCAAGTGATTCATTCTAATGTGGAGTGCCAACGACTGCTCCTTTTTATTCCCAGACAATTTCCTGTGAAACAGGGAGAGGCAGTTTCAGTTAGGATAGAGTGACAGAATGTGTTTAATGTGTAACTGATGACAGCTGTACATATTCATTTTTACCAGTTGCGATGACATCTGGAACAGCAGGGCAGGTGTTTCAGTCAATTCAGTGAGTAATTAATACATATTAGCAGGGATGTGTTGTTTAAATGTATTTTGATCTGCAGCTATTTTTATATATTTATATCTCTGCGGCCCAAATATAAAAAAATGATATTCAAGATTAGCAGTCACACATCGCCCTCTGGAGGAGAGAGTTTGTAGTTGCGGAAAACAATCTGTGGGCCAGTATTTAGAAGTATTCTAGTTTTTTAGAAATGTATATGAAAATATGAAAGTAAATAAAATCTTAACATCCAATGACAATGTCCCCTGTTTTGGTTTTAATATTTCATATTATGCTAGTTTTTAATAATAATAATATTGATTATTATTACAGGGATATCTGCATTTCAAAATATTTTTGGTTCATGGATCCAAGTATTAAAAAATTAGGCATATAACCATGATGATCACTACATATATCATATATCCATAATTTAGCAGATAACTATAAATAAAGGCACTTCCTATGTATAAAGTTTGTTTTAAATATATTTCCTTTATTTTATCCAGCTTGTGAAGACATACTATTGATACTTACTGAATATTGTTGCCTTTTTGTATGATAAATTTGATACATTCCTAAATATTTTAAATTATAGCTGTTTTTTCCCCAGTGTTATTTACATTTTAAGTATTTTTAGATCATATAACCGAGTAAAAAAAGCATGTTGAAAAAAATATGTTGATTATAACATTTTTTCATCATTTAGCAGACAAGAACACTTTCTATAGCTAAATACACTGTATACAAAGTTTAATAATAAGTAGACCTAATTCATTTTTTTCTAACAAAACTTATTGAATGTTGTTGCCTTTTGCATGATAAACTGTTGTGACAGTCTTAAATATTTCAAATGATGTCAGCTTATTAAAAATAAATAAATAAGTAAACTATTAAGTAAAATACTTTTGCCTCTGGTTGTATGTAAAGTATTAGATTATGGGTCTCCATTTGAATGTTAAAAAATTATTATTATTATTATTTGCCTGGATTTCTCCAGTTCTCTGTTCTTTTATTTTACTATTACAGCTTACTCTTAAACCTTTCTGAAAATTATTGCATTCTATGCTAAACTTGTGACATCATTTAATTGTTGAATAATTAACAGTAAATGTTGATCTTCCAAATCAAACTGAATACTTTGAAACAAAGCGATGAGAGGTCGATAGAGACTCTTTTCCCTACAAGTAAGAGACCATGTGCTGATACTTGAACCTCAGCACATAAACTCTTACTGTTCAGGGCTAAGGGCATCGTACAGGGATAGACACACACACACACACACACACACACACACACTGAGTCACAGCCACTTTAAGAATTATTAATTACACATTCAGCCTCCAAAAGTAGATAAACTGTATTAGACCTTGAGGCAAAAATAAATTTTATAATAATTATAAATAATAATTAAATAAATAAATAAATTAAATAAATACATCATCGGTAGCATGGTTTGCTGTAATAACAGTTTAAATTCTGTACTTTTTACTAATCTGATTTTAAGCATTTATTTTTAGCAATAAATTCTATCCATTTAAAAAAGACAGACAAATCAACTATATATATATATATATATAAAATGCAGTGATTAGAAATGGTTTTATTAGCTCCACTTTTAACTGACCCAAACATGCCCTGAAAACAACTAGAACAAGAAGTACCAGCCAAACCACAAGAATTGGAAGGTTTTTGTCCAGATTAAAGCATTTCCTTCTTACCAAAACCTTATAGGTCTTACCAACGACAGCACAGAGTGTTCCTGCAGCCCAAAAAGAAAGAAAGCAACAAGAAAGAAAGAAAGAAAGACATGAGTCGGGAATTTGAGACGTCAGGAAACGAACTTTGGCTTATGATACGCACTGTCCACAAACAGGAAAACCTTGAAGTGGAAGGACTGCGTATTTGGATCAGGCTGGAAATAAATAATAAGTAACTCAAACCACACTGCTGGATGAATTCCTGAATTCCTGGCTATAAAACACAGCCTGACCCTCTTAAAGTAAAAAAAAACAACAAGATCAACATAGTAACAAAACAATTCCTCACCGTCTCCTCACTTCAGAACATTACATTTTTTACTGGAAAGAATTTTCGTTCGTCATCCTGTCTTACTCTTGTTTGTAAATACGGACCATGCTTCATGACACTGACATCAGAGTGACATCATAGTTATTCTTTATGTTAAATAACCTCTTTGGGAAACTCCCTCAACCTGCTTTGTCACTGCTGGGATCTGATTGGACAGTTCGGCCACACCAGCATAACAGTGTCTTCACAGTGACCTCTTCACCACTAAAATAAATTCACCAACTACATTTCCTGGAATTAACCCTCATCTGCTCTTCTGGGAAAACCTTTCAGCCTTTTTCAAATATGAAATATTTTTGATACACTCTAAAACAACATTTAAGTCAGATTTATGTATATATATATATATAATTTACATATACATATATATATCTCACACAAATAATCTTTGAAATAAAACCGTTTGTCTGTACGATACAATACATACATGACTCCAACATGTGATAAACTAGATACCCAAAATCATCACTGCTCCAAATGCAGCACTCGTCCAAATTCTCCTGTAAAGATGTAGATTTCCAGTATGAAGCAAACATAAATGCAGACGTCCAGTGATATAGTCCAGAACATCAGCTTTCAGGATGAGAGTACGCAAAAGATTGTTTAACGGTGCAGAATGAATCTAAGTCCAACTACTCTTATAAAAACATGTTCTAGCTCCGCCCACATTCTCAAAACCACACCCTTTTCATTCCTCACAAAAAAACACCTCCTGTTACTTTTAACACAGGTTGCTGGCACCACAATGTCTTCTATTATAGCCCACCAGAGTCAAAATATAGCCTGATACACCACTCACGTCTGTCTTTTCCAGCCATTTCTTATACAACTCTCCCTCTCACCCCTGACCACTGATGTTGTGTAAAACCATGGATTCCTGAGGCTGGGAGTCACAGAGCTGTTGTAAAACTTACTGGCAAGAGGGAGTTTCTGTGTTTCTCCTCTTCTCTTGTCTTCCATTTATCAAAACCATGTGCTTGAGTGGAGAAAGAGACACGTGGCATTGAGGGGAAGAGAGAGGGGAAAAACAAACGAAGGGGGAAAAAAGCTGTAATCATATTTAAAGATGTTTACACATATTTATAAAGAATTTTTATAATAATTCTGGAATAATTAAGGAGATAGAGCTCACATTTACTTTGGTTCCTGCTGACAAAATT
>JAUMHI010000051.1:11738819-11785483 GCA_032359435.1 Enteromius unitaeniatus
AAAATATATGAAAGTCTAATGTTTATCAGTACATTACAGAAAATAATGAACTTTATCACAATATGCTAATTTTTTAGGACCTGTATACATATTTTTTTTTTCTCAGATTAGCCTATATATAAATATATTCAGGCCTAATATATAAACATAACATATTATCTTAAATATATACATGGTTGTATTTATATACACATTTATAAATATACACAGTAAACTGTGTTTAATCACAGTTAATCTTTTGACAGTACTAATAAATACAGTTTTTAATATATATATGCTCTAACAAAGATTATTGATTTCAAGATGTTCTGAGATTAGAGCCAAAAAGACATGACAAAAGACTCAAATGTTGCCAGATCTGACTTGCATCTTCTGCGATGTGTGAAATGCCGCACATGTCGCTTGCGTGTTTATGGAGGAAGTGAGATCAGCTGCCCACTGCTGAGAAGATGTGTAGTCTGCTGAGAGTGAGCAGGTGTCAGATATCAGGAGGTCAATATGATGAGACGTTAAACTTGCATTCAAATCCCGGTTCTCTTCTACTGCTGCGGCTTAAGCATGTGCTCACTCACACACACACACACACACACACACACACCGACATGCATTTCTTCCCTCTCATCAACTTCATCTGCATACGTGTACACGGACAGTCTGGACTGACTGTCACTTCTCATTAGGATCAGTCTCTCTCCCTCTCTGCCCTTTATTTCCGTTCACACCTGGCCAAAAGAACCCACCGCTGGCATATCTGAATAAAATATAAATTATAAGTTATACCATAACTTTTTGGAACAGCTTATTTGATAAGACCAGAATAAACACATGTTTGAGCAAATACCCAAAAGACACAAAGCGCTTGAAAGCAATTTTAGGCAATTTGGGCTATTGGACATTAATGGACAATATTCAATATTCATTTGATTGGTAATAGAACAATATTCAAGATTTGATTTGATTGATCAGTAATAAAAAAATTATAAACCATGTTTACAATTTAATATAAAACAATGTATTAAATAATAATTATTAAAACAATTAAGTGGAATTTTATTTGTGATTGATGCAATAATGCATTAAACTGATCCAAAGTGAAAGTAAAGACATTGCAATTTTTGGAATTATTAAGCAGCACAACTCTTTAACATTGATAAAAAATAAGAAACATTTCTTGAGCAGCAAATCGGCATATTAGAATGATGGACCATGTGACACTGAAGACAGGAGTAATGATGCTGAAAATTCAGCTTTAACATCACAGGAATAAATTACATTTTAAAATATGCCCAAACAGAAAACCGTGCTTTACTTGAAATGTATGTAGATACAAAAAAATGTAAAACCTTAACACGGGCAAATTATCTAACAGATCGAAAGCGTCCATAAATGATTTTATATCCAAAGTGCAGCTGAGAACACAAATACGCTACAATGTATGAGTCTTAAATGAAGAGAAATATGCCTAACATGTCAGAGAGTTTCCAAGACCCCAGACTTCTGAAATATGAACATTTAAGTGGATGACCAGGAGTGCATAACTAATTCACATGCACTTAGCCGAGCAAAAAAAAAAAAGTCTGAATCAAGAGAAGGATTACAGCTGGTACTCAGTGATCCAAATACTTGAATTATTTAAGGAAGTGGAATCTTCATTAATATATTATTGTATATGCCTTAGCGTGGACAAGCTAAGAGAAGTTAAGGAGAGAGAGAGTGGAGTGAGCAAGAAGGCTTTGATTATTGACAGTGTAGTTGTTAATACACAGAGAAAGAGAGTCTGAGAGAGCGATCACAAGGGCAATAAATACTTATCTCTTCCACTGTTTATTTTCTAAATTATCCTTACTTGACTTTCTTCCACCGCAGCGACTGCATTCATCTCATGCCGGACAACACAGAGCTTTCTGGGAGAACAGAGACGGATCGGATCTGGGAAAAAAGAGAGAGAATAAGTCAGGTGCATTTTAAAATGTCAGGAAGAAAATAGGAGGAGAGAAAGAGCAACTGGGTTGTGAGATGTAACAAATGAGGACTTTGGCCTACAGGCAGATAGATAGATGAAGGAGGGATGGGATACAGGTAAAAAATAAAGCACAAGATGCAATATTAGCTGACATAGTTAATAATCTCCACTGGCCTTTAATCAATACACTTGTACTGTATGATCGATCTCTCAGTCAATGCTGATGAGAATAAGGTAAGTGCATATATGTGCCCTTCATTACATTCTTTTATTTCCTTTCTAGGAGGTAGGAAAGATATAATTAACAGTTTGACCACATTATAGTTTCTCCTGCACAGTAGGCCTACATGCAAAACATTACACAGTTTTATTTATAAGCAGTTGAGATTCCCCAGTGACTCTTGCTGAAGCGTTCAAGTCAATACATACAAGTTCATATTTTAGTTAAGAAATTAGATGCATTTGCATAATCAATCACACCAACCTCTATACTCTCCATACTAATTCTCAAAGCAGAATATTAAAATCTTGTGCTCTCTTTTCGCATATGTAAACTGATCCAGTAGTTTCTTTTGGCACAGCGAGCTTAAGTGGAGAATGTGATTTGCTGTACCATCTGCTCTGCTGTATGTTTATGTGAGGTGTAACCGAGTGTTAACAGGAACTAAAGGTGTGACAGGACAGATGCTACACTTAGGAGTAAACAAGAATAAACAAGACTTGTAATAAAAAAAATATGTTAAGGTTTACACGTTATCACTCAATAAACTGAAATTTAATTTGCTGGTATTTTATATATATATATATATATATATATATATTATTTTATTTTTTTTAAACTGTTCACATTTTTTGTCAATTTCACAGGATTGTTTCATGCTGTTGTGTGAACAGTGGAAGCTTGCGATGCACTTGACAGCTCAGGTGCCTCATGCACGCAAAAGGGCTTATCAGTACAGGATAAAAGAAAACTCTTTTTATGAATAATTTATTTAATGTTTAACAAAAGCAAATTCTTTCATTATATGGTGATTAGAAAAAAAATGTTTTCCACTTTCAAAGCCTAACAAATATCTATAATAATTTTATAATTATTAAAAATAAATCAAAATGAACCACAAAGTATATCTAAGATCTAAGACCTGTCAGCGATTCAGAATCATGTCGTATGATATGTGTTCTGACTGGATAACATTGGCGATTACCTACAGCCAATGAGAGAGCAACATCCAGGGCAGCGGGATGTTGGGGGAGGAGCTACGAAGGTAAATATTCTCTTTTATAATTTTCTTTTCCTTGCAAATGCGTGCACATGCAATTTGCATGGCAAGCTTCTTTTGCTTGCTATTATTTTTAATAATAATCCCAGTCTTACGTGAGAACTCCGGTCTTGCACACGTGACCTTGCGTTGTTTCCAGGTCACTTCTCGCGTGGGTTTGGCAGTGAGACAAAGTTGTCGGTGATTCTTCCTGTTGTAAAGTAATGCAGTATGAACACAGCGGCGACTGAATGCTACCCCGGATAGTCACGCAGTGTGGAAAGATCTGTGACGCGACTACTGTGAAAATCATGCAGTCTGAACTCGGCATAAGTGAATGTTTTGCAAATAACAAAGTTTCCAACAAAGCACTGGACGAATTGATCACAGCTGGCATCACATTATCTAATCAATCCCCCCCCCCCCTTACACATACCCAATCAAATCCTTCCTCCCTACTATAAATAAGAATGGGCTGGTAAAAATTGCTCATTTGTGAGTCACTGTTGCAAAGAGCTTTAAATTTCTGATTCCCTAAAAAATTGAAGTCTACTTGACGTTAACTGTCGAATTCAGCAATTATGTGGCAGCAGTGAATAATTACAGCGCAAGAAAAAGCTATGAAGAATGTGAATGAAAGAAACTAGCGTAATTTTCGCCAATGTTTATACATATGTTTATATGCTGTGATTAGCATTAGATTCAGCGCAAATACATTCAGTGCTGAACTTGTTATTTATGAATAAAATGCGAATGTTTTAATCAACAGCAGCCCTGAATACAATTGAAGGATTATAGAGGTGTTTATCATGTGTGCGTGAAGCTCAGCCCGGAGTTGAGCTCTGTAAGATTCACGGATAGACAGCTCAATACATCACCTCTGCCATCACCAGAACACTGTTTGCGAAAGACAGCTCTACTTTAGATGACTAATTCAAACTGAACTTCTCAGTAGAGACAAGACTGGATACGAAAAATCAACAAAATGACACAGAGCTCTTTATTATCAAACATTTTGAGGAAGTGATGCAAAGAGCTGAACAGAGAAGGGAAGATGGAATTGAGTGAAGAAAGGTGGAGGGAGTGAAAAGTGAACAGTAATGTAGCCTATCTTGGCCGCTGCATTCAGGTGTGATGGGAACGCTGCTGTCAGAGTGATTTATGAAAATAGAAAATGTATATATTTTAATGACTATTCTGTGTGTGTGTGTGTGCGTGAGAGAGAACGAGAGAGTTTTTAAAGAAGGACATTCTCACATAACAAAGCCTACATAAGTAGACAACAAGGTTGCATCAAAATCTAAGACCTTTCCTGACTCCATCCTTCATTCTTCCATGACAGATTCCCTTTGGAGAGAAATCATGGAGTTTTGTTTGGTTTCAATCATTATAAAATAGCTTAAACTCTCTCTGATCAAAAATACCATTACATACTGTAAAAAACATCTTAGTGTTGGGAATTTATTATCATGTCAAGGCCAAGCTGTGGACCATTTCAGAGTTTCCTTAAATGGTCTAAAAGTAAATGACTAACGCAAAGTGGAAGAAGAAATGGATAAACAAATGAAAGTGATAACCTTGACAAAAGATGTGTGAGTGAGCTATTTATATTTAGTCTATTTATACATCACTGTTGGATGCCCAAACACACACAGTGTCACAGCTGTCTGAGACAGTGAATGTAATTACACCGAATTAAACAGAGCACATTGATCAGAAGGCGTTTAATGTCAAGACTTTGTTCGGCTACTGCATAGATTCCAATATCTTGTCTTTTTAGCATACTGGAGTGTAAACACCCATCAGAACAAACTCTTGCCAACTCTTTGATTTCCCGAAAATTGCGCAGGAGCTATTTCTATTACTTTTCTAAATGACTGGACTGACATTTTTGCCTGGCAGACAGTAAAACAGAATACAAAATATAAACTTGCATTGAAGGAGGGTCCTAGACATATCTAGGGGCCAAAATACCAGAGAAATTGTGTATTTTTTTTAATTTTATTTAAACGTAGGCCAGTAAGAAACCACACAGAACTCTTTTGCACCCACATAATAGCATGCTAATAATCACTCAGAACAAGCTAGCAATTACACAGCACAAGCCTTGTAACTAACAAAACACCCAAGCAAACACATAGCAGTAACAATCACTTAAAACATATTGCAACGTCTGGATCAACGTCAAAGATCATGTTCCATTATGATATTTCCTACTGTAAATGTATCAATACTTAATTTATGAATGTTAATATGCATTGTTAATTAATTAATGATTATCTCAATATTTAGATTAATTTTTGCACTCTTAGATTCCAGATTTTCAAATAGTTGTATTTCATCCAAATATTGTGCTATACAAAATGTCAATAAATATCTTTTTTATTCAGCTTTCAGAAGATTCAGAAGAGTTTATATCTCAAAATTCAGATTTTATAGCTTCTGATATTCTGACCCGCAGTTCTGACCTCATAACACACAACTGCCCTCCCTGAAAAAATCATAATTGTGAGAAAAAAACTCATAATTGTTAGATGAAAAGCCACAATTACCGTTTAGATTTGTATTCAGTGGCGGAAACAACTTTGCATTACTTAGCCATAGTCTTCAGAAATACTGATGCTGATGGTGTGAGTGCTGCGCAATTGGACCTAGTCCAAAAAAAAAGAAGCAAAATGGCAATAAAAAATAAATTACAGCAAAAATGGATGTGCACTTCCACAACCATACACCCATTAAAACTGCTCAAACCTTAGTTTGGACATTTGGAGCACTCTAGAGGAAAACCAAGCTATTAAATACATGCAGATCAAAAATGTCATGATTAATAATCCAACAGGGAGCTAAAAATATAAACAAGCATTAAAATAAGACATAACAACTAAAGTTAAGGGAATATCATATTTTATTCACCTTCACAACTGTTTTTATCCTTTGAAGAATATGGCTTCCCATCTAGACAACCCAGCATATATTAAGTAGTGTGATTTCTACACTTTCTACAATATAAAGTTAAAAATTAATACTATTGCAAGATCATTATCCTTCAATCCTGATCCAGTATCCAATAAACCAGGAAAAAGTAAAAACGTCAGTGGGTCTTTCAAATATTGCCTGTTGTTGATAGATCAATCTGGTTCTTCACATGAACATGATTTCTTGTTAACGACCTCACATCCAGTCTGTAGTGATTCAAATCCCAGTTCAGACACTTCTTTTTTCCGCACTTCTGCTTTGCATCTACACGGCCCATATGGTGATAAGTGTGTCAACTGGGCTTGTGCCGGTGGAAGGCGACAGAGAAATGGGACACGCGATCCTTCTCAGTCCAGCCCTCTGTGCCTGCTGTTGAGTTTTGGGTCGTGAGCTGGCCGCCGTCCCTTCACACACATGGTGGGCTGTGGGGTGAATCAGAAATTCACACGGTCACAGAGCTTCCAGCAAACAACCCAGCTGACTAAACACTCACACAAGGTCACGGTATCAGTGCAACCGCCTGAGGGCCAGAAATGCTACGGATGGTAAGACGGTATGACAGGGTCACAAAGCAAAAGAGAGAGAGATGCGAAAAACTTTTTCGCATCTTAAAGGTATGTGAGACTTTCTGAGGGTGACTTTAAAATAGCATATTACCACACTATGTATAGCCATGGCATGTGAATGCAGAGTATACTTGGAATGACCTACAATTAGATCACTCTAAGTGGGATATTGTATGCAATATTGTATTGTTTTGAAAACATCCTATAGAAACTATAGCTTTCAAGACATCGGTCTGGCATGAATATTTTACAAGGTTTTTGATGTTTCAGTGTGACTAATGAACCAGAAGCAAAGTCCATTTGCTACTTGACTCATAATTTCATTGGATTGCTAGAAACATTTTCCCTAAAATTGAAGTAAAATGCAAAATATCTGGATGAGAATATGACTACACTAGAAATCCACTGCTAATATAACTGATGTAAGAGAAAAAAAGACACAACAAAATCACAGATGTATAGGGTAATTATTGTTATTACCACAGCTGTCTTTCTGAGAGTGATTCTGTGTGTGTGTGTGTGTGTGTTTTTGTAGGGGTGACAGTGTGTCAAGCTGAATGCATAATTCAGGTGGACCATCTTCAGTGATGATGGGGAAGCAACAGGCAGGTCAACACAGACTGAAACATGACAGGAAAGTAATACAGCAGCAAAGCATATTTTTCCAGCCTGACCGGCCAAAGTTTGTTTGTGTGTGTAGAGTTACATGTCAGGAGAATTTGATGTGCCTGACATGCATTGCTTAAAGTGCAGGTGGACTAGATGACTGGAAGAGGGAGAGTAAATTGCTTAACTTGAGATTTTGGAGAAAAAATGAACTATAAAAATGATGACTTTTGCATTTCCATTAGCTACAGATTTACGCAAAACCTTGGCGATATTTGATAAATGTCAATTAAAAATATGCAGCGCCTGTGTTGTCAAACTGATGAAGATGTTTTCTTAATGTGTTGTCGGTTTTTTCTGTTTGCATGTGTTTTCTTAAGTTGCAGTGCGTTGAGCTCTCTCGGCCACCGTATAATTCTGTCATGTGACACTATATTTATTTGCGTTAAAGCCCATTTTCTCAACAAAAGGTGTTTCAATTTTTTTTTTGCGACATTTGAATTATTGATATAGAATTTATGCGCTGAAGTAAAGCAGAAAAATACTGTGTCGACATTTACAAAAGTTTAGCGATAATTAGCATTTCCATCAGCTATATCGGTAAAAAATTTGAAGCGCTAAATATTTTCTATAAATTTTATATAAATATTTTTATAAATGGAATAAACATAATGAACCGAGTGGCCACAAACAGCTTCAATGGCTACATTCATACAGAAAACGAGTATCAATCCTGTTTTTGAGTCCTTACCGGTCCCTACTGGTACGGTTGCGTTATTTACAGGTGTGACAATCACATTCTGTAACCGAACTCGCACCTGTAAATTTTCCTGACTCACAACCGCATTCTCAGAACACACGCGCTGTGTGAATGGAACCGGACTAGACAACTAGCTGTCTATCATGTCATTCACCGTGTAGACATTCTATAACATATTACTGTTAGTTCATGATGCCAAATGGATTATAACAGGTTGAACTTTACTGTAAAATGTTGCCAAATTTTGATTTCACAAAGCATTCCTGTATTAATCCATTACATAATAAAACAGTTTGTATGCATGCATAGAAGTGAATATCCATGCATGTGTTTATGAGAATGTGTAAACAGTTTCAACTGCAGTGAGGTGCTTCCTTACAAACAAACCTCTAGAAAATGCAATTGTTTGCCCACCTCTTTGTTTTATTAATATGCAGCCTGGTACTGCACACTTTCTGTTCTGTTTCTCAAATAACAAGAATTTTCTGCTCCCTCTCTCCTCCTCTGAAAAGAACAGTGTGGGGCTAAATGATGACACATTGATTCAAGGTTCCAGGCTGCCAAGCCATCCCTGACAGACAAACCTAAACATGTACAACAAACACTGACTGTAATTTTGCCATTAGTTGACCTCCAGTTTCTTAAATCCTGTTCCTATCTCCAAACCTGTTCGCACAATCGTAAATATACCAGGAATACATGCTGTATAACATAAGAAATACATTTAAATGCACATGCTAAGTTTCACATCACACTGACCTGTATTTAAATTGAGAGCCCAAAACAAAGCGCTGGTGGACTCTGTGTTTTCTGTGTTTTTTGCCCATACTTAATGATGTTGCGTGCCCCTCTGGTAGCATTCAAAGTTCAGTAGGAGAGAGAAACTCCACATCCTGTGAGTCACGAAAACCAGCGTCGTCAGCAGTCTGCTCCATCTTCCTGTATATTCATTATCTCTCTTTTCTTGGCAATTAGGACTGATCTCTCACCTCATCCTGCATCCACACCATCATTTCCTGTGGTGGCGGGAAACCTCTCACACCTTCCTTGTGTGTCAGGGCTTTTGTGTGCGTCTGCAGTATGAGGAAAAGATGTGATGTTTACAAAAGCCTTATGACTCTATCTATCTCTATCATCTATCTATCTATCTATCTATCTATCTATCTATCTATCTATCTGTCTGTCTGTCTGTCTGTCTGTCTGTCTGTCTGTCTGTCTGTCTATCTATCTATCTATCAACATATAAGTATCTATCTATCTATCTATCTATCAACATACAAGTATCTACCTATCTATCTATATATCTATTAACATGTAAGTATCTATCTATCTATCAACATACAAGTATCTACCTATCTATCTATATATCTATTAACATGTAAGTATCTATCTATCTATCTATCTATCTGTCTGTCAGTCCGTCTGTCCATCTATCAACATATCAATATATCTATCAACATATCAGTATCTATTGTTCTGTCGTTCTATCTCAGGATCTCACATACTCTCAGAGAGACTCTGTTTACATGGCACATGCATATTGATTGACATATCTGTTGGGCGTTGTGTCACGGATGCCTGTAACCTTGGCAGAGTTTAGCGGGACTCCCACGGCATAGCACATGTGCTGTAGCTAAAAGTGCACCAGTCGCTGAAGTTCACAAAATGACTCATAGTTTTCATCAGAAAGGAGGGATTGTATAATTTGGCAAGGAGAGTGAAGGCAAGAGCCCATCTGTTGAAAAGGTCGAGATCTAAGCTTCAGACTTGGATGTTAGGAAACTAGAGTACAAAGTGTTCATTACGAGGCAGAAGTTTGTGGGATGGTCAACAAAAGGTCACCAAAAGGTCAAAAACCCATCAAACCGATCACTTATCTGCCAGGATTGGAAGTCATATTCACAGCAAATGCTGCATAAACTGATTTCAACATAATTATGTTTTCTTGTCTAATTATTTTTTGGTAGTTAATTCAGTAATTATTATAAGATGAAAATATGATTACCCATGTAACAACCACCTAGAAAGTAAACAGGCTACAAATCATCAAACATATGGCCCAAAATGCTTGTTCCATTAATATTCATCCCTTGCCAAAATCTCCAACAATTCCTCAAAAGCTGTGTGATACATTAAACATGAAAGGGAAAACATTCCTGTATTCAGAATCCAAACCTTTTGCCTCTAGAGTCCAAACCTAATTCTTCTTTATGTATAATGAGTACCTGCGAGACTTACTTTTAAGAGTAAATAACATTAGTAGTTTGCTTTCCAATAGATTTAGCATGACGTGACAAAAACAAACTCAAGACCACGCTTAACTCAATGCTCATAACACACTGTGCTATGTTTTTTGTGAGAGAGATTTCAATTAAAGAATGGGATCAACCTAACTTGTCATGTTTATTGCCTTATACAACCCTTTTTCTTGATCTTTCATATTTTATAGAGAGAGGATTATTTTTATTCATAAGAGCCCAGTGCGGGATGAATTACACGTAAAGTTTAACATTTAGAGCTAATTAGTGAGTATCAGAAGGCAAATTCAAATGATAAACTCAACAAGACTCCAAGATTTTTAATACAAGGGAAAGGACAGAAAGAAAATCAACATCAGACATCCCTACTGAGTTCACAGTTCTTAGTGCCCTGGTGTGTGACCAGTTTCTAAATGTCTTCATCAGCACTTTAAAACAACGGGTTTGTTACTGCACCTCCCGGAGACAAACAATATTGTGTGTCAGTTGACCAGGTTCCTCTGGGAGAACAGGCACAGTGTGCATGACTCCTCCTCTCACGCAATGTTGTTTTGTCTTTCTTTTTCATGCATGTCTCATGCTTACTTGTAACTCAGTGTCTGTTTTCCTATCAAGCATTGTAAAACCATAGTCAAAATGCTCTATATTTACCATATTATTTACCCATTCTCAAGATTTTCCAAACCATAGTTTGTTCAATAGAACAAAGACAAAATTCTAAAGAACATTTAACCTGCTTTTTCAAGTAGAATTACATATATAGCAACCAATTAAATGTATTACGATGTACAATGTGATTAAACTAATGCTTCACTTCTCAGTCTGCTGGAGATAAACCAAAATGGAGAAAGGAAGACACCACCAGGGAGGTAGAACAATTTATATTTATCAGTGTCCGTCCTATACTGGGTCCCCTGAGAGAGAGGGAGGGTGGAAAGGGGGAACATTATCCTCTTTACTCTGGATTAAAGCGGCCTTGTGATTGACCCTACTACTTTCTGGATTGTGTGATCCTGATGTGACAGGTGCTTTTGTCAGATGACGCTGGATAGGGACATTAACCCCCTTTGCCCTACACAGAGACATACCGGACACAGGGACATTAACACTCTCACCTTACACAGACACAGAGATTTACGGCTTTTTGCTGTGAACACTTGGCTCGGTGAAGGAGGACTGGTGTTGCTGTCATAGAAGATTTATTGGGTACAGCCAGAGAAATACACATCCTGAATCAAAACACAAAACAATATGTTAATTTTGGTACACTATAAATTCTTTAAACAATTAACAAATTAATTTACCATCACTGATTAGATTTATAATATGGAAATGTTATAATAAAACTAATAAATCTTAACTTTGTCTCCTGAACACATGACACGGATGACTTTATACTATCATGATCCAACTCATACAAATTAAGTGGCTATTTATTTATTTATTTCGTTTTGGAAAGCCCTAAAATACTAAAAGATGGCTCCTCCTATCTTTCCGTCGTCAGAGGGCAAGTGAGAGCAGACAGGTAGTTTCATCTGCTCAGAAAGAAAACATTGGAAAGGCTTTGAGACAAACTGACACACGTTAAATGTATTTAGTAGCTGCAGGTCTATCTGAAGAAGAGAAAGCAAGATGGAAACATTTTTAGAATGAAAGTGAAACGGGAGAGGGTCTCAATCCGTCTTTCATTTGTTCCTATAGCCTCTAGTGATGCTGATTCAGTTGTGGTAATCGGTTCTTTTGAACTGTCCATTTTAATGAACGGTTCCAAAGAAACAATTCAGAGATTCTTTTAATACGTCACAGAGTAATTGCGTCATCAAGCGCTCACTGACATTCCCAAACGTTTTAAGAAAATAAAAAAGCAAAAATGATGTATAGAATTGTTGAACCTTTTCTTATGGATACGTTTTGTAAGTTACCCCCTGTAGTTTTTATTTGTTTATTTATTATGCACTTGTATTTTGTTTGTTTCTTTTTTAGTTTGTAAAGTAAACTCTTAGTTAGCTAGTAAACGCTGTGATCCTCTATATATGCAAGTTGTATTATTGTTCCTGTAATGCAGTCAATACAAAAATAGTAATTATAAAACGTTAAATAGAAAAAAAACCAAAACATTTATTATACATTTTTTTAGTCATGGTGTTTAATGCAATCATGATTTAGCTCAAAAAGTGTTACAACGTTTGCAGTTTCGAACAAAACATTAAATGACAATACAATCTGACACCGATCAAACTGTAACACCTTTGAGTCACAAACAATGCGCTTTATTTTTCACACATGCCCGCGATTATTAAAATGAATTACTCTTTTGAGTTTCCTTTACGAATCCAAAATCAAGAACCGCTCGAGAGCTCGTGAGCCATTTAGCTGATTCATTGAAAAGATCCGAATGGCTCTTTCGCGAATCGGGCATCGCAAATACCCTCCTCTACACCTCCCTCCCGAAGTGCTCCAGCTTTCCGACTCCTGAAGAGACACGGGCGCCTGTCATCCGTTCACCACCCGAGCATCTCTAGCATCCAAACGCAGTTTCTAAACAGATCAGTCTTTGACTTGTCGTTTAAGTGGTCTACAATACAAGAAGACTTCTTTCCTCTCACCTCGACTGATACTGAAAAACTTTAAATGCTCTACTTATGGCTGTCTTGCGACAATAATTACTGCTAACTGAAGCTTATATGAAACATTTTTGCCTGACATCTCTCGGAGTCATCTCTCTTTAAAAAATAAAAATCTCGGGGATTGTGAGACTTCCATGTCGGCGATGTTGTTTTGCATTTTAATCGATACCTGAGACCAGGGGTCAAGAGTTAAGAATTTGTAGTGTGGATCGTTTGCAGATCATTAAAACAGATCAAACTTTTATCACATATGACACGGATTATTAAAGATGAGACGCTTATTTTGACTATCACAGTGGGATAAAGTACAGCGCATCATCACCGCACCTTCAGGATGTTCCGGCGAGGTAAGATCAACATTTTAGATTATATAATTGCGTTTTTGGTGCAGTTTAAGCAATTGCATGATGCTGAAAGTAGGTTACATTTCTATTCAGTGCGCGCGTGAGTCTTCCACGCGTATCTGACTTTATATATCAGAAACTCTTTATGAGGTTTTAACCAGGTTAGTTTCAGGTTGGTCTGGCTCTTTAAGCATCTGACTGCGCGCCGATGAAATATTAATACACAGCACGTATTATTATTCTTAAAAATAGACAAGCGATGCCGCACTGCAGCTGACAACTACTAGAGCTTACTTACTGTACGCGCTTAACTAGTACTAGTAAAACACACTGATCTTTTTTTGAGACTAGGGAGGCGGTGCATGGCGACAGGCGCCCATGGGACCAGTGTTTGTGAACTCTTATGTGCTGCCTCAGACTCACACACACACACACCACATTTTGCTGGCTATGATTGTACTCAATGTGAGGCATATATGCTGTGGACATAAAATATACGGGTACTGTTAGTGTCTAGATATCAAAACAAATCTAGCACGGAATAATTCAAGAAACATTCAGGTCATGAAATTTGATGGATCAAGTGTGTCCACAGAGAGGTGCTGTTTTACCTTTGTTAGGAAGTCGTGTTCTTTTGAGGGGGAGATTTTTTTATTTGACTAACGTTTTCAAGTTGTAATTAGTTGTAGCTAATTATTCTGGATGATAATATTTGCGCAATTTAGAATTTTATTGATGTGCTCACACACATACAAGCTGTCACTGTAACCTCTCACTGACTAAATGGTTTTCATACTAAAATAATATTAACTATATTATGTTACCCTCACTTTCTCAAGTTAGATATAAAGAAAAACTAGTTTTGTTGTTAGTGATTGTGTGGACCAGTTCAATTGCCTTCACATGTTGGTTTTTGATATGTTTTACTATATTTTCAAACCTCTACATGAGCAATAATACTCCCCCTACACACCAATAATTTCCCCCCTACACAAAATATTTATCGATATTAGCAAGAACTGCTTTATTTGCATATCTGCGACTTTGGTGCCTGCCATTCTGCTATTATGTACCGGCCTAAAAAAAGAAAAAAAAACCCAAACTCCTCCATCCGGTTATTTTTTCCGCTGAGGAGTGACAGCGGAGTCATAACACTTTTACTAATGCTCAGCCTGCAGCTTCAAACCAGCCTGCTCTGGGAACTGCTTCCTCATTTTCTTCTCATTACAAAAGATGGTGTGGGTTTGAGTTGAGGCAAAAGATGGGATGGAGAAAGCGAGAGGGGTTTTGTTTGTGTGCTTAAAGCATTCTGCATCAGCTGTGGCGCTGAGCCCCTCCTCAATGCAAACACACAATAACAGACAATAAAATGATAAGGAGTTATGACTGTTTATTGTTGCCGCTCCTAGCAGTAGGGGTCTATGCTTACTGCCCCGGGATACAGAAAAAGGTTTTGAATGCATAATAATGGTGAGCAGCACAGATGTGTTTACAGGAGAGCTGTATGTCTACGTCAGACAGTGTGTGCTTTTACTGCTTACAGGGTATTGAATGGTGACACACTATAGATCAACAAAATTCCAATTAACACTGCATTTAGTGGGTGTCTGAGTTGCTTATTTTGTCTTAGATGCCATATGGGAATTTAGCCTTAGTGTTAAGTGATCTATATATGGTTATGTGGAATAAATAAGTACTAATGAACAGCCAGCATGCTAGTAATATGCATCTTAATAAGCAACTAGTTAGTAATGAGAATTGGTCTTTAAAATAAAGTGTTACTGATGGTACTTCTATTTTTTTTTCCATACTATGAAAGTCTAACGTCAGCTGCTTGTTTTCCAACATTCTTTAGAATATTTTCTTTGTTCTCAGTTGAATAAAGAAACTCTTGCATGTTTGGAACAACTTGAAGGTGAATACATGAGGACAGAATTTTCATTTTTGGGTGAACAATGGGGTCAGGTCAGATAGAAGTCCTACCCTTAGGTAATAAAAGTGCTAATTCATGCTCTCTTTCCCTAATGCTTCCTGCGAGTTCATCGAATCCCCACAGAGCCATAATATAGAGACATTAAAGGTAGTCAAGATGATTCCGGGGGCCAAAAGGCTCCTGTTTTTTTGGCAGGTGAGACTGTGGATCTAAAGCAGCAGGAGGCCCACTAGCTGCTTGCTGTAATGAGCCTGTTTCTTTTTCTGCCCACTTCTGCGATACCCTCTCTTAACCCCAGATTGCTCCAGGTTCTCTACAATATGGCACCTTTTTTCCATTATCCCTCCACCTGCGTGAGAGCCTCAGCCTCGGAGTAGAAGCAGCTCAGATTAAATAAAGGTTTGAAACACACAAAAAAAATTCTATTGGCTGAAGCGCAGGCAGGAAACAGGAGGCTACTTACCATACAAAGTGCTACTGGCTGGGCAGTGAGCCGGTGCGGCTCGTTGGCCCATTTTAATAGCTCGTTCAGTTGAAAGCTCGTTTAGTCAGAGATTTCACACGCAGCCAGAAAGAAATCGAGCCACGTACATCCCCCCACCTGTGGCGGAGAAAATCTCTTGTCCCCGCCAGATTGCGAACCTACACTTAATGATGATTCAGTGCAAGCGTGCTAGTCCTCGCTCAATAATTTCTAAGCATTTCTATGTTTGTAGGTGTCTGTGGCTGGAGGCATGCATGCTGCATGTGGCCAACCATTAGCATGTGGAAAGCACACTGTGTTCGCTAAAATAGAGCTGTAAGTGACTGTTCAATTTGGAAATGATTAAGAGGCTCTAAATGATTGTTCAACTGGTCTTATGTACAGCCAGTGACCCTTATATGTGGCTAATTGGATTGGAACAGGAAACTCTGTGATTGTAATTATAGACATGTACTGATATAATTTGATACGTTGGCATCAGGTACATGTATAAAAGAGGTATGAAGCACAAATAATGTTTCGTATATTTTAGGAAAATAAATGTGAGAAACTGTCAAAGTTAAAGGGGTAGTTCACCTAAAAATTTAGGTTGTGCGAGTTTCTTTTTGTGGAACGCAAAAAACAATTTTAAAAAGGGCATTTACATTTTTTTTGAGATCCACAGGAAAGACGTGTGTGGGAGTAAACAATGCCAAAATATGAATTTCTTGGTAAACTATCCCTTTAATATGTTGGTTTACTACTGAAACCCCTAAATTAACCACGATTAACCCTAACCTTAACCAGAGTTAGTTGTTTTCAACATATTGTCACATAAGTTAGAATTTTTCCACTGTTTAATGAACAGTTGTAAACATTAATATACTGTATATCATTTAATTAATATATGATATATTGTTAGAGTTTATTGCATGACAATTTACAAAATGTCAAAAAAATATGGTTTTAATATATATTCAATGTAATATAATTCAGCATTAAATTATATTTAATATATACATGTATATATTGAACTATATTGAATATATATATATATATATACTTATTACTTACAAAACACTAATAATACATTTAATAATAATAATCTACAGATAAATTGTGAAATGACAATATATAATGTAATAATATTATTAATAAAATATTGCACATATGTCAATTAATTACATTTGATTTTATTATAGCAATTAAATAAAAGCCTTGAGAATCAAACTAATCTGTGTTGCAACTTCGTTTTCATTACATTTTCATTAAAATACAAAGTGCAGACACAGTGTGCACAAAACAGGCCTAATTGCACAATTATATGGGTAAACGCTCTGTTTTTCGAACGTTACTCACTGAGTCATAGAAATGTTGTTCAGAAAAGGGCAAAGCCATGAACCCATTTGTATATATGTCACATCATCTTAAAAATGTTTTTATTCATCGCCGTTCACCTTATTGCTGGATAATCACCACAGCATGCTTATATTTAGGATTTCTAGAATCATAAAAATAGATCCCGGCCAAGTCTGACCCCTTTACTGTGTCATACAGATGATTAACCCAAACTCTCAGCAAACATTTGGCCCTCTCTTTCTCTTTGGAGTGTTAATTAAATCTGAAGGCGCAGTCATTAGCTGATGATAATTAGGAGTCAACGAGAGAAAAAGCAAACAATAATCTTTCAGCAGAGGTCTGTCGTGTCACCGCCTATTGAGAGATTAATGATGTATTAACGGAAGAAGAGGCGAACCGTACGGCGAAAGGTCATCAGTGACGTGAGCTCCCTTTGCAAACGGGGAGGCATGATGCTGGGTTCTGTTTGTGCTTGTCAGCTAGCTGTCTCCCTGACCACTCAATGCTGTTTGTACAGCCGAGAAGAGTGCTTCCTGCACAAGATTTCCATTTTATTAACTTGGAATCAGGTGAGCTGGAGGTGAAGGTAGAAAATGATTCGGCTGTTTGTCAAATGCCTACAACTTGAGGGACCTTACTTGACATAAAAGATGTAAAGGTCGAAACAAGAAGGTCTGTAATACCTGAAGAAAGCTGTCTGTTACCGTTTCCATTCACCTGCTCAGCCAGTACCCCTGGACATGATCCTTAAAAATTAGTAAGAAAATATGAAATGTTTGTGATTTTATATGTTCAGGGCTCAACAAGTAAGAATTTATCTAGGCTACCAGTTTACCAGCCAACTCTGACTCCTTGGTTGGTATAGTGTTTTTTCCACTAAGGGACTACAAAGGTCTTGAGGTTATCTCTCTAAAGAATATCCTTGTTTTTATAAGACCAAGTGCAACTGCAGCTGTAAACACAGGACTGTATGTCAGCTGATATACACTTTCAGAAATAAAGGTACAAAAGCTGTCACCTTTACAAAAGGTACATGTTTGTACCTAAAGGATGCATTTTGGTACCTTAAAGGTACATATTAGTACTTAAATTAGTACTTTTATAATCATAATTAGTACTTTTGTGCCTTTATTTCTGAGAGTGTATTGTAAAACGTTTCATTTGGACCATTAGGGCCAATATTATGGAGTCAAAGATATTAATTGAAATAAATCTTTCATAAAATCGTAATCTAAATATTAGGTTAAAAACGTAATAAAGTAATATAGTACTGTATTTTCTGAAATATAAGTAACATTTTTAATCAACAGTCAATTTTTTATAATTAATTATTAAAATTAATAATTGTAATAATGTGGAGTAACTAAAATGCATGTTTAGTGTCTATAGTGTTATATTATGTTATATGTTATATTACGGTATATTACATTATTTCAGAATATTAAAAAAAAGTGAATTCTTGTCAAATGTGATTTGTTTTCCAGCCAAAATGTCAAAACATTCTTATATAAAGAAGGATTTTCCAGACAAGTAAAAATTATTGTCTTGTTTTTAGAAAAAAATATTCAAAATGAAGTGACTTTTTGCTAAGAACTGCCAATGGCAGATTTCAAACAGAAAATAAGATTATTTGACTTGTTTTAAGTAAAAACTCACTTAATTTTGACATCTAGGCTAGAAAAAGAATTTTTAGCTGTGTAACAATGAAATTTAAAACTCTAAATGTAAAAATAAAAGCTAAATACTACTATAACAAAAATACTAAAATAACCCTAAAAGGATTCAGCAGCTTCAACCCTGGTCTAGCAGTGCCTCTGCGAACCTCGCATGATAATAGTCGCAAACTTCCATAATGAACATAGCTGGACCATTTTACCCGCTCTCAAATCTTCCCAGTTGCTTTAATGAAGGTGAGTTAAAATACAGATTTGAACCGCACCATCTAAAGTGAATACTTTGTCCATGAGGTTTTTAAATGATTTACTGCATTCAAAAAAGATGAGAGCTTCGCCTTGATCCCGACAGTTTAAAAATTGAGTGCTCATTATCACAGTCTGTTAAAAGACAGAACAAGGATGTCGGGTCTGTTGCATGTGTTTTACCCCTCTCTTCCTCCCAGACGTTTGTATCTCAGCTGAAGGCAGGAGAAAATACACACCTTGAACATCAAGAGCGTTTGACAGGAGCCATCCAGATCTGTGATTCGACATGGCAGCCTTCACTTTCTTTGAGACATGATGTAAAGATGTGTTCAAACACATCTCGGACTCCACAGAAAATGAGCTCGTGGAAATAATGTGAGAGGACGTTCTTCGGCGGCTAACATGTCAGCGGTCACTTTGAGTGTTGGCCATGTTTTATTTTGGGAGACAAGACGAGGAAAGGACTGTCCATTTCTGTGGCATCTTTTCCTCTCTGCCATCTATCTCTCTTGTCTTGTCAGGTCTTTCCTGACGCGGCCTGACACCGAGCTAACAGAGAAGGCTAAGCACGGCAAAGCATGCAGAGTTTATAGAACTGCTTATTTTCAACCTGTATTTTAGGGCACGTGTTAGCTTCCTGCCTTAGGCCGGGCAGGCTGTCAGGTAGTGTTCAGGGTGCTTTTCCCCAGCGGAGCCTCAGGCAGGCGCTAGTGCTGGTGCCAGAGCTGGTGCTCAGCCGGAGGATCTGACCTGACAGCCCAATGATGATGATGTATCTGACTCTGATACTTCTTAACCTGCACACAAAGACATATAGCGCATTATGGTTGTTTACCTACGGTGGAGGAAAAAAAGAGTGACTTTGAAACGGATTTCATTTAGAAATTGCTAATATATTTCAAAAAAGAGTACAAAGAAACAGCACTGAATTAAATGTTATATCTCGAAGGTGAAAAAATCAAAATAGTTAATCAAGATTAATAATAATAATGAAGATTATTTTGCTTGTTTTAAGTAAAAACTTAATTTACTTGAATTTTCACTTACGGTTTTCTTTCTTTCTTTATTTTTTAATATTTTGGCTGAAAACAAGACAAAACATCTAGGCTAGAAAAGCAGTTTTTGCAGTGTAACAATGAAATTTAAAACTGTACATATCAAATTGAATTCAAAATGTAAAAAATTAGAAAATTGCATTTAAAGTTTTCCAGATTAACTTCAAAATTAGGTTTTGAAATGTTTATGGTAGCACATTTACAATTTTGTTTTGTAGTTTTACTTAATATCCTTTATGATTATTGGCATAAAAGAAAAATAAATAATTTAAACCCATATGATGTAACGACTTATGACTTATATTTTGAGTATCTCTCTCTCTCACACACACACACACACACACACCTAGCCAGTCATAAGTAGTATGTATAACAAAATATAGGAAAACACAGCATTATTATAATATAAATGGCATACTTTTTTAAATAAATGATTTTTTAGCATGGAAGTATTAAATTGATTAAGAATAACAGTAAAGACACAAAATCACAATAATAAATTACTTTTTCAAATATTTTAAAATAGCAAACTAATAAATGCTAATAACTAATAAATGGTGAGCATAGTGTAAAATATATATATTTTTAACTGGTAGCATATTCATTTAACACTGATACTGGCACTGTTTGACAGACTGCATACTATTTTAGGAGCCACACAAACATTTGATGTCTTTATGGATTTTGGACTTGGATGCCGGATTGCATTTTTACCTCCTTTAGATGTATGTGACAGTGCTTTTATATAAAAAGTGCATTTTAAGATACAGTACGTACACATGTACCATTTTTTAACTTAAGCCCTTAAAGGAATCCTTAAAATGATTTGCTGTTATATCACTGCTCGGAAAAACTCTTATTTACTTTCCAGATGAAAACAGTGAAAAATCCTTGTTTACACTTTTAGCTTGGAGTTATCATTTTTGTGTGAAATTTCATGCTGTTTTATGTTTTCTTCCCCGTTGAGCTCACAGACTAAAACCTCTGCAGAGAAGGAAGGCAGGAGTGTTGTTGAGTGTGGGGAGGTAAGTGTTGTTAGGTAAACAGGTATCAGCCCTTTCAGCCTTTGCTTTGTTGGTTTGTAGAGCATCCTTTGTAGAGAAATACCAGGACAGAAAGAGAAAGAAACTCTATCATACAAATTAGGCCAACTCAAAGCAAATAATATCAGAGCCCAATGTTTACTCAAATAACTAAAGCTGAACATGGACCTTTCTTCTGATATTAAAAGATACAGTCATTTTTTACTTAAAATCTTAGTGTCATTTCAGTTAAGGTGACAAACCAGCTTGTATGCGCATTCAACCTTTTTCTCACACATAGGTATTTTATAATTGTAAAATTATTAAGTCACTTAAAGCATGCAAGTGACTTTTTTATGCAGCTTTATTTGTATTATGTTTTTATATATTAGTTTTTATTAGTATATTTTTCATTATAACATTAATTTAAATTATATTAATTATAATATTAATGAACTTATGTTTTTATATTTTCAGTTATCAGTTTAATTTTAGTTAAAGTTTCAAAATTTGTTTTTTTTACCATTTTATTTTCCTTTTTACCTTATTATTTTGGGTTTATTTTTCCCCATCGGTACTTCCAATAGTTTAGCTTCGACTTATTTATATTAGTTGCCAATGTAATATTTAAAGTTCATTTATTTTTCTCATCTTATATTTTGTAAACATTCTTATCTTCAAAGAAAGAAAGTCATATGAGTCATATGTATGGAATCCTATTTCCACCTCAGAATAAAAAAAGAAGAAAAAAATTATTATAAGTTTAAAATGGAAGTTTGTGGAAGTTTGAAAAAAGAAGTGATATAAAAATACTGTGATATAAATTTTCGGTCATAACGCCCAGCTCTAGTCACAAATACAAGAAATAGAGTCATAATTGTGAGATATACAGTGAGATAGTACACTCCTTTTTTACTCCAAAGCAGAAACTAGCTTCCACTTACAAGGTCACCATAAGTGAGAGTAAATTTGACAAATCTTTTGAGTAAACTATTTTTAACAACATCTCAGAAAGTTTAAACAAGGTGACCTTGAGGCTTTGACCCTCCGCTTTGCCCATTCTCTTCAGAAATGTAAATACCAGTAACAAAATAAAAGGTTTGGCAACTCATTTCTATTGAATATTATATAGACATAAGCAGGTTACATTGTACTAGTGAGCACATTTAGTGTGTTGCCAAACAGGTTGGTGGAATTGATACCACAGCACCTAGATTAGTCCATCTGAAGGAGTTCTCACTAACAGATAAGTAGAATCTACCAGGAGCTGATGTTTATAAATGGATATAAACACAGCGATAGAACGAGAGCGGAGAGCAGTGCCTTGCCTGTAGATAAAGATGTGAAGCTTTGTCTTAGATACCAAGAACAATGAGGTGGTTGTATGTGTACATTTACACAAGTGTGTGTATGACTTATTGCATGTCACTGCGACACCACTCCTTAGGGAAAAGTGAGGCAGAGGCTGCTGGGAAGGCCTTGGGGACGGCTGGTGCAAATGTCAAACCAGAAACATGCAATTCTGAGCTAGATAGATGTAACAAAAGCAGTGATCTTCAGAATGAGAGATGCTGTAGATGTGCAACAATTTTTAGTATGATAGAAACAGTAGTGAGTGGTTGGGGATTTGAATCATTCCAGTGAATTAATTCCTTTGAATCAGTTCATTCAGTGAATCATTAATCTGCTTAAAAAAACCCAGTACACTTAATATATTCAATGTGTATAGTGTGTTGTATGAATGTAATCCAAGCATACTACATTTTCCATGTTGTCACTGTCATATGATCTACCAACATCAGTGGCATTGTTTTACTGGCATTTATTTCTGTTACATGGCCTCATGAGATAGTAACATGTCTGCCGAATGCACATTTCAGTATTTTTACAGATGTAGTCATCAGTGAACTTTTTTCTAGCTGTTTATTGAATTTGAACACACTACTCTTTTCAAATCTTGTTTTTTATAGTTCAATATAGTTTTCAAATATAGTAGGAGAGTATGCAATTTCGGATGTTCTTTGTTACTTAATCACTAAATCATTCGCTCATTTAAGCCAATTAAAATATCGATATTCAATTTTGTGGGTTTTATTGAGTTGCGAAAGTAAAAATTCTCTTCAAATGTTTGTTGTTTACCAAACCAACTGAAAAGTAAATTGGTCTAAAGGTGCATTGCTATATTATTGCTGTAGAGTAATTTGCACAAAACTTAACATTTTCATGGAAATAGTGAGGAAAAACAGAAACAAGGTCATACTTTAAACAGAGACATACGGAAAGAGGAGGAGAGAGAGGGATTGTTCAGTAGATTGCCGCTTTTTCCTTACTCCTCTGAGACTTGGGGATTCAGTGGAGTCTGGCCTCTGCAGATGCTAGGAAGAAAAAAACGACTGTTAACTAAACTCAGACTACATAGATACAGGTTGTACTGTAGGAGTGTACCATCAAAAATCTGTTTTGTACCTTTGAAATACACTGATAACCACCAAATGCAGGTGGCGATGAAAAAAAACATCACAAGCAGCTTTTAAAATACGAAAAAAACTATGAAGAAACATAGTTATTTCATAGAAAAAGCATCAAATTCAAACTGAAATTGAAATACAATGCAGGGAATTCTGGGAATGTCAGTTCATGGTTCTTACCTGTAAATTTTATCATCTACCATTAACTATTTAACAGATTTTTACTATTTGTACCATTTTTATAGCTAAACCATGGTAATTTCAAATCATCAATGGTTTTGCTACATACTTTAATGGTATTTGTAGCCCAAACATAATGGTTACTACACTTTTACAGTAATAAATCCATGGCTAATTTTCGTAAGGGTTTAATCATATAAAACTGAGCCATGTTAAAGCCTAGGAGTTACTGTAGCTTATGTGCGTTTTAGCTGGTGTGGTTTCGCTTGTTGGAAACACCTCTAATACTATAAAAGCAGGCAATCATGTTTACCCCTCAGACTGTGAAACTGGTCTTTTTTTTCAGCAAAATACCATTTTAAAGTCCAGTTAATGAGTCCAGTTAAACCATTTAAACCCAGCTGAGTGCCATTAAACTTCCATGTTTAAACAGTGTTTAGCAGCAGGATTCTTTCCCATCGTCTCTTATGTTTTAAAACGACCAGAAACAGACTGTAAAACAAAGCTATGCTAACAGGCGCTAACTACTTGACATTACAGAAGAGGCAACAAAACCACTGTTAGGGCACAGATTGTTTTCAAAGTGAGATTTTTAGACTTATTCTCAACGTAATCGTGAAATAAATAAATATGCTAGCAGCACTAGCAGGCGTTAACTGCTTGACACTGAGGTAACAAAACCACAGTAAGGGCACAGATTGCTGTATAAGTGAGATTCTGAGACTTTTTCCCAATGTAATCGTGAAATAACTAAGTATGCTAGCAGCGCTAACTGCTTGACTTTACAGAATGAGGCAATAAAACCAGGGCACAGAGTTAGGGCACAGATTGCTGTCAAATTGAGATTTTAAAACTTTATTCCCAATGTAATCATGAAAAAAACCTGTGAATTTTCACTAGCTAGTGAAAGAAGCATCACAGAAGCAAATAAAAGTTCTCTCAGGCCATATAATAGGCCTATACTGTAGGTGTGCTAACACTCCTGCCGTTCCTCTGATGGTCACAGCAGCACAATATGACCTTGTTAAGCTCTCTATTGATAAAATAAACCTTTAATTATTTAGTAATAAAATTTATGAGAAAGAAAAAAAACGAATACCAGCAAATACAGAACTTGTGTTGCCTGTGCCGCTGTGGAAATGAGAGATGGTTAAGGGGACCCAGGAGACCATGTGTCCTCTCGGACACTCTCTGACCTTGACTATCGATTCCCGTGGCTTTGCCTGCCCTTCCTTAGCTGTCAGCGTAACTTTATAGCCCTTTAATGACCACTCCACCATCATCACCATGGTTGGCTGACGTACCGAACACACAATATGGGATTGAGCATGTTTCAGACAATATTCATACGCATTGTGTTTGCAGTGGCAGCAGGTTCACTGCTCAGTATTTCATTGCTCATGGTTGGAAGTGCTGTATAAACAGAGTGGTTGAGGACAAGCATTAAACAACACAGCTTTTCATTGATTTTGCGCTTTTGTAGTATCTAAATTCCATTATTGACATTAGTGTGCTGCTTCTTTATTAATGCATTGGGTGTTTTATTCAGTGTTTTTTAATGAGGACTTGTTTATTGATTGAGACGTTTGTGCTATCGATCAGGTTTGACTTGTTTGTAGTACCTTACACTGCAAGCTCCATCTTTCTTCACTTTTTCTGAGATTTTGTCATAGACTTGTCAGCAGCCTCTGCATGTCTCTCACCCGCTTTCTCTTTCTCTCTGTTCCTGCTGAATTATTTAAGCATGTTTTGATTGCCAGAATGATTGGGAATCTTAGGCTGAAACATTCAACAGCTAAATCTTCACGCTTTCTCTGCATCCATCTGCTATAAATTTCTTCAAAGTGTAAAAAAACAACATGAAATTTGCATCAAGTTTGCTTTCTTATGATGACATATTAAACTTGTCAAGAATATGTCCAAGCCATGTGTAAAACATAAATAAATTATTAATATATTAATTAAATTATTAAATATAATAATTTTGCATCAAGACATTTTAGTTTAAAATAATTAAACAATTTCCTCCAAAATAGCATGATTGTCATTACAAGATTGCAAAATTATTAGTTATCTTATTAAAATTGTATTCTAGCATTTGTTGTACTGCCTTTTATGCAGATTTCTGATTAAAAATGCTATAAATTAATTACTATATATTAAATTACTATAAATTAATTATTTGATGAATATTCACATTTTTCAAGGAAACAACTGTTTAATAGGTTTTCATAATCCTTTCTGAGATTTTAAATGTAACCATATAGCCAAAGAACTATCTTTTTAGAGGACGAAACTGATGTAACTGGGAAACTAAGAGCAATGATGAAAGCCTCAACCGAAGCTTTCAGTAAGTCTGTTACTCCATAGATTCAGTTTTACAAGCCTTAAGATAGATCTTCCATGGAAATACTCCCCCGTGTCTGTAACTCCAGCACTGTGTGTGTATTTTAACAGAATAAAGCAATACACCGTTGGCGTCAGAGCCATTGCTTACATAATGGACTGCATTAACGCTACATCTGCCTCTAGAGCCGTGAAGCTGTGCAGGGTTTACATGCTCAGCTGTGCTCGTCTGGAGCTTTATTGTTGAGCTTAACATGAGTTCAAATCATTTTTTTTCTGTAAAGCAGTTTGTATGTTTTTTTGAACTCATGCTAAGCTTGGTTATGTTTGGAACAGCATGTATATGTTTCTATATAGTGTGCACAGAGGCTATGGGAATTTTCTGTATGAATAGAATATGCAGACAATGACCTACATTTGCTATAATGTGCAGTTTGCAGCAGATATTTTATCCCACAATGCAGCTGACTCCACTTGACCTTCCATTTACAGTGTGACAAATAAACTAGAAGCATATCAACCGTGATTTCTAACATGCCAAAAAATATATTTTTGTGTTTCAAAGATGAGAATTTCTAAATTATACATGCAAGGTAGTGAGGTGATATGATGACAGAGTTACATGCTATATGTTTGAAATGTGTGTCGTTGCATATTTCATATTATCCTGCGATATTTAGAAAATATGTATTAAATATATATATTGTGCGGTAAGTAGTGAACTATATGGTGAAAACAGTCAAGAAATTTCTCACATTAAAATCAGCAAGAAAAACATGTACTATAATTAAATGATAATTTTTATAAAAGAAAATTAAATTTTACATTATTTTTATGACTGTTAAGTACATCCAGTTGTACAAACATTATAAAGAATTAATTCATTATTATAATTATTAACTGAACATGAATTAAAACAAAGAACATTTGTAAGGTATAATTACATAAATAAAATACACATCATTGTAATTTTAACTTAATACTAAATGTAATTAAAAATGTATTAAAAAAAGGTAGTATATTAATATTAATTAAATATAATAATAATTGCAACCAGAGACAATGATTTTAAATTTTAGATTAAATGATTTTTAATTTGCATATACTACCAAATTAACATTTTAATAAAGAAGAAATATTATTTTAATAATTAATTTTCAAATTTTAATAAAAAATGTTTTTTTGGTGGGAATCACCCAAAGCTATTGTATAAGCAGTAAACTGGAGCTAATGATTGATGCCCTTTCTATTTGTTCATTCAAAGTCAACAATGAGAGAGAGAGTGAAACAGACAGAAAAGGGGAGAATTGAAAGGAAGAAAGAAAGAAAGATCAGCAGAGAGAGCACATCACCTATTCTTTTTCAAGTGAAGGAGTTGGTTTTTGGCACATGTTTATATGAGAGATATAAAGGGAGTGAGGAAACAGATTTTGAATAGGTCAGTAAGCCTAAAGCATGAGATTCTCCTAAGAACAGATCAAACAGACTGCTTTGGACTGTGACAGTGCAGGGACAGCTGTGTGCTGACAGTAGATTTACATGCTATATACTTACTGACCACAGGGATTTCTTCCAGTAATCTGCGATGTTTGTGTGTAGCCTGATACTGTTTTCAGTGTGTTCACAGAGGTCAGTCATCTTATGAACGCATCATGACTAAGCTGCTGGTATTAAAGTCTTGAACTCGTTAAACGCAAGAAAAGCCCCCCCCAGACCGTGGTCTCTGCTCAGATCATGACTGACGTCAAATATTATTTCCTTGATGGAGTCAACGTGCAGATCTTTCCCTTTACAAGTTCCTCCTCCGTCTCTAATTCTGGCTCTGCAAAACATTCAGTAGCGTCTTGGCAGTAATAGTTATTATTAAATACGATCGATCATCCAGTGACGCGTGTCTTTCTGCCGGTGGGAGGAATGACTATAGCTAGCAAAATAGATATTGGCCTAGAGACTACAATACTAAATGGAGGTTTAACAGTCAGTCTTTGAGAACGTTTTATAAGAAATAAAAGGTTTTTTTCTCTATTTTAATCCTTTTATGTATTTTTAAGGTCTTTTGAAATGACTCAGCCTTCTGAATTGTAATTATGATGTAAATTTATTTCAAGATTTCAGAAGCGTGTGCTTCCTCCGTGTTTGTTTACTCTGTGTTCCCTTATAATTGGTTTATCGCAGGATTGGGAGCGACTATAAAACATTATTGTTTTAAGGAGACCGTTTTGAGAGATTAGTGCCGGCAGAACCTCATTTAACCATTTCACCCTCCACTCCATCCTTCTCACTGTGTAGTCTAAGATTGAGACATCTCTTTAGAGTTTTAATCCTTCGCTAAAAAGCAGCCAAATAAGATGAAACGCAAATGATTCATGTTTCTATGGACTGAATTATTGACCAGAACAAGTGAAAAATAAATGATCTTTGATTCACCATGTTTAGGCGCAAAGCTTCAGGCCTTACTTTTTAAGTTCCATTTCTAGTGATATATATGGACTTATATAGCCAATCTGCAGAACAAATCATTTCCAAAGCTATTAACAATTTTGAAATGTTTAAGCGAGCTTTAGTCAGTATTGAAAGAAATGTGTTCATTTATTTTTTCTCATTTGCCTTTTTAATGTGTGTAATGTCAGCAACTATAAATCCATTGTTGTTCACAGCCAGATCAGTGGTTCTCAGCTGGTGATGAAAGTTATATTAAATTATATAAAATTAAAAATAATAACAACATTGTTGATCTCTAATTAAATTAGTCAGATCAGGGCTTCTCAGCTGGTAATAAAAAACGATAAATGAATAAATAACTATGCTGAATGTAAAAAAACATAAAACAAACAGAATATAATATGAATGGATTTAATATGTGATAAACATGGAGCACTGCAGGTGATCCCTGACGTAACCTTAAAACCTAAAAACGAATACATTGATCTAAAGGTGGCTATAACAAAATCTCTTTTTCCTCAAAGAACCATATTGCCAACTCTGTAAGGTCTACGGTGCTGTGAAGAACCTTTTTGCACTCTTACATATGGAAGCTGCATGATTCACGGTTCAGTAATAAATCGATGTTCATGTGAATTTTCTGTGGCACTTTGCTTAAAAGAGCCTTTATATTGAGCTGATGAGCTAACCGAGCGTCTGATAATGTCTGCCGCATGTGGCCTTTCCATCCAGGAAGGACAGACATCATATATGACATTTCGCTGTGATCTTAAGCAAGATATATAGCATAATTTATTTCCGGTTATGGACAGGTGATTTGGCAGTTGTCAGGGCCAGTTGTGTGCCAGCTCGCCCCTCTCACCCTGTTCTGAGGAGACAGATGGTCGTGTGAGCTGCCAATTCACCGGGTGAATGCGTATTTACAGTACCTGTATCTGCATGGAAACTCTCCAAGGTATTTTTATCCACTTTGAAATGTCTTATCATGGCAGAACTTATCTTGCTGTATGTCATAGACTGACATATGAAGTATGTTAAGTTTCCTTCTGTGCCTAATCATACTGATAATGCAAGAACAAGTCATTTTTTATGCTGATATTTGAAAGTATTATGCAAAGATAAATGCCAGTTTGTTGAGCCTTTAATATAAACAACAAGAAAAACAGACAGGTGTACCTTTCACACTTTCTTGACGTGTTCACGAGTTTACAGCAGAGAGACGGAGAGTGTGTGTTTTGTGTATCAGTGACTACGAGAGGCCATCATTTCCCATAGTGCCTCAGCTTGGCTGTGGTGTTTATTCTGCTGCGGTGAGAGTGAGAGGTGAGTCTCAAATCAACAGCTGCGCTCAACCTAGATAACACAACACATTTAAAGCACAGAAATGTCAACAGAAATTCATCTGAGAGTCTACACTATTATACCACTCACACCTTCTTGTTAATAAAAAACACTCAGGACTTGCAGTGGGGTCCAAAAGTCTGAGACCACTTTGAAAATATAGAATTTTAAATATTGAAATAGCTAGGCTGCATTTATTTAATTAAAAATGAATTGAAAACAGTAATACTGTGAAATATTATTAAGATTTAAAATATAGTTAATTCCTGTGATTACAACGATGAATTTTCAGCAACCATCACATTTTTTCTGTGGAAACTGGTAATATTTTTTTTCAGGATTATTTGATGAATGTAATATTTATTTGAAAGAGATTTTTATAACATTATGAACGTCTTTGATTATGTGTCCTTGCTTTAAAAAAATTTTGTTTCTTTAAAAAATAAAATAAAATAATAAATTACTGACCTTAAACTTCGTAACTGTAGTATGCATATAGATACACACATATGTAAAAATAGGTAAATAAATAAATAAATAACAATGGAATTTCACTAGTGGTCTCAAGCTAGAAGATAAATGTAGAAACCTGTATGTTGCCAGTTCTTTTCTCATCCTTCTGTTCTTTAGTTCCAGGCTCTTTTTTTTAATTGTGTGAGTAAATATTTCTGGCAATGACTGCTCTAGATTACCAAGTCCCTCTAAAGATTAAGTGAAAATCACAAGAGGATCTGAGCACCACTAAAACACACACACACAGACACACACACTGCGGATACAGTGGAGTTAATTACTTTCCACGGATAAAGGCAAAAGCAAGATAAAACGAATGAGAAAGTGAAAGAGAGGTGGTGAGGCAGAGAGAGAGGGAAGCAGCAATGATGCTTCCAGGCATTCGTTCTGTCATTTTGTTAAAAGCCTGATCGATAGTGTGTCAATGTGTCTTGTAACAGCATAACCTTCGACATGTCCTTATTCACTTACATGGCAGAGCAATCAGCTACAACATGGTGCAGAGCACGCAATCGCACATACGTACATATTCAGCTTCTGATATAATCTCCTGCACTTTACAGACCTCTTGTTGCGATAAACCTTAAAATAATCACTAAGAAAATACCACTGTCCTCATTACAACCCAACTAATGCAGCACATGTGTATGTCTGCAGACCTCTCTGCACCGCTGCTGTGGTCTCCTTGCTGGAAAAACCAGGTCAGAGCTGTCTAACTGTGTCTTAACCAGACACTGAAGTCGTTTAGCGTAGCGGTACTAAAGTATACTGCAGTGCCATGTCATACTTTAGCTTATTTCAGAATATGACCTTAGCAACCCTATACTGCTAATCAGCACAGTTTGCATTTTAGCTACATCTTTATATTAGATTTTTATTGAGTGGCACCAAAAGCATGGGCAGTTTTCTCCAAAACAGATAAATGTGAAGTGTGAAATGTGAAGATGTGAATCATCTTTTTATGATGTTATTGTTTTATATGTTGTGGCAAATATGAAATAAGAAATTCTTATGGGTTTGGAACACCATGAGTGTGGACATAACTTTACTTTTTAGGTGAACTATGCCTTTAAGAGCTTCAGTCAGATAGATGTAGAACATCAACCTAAACTATGTTTTAAAAAAGGATTTCAGAACAAGCAAACACAAAAATTCATTTAGCCCTATTGTGGTTTTCAGTAAAGTGCTAAGCTGTGCTATGTTAGAGCTGTTGGTTTAGTCCAGCTAGCAGCACATGTTTTCCTTAGAGAGCTATAAAACCGTCAAGCCCGGAGAGAGTCTTCCTCAGGCCCTCAATGGACAGCCCATAAACATATTGATCGGCAGTTAGCTGTTAACATTGATGAGTTTCTAATGATGTCCTCTGTGACTCCATCACCTCATTAGCTTAGATGCTAATGCTAACCCATGCAGAACTGTTAGGATAAATGGTGACTAACACACTTTAACATAAACCTTGCTCCAGCTAAACTGTCAAAGTAACAAAAAACGACATTTTCTTAGAGAGAGTACCACAATGACAGATACAATTAGCAAAATAGCTTTATAACAGAAAGATAGCTTTTCCACAGAATAACCCTATCACTCTTTCCTGGAGTTGTATAAATGCAGCTCACGTTCAGCACACAGGGTCCACATAAGCAGGTGTCTGAATATGTCCCTTGATTCTGGAAAAAGAGTCTAGAGGTGAGACAGAGAGGGGACGTTTTATGTAAAGCTGCTTTGTTTTATGCAGGATGAGGGTAGTGCTCTGTGGGTCCTTCTGAATAATGCAGGGACGGGCTGAGCCCTCTGGTCTGTCATGGAAAGGCATGGAGGGATGTGATTAAAGATTTATAACCTCTGGGCCACTGGAGAGAGTCCACCCTGTGGTCTAACTTGGCTGAGGTCCTTTGTACCCCTGTCAGTAGGGTCATATATGTCCAATGAAGAAGACAGAGAGGACAGGGGCCCTGAATAATACAGATGTGAGGCACTGAAATGACCAATCACATCAGAGCTTTTCACCAAGTGTCCGGGTCCATAATGCTACTGGTGTTTAGTTTGAAAAAGCATTTTTTTCTGCCAGTTTTACACATAAAATTAGGATTTTTTTATTAAACATATAATTAATATGACAAATATCAGAGGCCTTTTTATGCTTTGTCAGAACCAAAGGCTATTTTGTTGAAGCTTAGAGGGTTAAGCAACAAATGCGACTAGTATTATAATTGTGTCGATAAGCAAAAAATCTGCCATATATATATATATATATTTCTTCTGAATATGATACTAATATACATGTATATATAATGCACATATATAATAGACCATGGACAAGCACAATAAACTCACTATAAAAGACGAAATAAAACAAAATTATTAAATACAAAAATAAGCAATATTTTTAGAGAAACAACTGTGTAAACATATAATGATTTCTTAAAAGCAATATGCTTAAAAGCAATGTATTTTTCAATCACTGGAAGTGGCAGGATCATACAGATTAAAGGTGCAGTATGTAATATTGCCAAGTTTGTACTGTAAATCTGGCCTGAAATCTGCCCAAAACACACATTTCAGAGCAGAATCACTGGCTATGGCATTATTTTTCAAAGAAACAGCTAAACATAAGATGGTTCCTAAATATCCTGAAACATATGATGTTATTTCTTGGCTTTAGAGGAGTCAAAAACGTACATACAGCACCTTTAAGAAGTATTTTGACTCAAGCTGGTGGACCAAGGAAGTCTTGTTAGCAAATAAATAATAGCCTAATAAGGAGCAAAATTCAACATAAGGGCCCTTATACCCTTAACCTCCAGCCATCCTCGAACTCCTCAGCCTCTATAGCCCTTACGCAGCATATGCTGATGGATCTCTTAAAGTAACAATTTTTCACCTGTCGGTTGTGATTCTGGTCCAAGGCCGAGGACGTGTGACAGAGACTCTGCTCCTTTACCTCAGCCTCACATCCATCCAACAGACAGATTTAGGGCTGGGAACCAGCCTGCACATCTTCTCAAAATAACACTCTGCCCTTTTCACATGAAATCTGCTCCTTTCCTCCCGGACCATTACTGAAGACCCACCTCTGAAAACACACACACTCTTGTAATGGAAACAATGGCCACTAGCTGCCTCAAGCCTTGGGAGATAACGAGAGAGAGCATGGTTTGGGAAGGTTAGATGTGGTATCGATCAGTTCTCCCAGTCTGAGACTTTTACCACGCTAGAGTAATTGAGGATGAAGCAGGCTGAGCATGGCGCTTTCACCGGCCACATCACCAGCTGTAGTGCGCTAATGGAAAGGCAGCTCCTCTTGTCAGGGCTTTCCTCCAAGTGTCCTTAGCACAGAATACTGATCAGTAAGTTGAGAACGTCTCTTACACACACATTGTATTTTCCCTTGAACCAAATCCAATTTTTCATCAAGCTAGGATTAGTTTCTCCCTAAAAATGAAAAAAATTAATTTATTCAACCTCATGTTGTTTCAAAGCACTTCTTCAGTTGAACAGAAAAGGAGATGTTCGGAATAGTATTCACACTGCTCTTTTTCATATAGTGGCAGACAGTGGGGATGAAGGCTATTATAAATATTATAGTTTTTGATTATGGCAGAGCTAATCTAAAATTTAGATGTACAATTAAATATTCAATATAAAATAAAATGTAATTATTTGTGGTAATGTGGTAAATATAAACTGCTTATTTGATAGAAGAAAAGTTTTCTATTCACCATGAGCGATTAATGGCAATGTGTGAACTGACACTGAATTAACAGATGAATGAATTCCAAGGGCGGTGAATCAGACATAAAGGCGATGACCGTCTCAAATCGTCAGAGTAGGAAAAATACAGAGTATCTAGTGATGTTATATGGTCCCGTTGGTCTGACTGAGCATTCAACCACGAGTGGTCGTGAAGAATCATCCATCTCTCAGTAATTTAGACTTTGCTTTTATTAAACGTCAGATACAAATGACCCAAGCCCACAACCCTGACTGTCCTGTCTGCCATATTTAGTGCTCAAAAACTGGCTTTTTTTTTTTTACTTAATCGTGACCCAACAAACGATCCATTGTAGATGGTGATGCCATCGTGTGTCCTTGCAGCCTTGATAGATTCAGATAATACTGCCATATGCTCTGGCAGCTCTCATTGCCACCCAACACACAGAAATCAGAACAAACTTTTTTTTAATCAATGCATCAAATATTGCCCAAGGGCCTCCTGAGCTTGTGAAAAATCTCTGAGTGGGTCTGCTGTTAAAGATGAAAGGAATCGTTTACTCACTGTCATCCGTCAGCATTCGTGACTTTCTTTCTTCTGTAGAACAGGAACGATGCATTTTGGAAGAATATACAGCTACACAAATATATATTTGGTTCATATTCATTGTATTTAATCAGTCAATCTTTATGGACAGGAGCACTTAATTTCCCAAAATGCATTTACTGTGTTCAATTTCTTTGAATTTCAATCCATCCAGATGTAATAAGGACTGCATTCTCACTGTTGCAAAGTTGCTGAAGGTGCAGGGAAGGCAATAAAGTGAGGATTTCTGATGAGTCACACGACAGCAGAGCATCATGGGAAGCGGGCAGAGGACACTTGGCAGGGGATTGGAGAGCATGGAGGGAGATTTCTGCTGATATTTTACACAAATGAGAAGAGCAAGCAAGGAAATTGAGCACTGAAGAGGGAATATTGCTGCACAGGAGCTGCAGCTGGTGTTTCCATATATATGAATGATATATAGCACACCCGCTCTTTCAGAGACTTCAGCCCTGCTGCCTGCTGTGAGATATGAAACATCCTGATCACGGATACGGAGCTCCTATAGGTCCATTGTTCTAGCCAGCGTGCTCCCTCACAGCGAGGAATAGAGAGAAACCGCAAGTTTTCCTCTATTACCCCCTACTCCGGCAGCAATCATCCTAGCATTCAGCCGTGAGCCGGGGCAGAGGGTTGTCCGCTCCAGCAGCGCAGGCCAGGAGGGTAAAAACTGTAGAGCAGAGGTGCACAAAATGAGCAACACAGAAAATTCACTTGTGTGTACAGATACAAGCCCAAACCCACTCAGAAGAGACATATTAAGCCAGGAACATTTCTCATGTGATGGAATGGCAAATGCATGGCTCATGAATATTAATTATGTTTGCACTAAATAAATAATTTAACAACATGATCTTTCATATACATACACAAAATTGATATATATATATTATATATTAAGCTGATATTTAATAGATCTTATATGGTTTCGGACCAAATGTTGATTTATAGTCACTTATATTTCTTTGAAATTAAACTAAAATATCTCTAAAAACTAAAACTTATATATATATATATATATATATATATTTCCTAAAGCAACATAGTGAATGAATGGGCTTGAGAAAAATTAACACTACAATTTAAGGAAAATTTGAGATTTGATTAAAGATTTGCTAAAATTAACATTAATTAGATGTACAAAAATAAATGTAACAATTGTATGTATACATATGTTTATAAAAAATATAATTAAAATAAAAACAGCAGAATCAAATGTTGGATTCTATTTTTTATAACAAATAAATTTCATAAATTAAATACAAATATTTATTCTTTAATTTTTCTTACTGTAGCCTGGGTAACAAATGAACAATAGGGTTAGACGAACACAAAGGAAAATGTGTGCAAAAATGTTGTACATGTAATGAAAATGAGTGGTTTATTGTTTGTAGTAACATTATTATAGATAGACTTGTGCATAGCTCATGAAGACTAATTAAGTATAAACAAATAATTTAACATGAACTTTCACTGCTTTTTGATAATTAGTTTCATCTGCAATAGAGGAAATGCAACTCAAATAAAAAGTAAAAATGATAAACATATTTACAGTTTTTGCTTTATAAATGATTAACATAAGCCCCTTTTAAAAGACTGTCACAATATAGGTACTGTACTGCTGTTCACATTAAGTATGTGTGGAAAAGAGGTGCAGAGTATATTTTACAGCTGGGCTGTGTGCTATTAGTGAATTCGTCCTGTGATAACCCTCTTTAGGTGCAGACAAGACAGGAGTTTGAGCAGCAGGGTTTGCTAATTGCAGGTTTGCATTAAACGAGCCCCACTGAGACTATAGCCCCCCACTCTCTTCCTAGCCTTTCTCTTTTTACAATCATTCCCCACTCTCTGTTTGTCATTTACCTTCCTTTTTGCTTTGTTCGTTCCACCCTGGTTCCTCCTCTCAACCCTTTTTTCTTTTCCAACTCTTGCAAAATCATCAGCGGTCTCTCCCAGAATAGAAAAGCCATTACTTACATTTAAAGCTCAAGTAATACATTGTGAAAATCGCAGGCAGGCAGATTTGGATTAACCTCGGCTTTCCGTACATCAAAAGAAAAATGCTGTCTCCCAGCGGTCGCGTTCAAGTTATGTGCCAGAAAGAAGGGGAAAAAACATATTTCAGAGCCATTTTTTTGCATTAAATTGCTTTTCCAGTTGATTCTCGAGAGTCAAGCTGCTTTTCATGGCTCTACCAAAGATGTGCAGTCACAGGCCAAAAGTTCAGCAACCTCATCAAAAGCATGAGTTGTTTTCTGAAACAGCACATTCACGCTCAGTCACGCTCAGACTGTGTGTGTGTAGATGAGCTGGATTCAGATTGGAACAATAAGAGAGAGGGGCAGGGAGAGGACAGATAAATCACAAATAGAGACATCTGTTTGTCTATCTGCAGGGTACAAGACTGTACAGTCTGTACATTTTCTTGTTATTTAAAAAAAATTTACTAAGAATGTTTACAAAGATGTATTGATAACAAGATACATAAGATGTGTGTATACACACACACACATACACACACAAGAAATATGTTTGTTATTGTACAGTAAGTTGAATGGCAGGGCTTAACAAATGCGTGCAGTGAAACATTTTTTGAAAAGTAAATTCTAAAAACATATTTTTGTTTATATTTATTAACATTAATATATTTTACATTTTATTTACATTTATATTATATATTACATCAATTTATAAATCTTTATTAATATGTTGAGCACTATAAGCACTATATTATTATAACATGAATCATTTGTCTAAATTTTTTGTGCTACTTTGTGTACAGCGTTACCATGAAAACCCCTATTAAAACGCTCCAAAAGCTGCATCTAGTGGCAAAAACATTAATTTGCACTTTCATTCAGACCAATGCGAAAAGACCAAGAAGTGGGCGGGCGATATGCTAATATTGACGTTAACATGAAACGGCTTGGGATTAATTTTAAAAAGACTTGTTTAAATGATTCATGCTCTTTCTTTTGAGCAAAGACTATAGCATATCTTAAAGAGACTTTGTTTTGAGTTGTAATGTAATACATATTTTAAAAATTGCTAAATAGAAGCAGTAGTCTTTTGGGACCTCACTGTAGATAGTAAGTCATCATTTAATTAATTAGTAAGGTTTGTGTAAAACTGATGGATTACCTCAGAAAGACCCTTCAGGATTTGAGGGTCGGACCTTTTGCCTGGAGAAACAAAGCGAGACAAAGCTGTAGAACGCAGCACAAAAAGCCCAGGGTTTGCTGATGAGACCAGATAGTTTCCCGCTGACTGCAGAGAAAGAGGGAGGGAATGCTCAGTGTGGGAGTAGCTGTATTATTTGCAACATTAGAAATGTGCATATCCTCAACTTCATTACAAAGTACGTGGGTGTTAAGTGTGCAATCTTATCTGACCCGGACAGCTATAACAGACTCCCACTACCACTAAACGGACGTGTGTGTGTGTATGTGTGTGTGTGTGGGATGAGGCATGCGTGAGAAAAACAGAGCTGTTTCTTTTGTAAATATTAGGCTCAAATACTGTAAGTCTTCTGTCTTTATTCTCAACCGCAGAACATGAGGATGATTTGCTTCCTATTTGAATCTGCTTGATATATTTAATCTATTTCTGATGACTTAGATCACTGAAGAGACATTGATCTTTAAAAGAAAATCATTTGTTTTCATTCCCTTTCTATCTGCTTAAACCCTTACATTTTTTTTATGCACACATATCAAACCGTCCTATTATTAATTCCCATCTCTGAGGAAGCAGCTGTAATCTACAAGATCTTTTTAGCTACCTTGGGTCTGCAGCAGAGGTATCAAGGATGCAGAGCAGATCTGACGGCTCAAATGAGCATCTTCATGGGCTGTGAATCCCACAGCTGTCCGCCGTCGCGAAATCCTGTATTAATCAGCGCCTGAAATTCAGCAAATCCGGTTGAAGCAGTGCATTAGCTCTTCCCGGAGCTGTCCTTGGTGCTGATGTCTCTCCATTGCATTCTCTGCTCAGTATGAAGGACTAACATAATGAGAAGTGCTATATTTCACAGTTTCTGCTGGAATACCTGTCAGTGGTATTGAAGTTTTTGAGGCAGTTATTGATATTACTTTTTAGTTTTATTCTCCACAAATGTGGCAAGTTTCTTACATTTATTTGCATATTTACTGATTTGTGAGTCATCTCTTAAAATGTAACCATTTATTTATTTAACTTTGTAACATCCACAGGGAGAGCAAAAATAATATAGTAATTATTTTCAGATATTAATTTTATTGTTGGTTCTTTTAACTGATAAATGGTCGATTTTATAGTCTTATACAATTTTTATTTCTAACTACATGAAAAAATAAAACACTGAAAACATTTTACATTTTTTATAGTAAATTTGGACATCACAGCATTAAAATATACTGTATGCAAATTGTATTAATTAATTAAGCAATACTTTTGACCCATACAATGAATTTTTGGTTATTTGTACAAATATACCCATGTGACTTATGGCTGGTTCTGTAGTCCAGGGTCACATTTTTAAGGGTTTTTAATTACCTTCGATCATTGGATGAAAATAAATTTTTATAAAAAAAATATATATTTTGTATCCTTAAAAAAAAAATCCTTATTAAAAAAAAATCAAGAACAGTTTAATGATGATAATAGTAATAATAATCATAAAAAAAGATTGATAAACAGATAATGATCTTAAAAAGGTTCCATTTAACCTTAAACCATTTAATTTTAATTTAATTTTAAAAGTATGGCAATAATATATAAAAGACTGGCAAAGTTTGATCGACTTGCGTGGCACAAGAATCCTGAAGTGTAAATCATGTACACACACAAAGGCAAATGAGCCTGTTAGGAAGCGAGAACACACTAGTTAGGCTGCGTATCGAGTGGGTCCCTCAGGGAGAAGCTGGAGGGTGATGTGACAGGCCCGCTGAGGCAGGGAGGATCAGGGTCAGCAGTGCTGCTATCGACAGACACATTACAAATCGGAAAGAAGCCATTATTGAGAATGGGGGTCTAGGAAAAGTAAAGCCACAGGAACTATCTCTGTAATAGTAGGGTGGAGGAAAAACACAGAAAATAGCCAACGAGACAAAGAGGAAGATAACAAATCGAGATCTATGTAGAGGCAGAGAAGAAGCGATTGGAAGAGTGGAAACACTAGTCAATAAGAGACTGGGGAGTGAGAACACCATTAAGGAGCTTGTGCAACTTTAATTTACTCTGTGAATGTACTCCATAAGCCACGTAATGTCACTATAAAATAATATAATAGGAAATATAGGGAATTGTGCTCACAAAAAAGAAAAATAGCTTTTAAATGGTGCTCTAAATATTGTTATAAAATATTTGTTACCTCATGTCATTATTGAAATTAAATTAATCTCTACAAATACTTGCTTGGTATTATTGGTATAAATAATAGGTACATAATTTAGGGAATTGTGCCACTTCTACTCAAATAACAATATTAACAAACAATATTAAAAAGGATTATGTATGTATGCATTCTTGTGTACTGCAATCATCAATATTGCATTAATCTGTGCAATCCCAGCTTGGTATTATTGGTGTAAAAAATGGTATACATTTTCAAACATACGTACTATGAAATTGAATGAAAATGTTAAATTATTTATTTATTTATTATATAAAGTCACTACGTAATTAAATGTATTTGTTCTACCAGCTTGGAAGTTGGAATAATTGCTATAAAAAAATAAAAAAATTAATTATACATAGACCTATATAAAATATTGAAACAATGGTGATAAAGCAGTATTTAACAATTTTTATTTATTTGTGTTTAATTTGTGTCATTTCCATTTTCATTGTTTTTTATTTAAATGACTAATCAAATTCCAAAATATATTAAATGTATGATAGGCTTTTATTTCATTATTTTATTTATTTTATCTAAATAACTAATAGTTATTAGGTATTCTAGAGTCCATAAATGACTTTTCCATAAGTCTATCTAGTGCTTCTGACCCGTTTTTAAATGTTTCTGCTCTGTGCCATTTTATTTCCTTAATACCTTTGTGCAGGTTGTGTTAAAATAATTAAGGTTAGCCTGACTCTCTGTCTCTAATTCGGACATGAAATGCAATTATAACTTGCCTTCAGCTCCACTGCGGCGTCTGCTGGCATTTAAACAGCTGTTATAAGAGACAGGTGAGATTGTGAGGTGAAGGACTGGACAGGTGCGTTTAGCTTGCAGCTGAGGTCTGCTAAAGCTAGCCTCTTATGCTCACGGCGTGACCTACTTCTGTCCGTTTCTGAGAAAAACAGTGTCTGGAAAAGAGGAGAAGCTAAAATTTTAAAGAAGTTGTTTTTTCTTCTTGACTTGAAAGCCATTACACATACTGTGTGTTTGCTGCTTCATCTGCAGATTTCTAAAGCCCAGTGCCAGGACCAAAGCAATGGATTATGGGAGTTGCCAGCGCTCTTATGAAAGAACGTCACATGCCGCTTACTAAGGGCGGAAGAGTCTGTGTCTCTTGAACAGATGTTGTTTAATAGGGGCTTAGCTTCTGTAAACATGTCCTCTGGCCACAAACTGCGTCTATTGAGTCGTTTGCATTGGACTGATGTAGACCCTTCCACTGCTGTGTTTATCTCATCCGGGTTTCGCAGTAAGAACAGCAAAAAAGAGAGCTATACGCTCAGAGAGGAAGATAACAGAGAAGCTGGACAACAGAGGGCTAAATCAGCTGCATAATATGGGCCGTATCTCATTCTGCAAAGCTTGTATAACAAGCCAAAGCCTCCAAACGGGTTCTTGACATAATTGAAGCTTGTTTCAATTTTTGGGACTTGATTTGTGTGCTGTTGGAAAACACATTAAAATGAAAAATGGCTCTCAAGCTAACACGACAATTGATGAAAGTGCATTATTATGAGAGGAATAAACAAAAGCTCTTAAAGGGATAGTTCACTCATAAATGAAAATCTGTCATGATTTACTCTCATTTTGTTCTAAATCCATTTATTCTGCAGAACGCAAGTGGCAATATTTAGGGCAATATGCATGCATTCTATGTTGTTGTTTATTTTGGACTATTCCTTCATCGCATGCAAGTTGTGGTGCTCATTCTGCTGATGTGAGTTCAAATCCAGCTCGCAACATATATCTAACATTTCTTGTCCAAAAATGACTACCTAGCAAATAAAGACAAATTTAGTGAAGTACTGAAGAGCTATCAATACAGTAAAACACATCTTTGATTGTCTCATCTACTGTTTAAAGCCCAAACTATACTACATTTAGTGCATAGAATTAAAGACGTAACCTTTGTTAGATAGTGTGCTAAATTTTAGGCAGTTGACTCATGCACTCTAGAAAGCTTCATTTTTTTCAGTGTCTGCTTTATTTTTCTTTGAAAGTTATGACCATTAAATGTTTTTGTACTGTAGGCATCTGTTTTTGTTTCAGACTTTGTTTCAGGTATTTTGCGCTTGTTTTTGCTCCTTTTATTTAGTTTCATAGATACAGTGGCATGGGCCAGTGTTGCCAGTCTGGTATTTTGGCAAAACTAAATTAGTTTATGCGACTTGGATGTACAAAACACACTTGGTTTTTAAAAAAATCGGTTTGCAAGTATAAAGTACGCAAATACTACTCTAGTGACGAAATTACACATGCACGTGAACATTCAAAAAACAAAGTACTGTATAACTCTGCAAATGATGCTTCTAAAGGCTCCCTTGGTAACTGTAGCTTATTAAGACAATCTTTATGGAATGCCCCATGAGAATGAATGAGTAGCAATCAATAGTACATAATTGAATATTTGTGAGCAAGACAGTCTCTGTGGCAACAGTAGCTAAGGTAAAATTGGTCAGTATTGATTTTAAATGCCACATTGTTCTTTTTAGCATTGATGGTTCCACTAAAAACCAATGTAACCTTTCCATTCCTCAACATTGGAAAACTGCTCTTCTTGAAGAACATTAAACTATTATTAATCGTAAAAATCTTTAGGGAAATAAAATTAGTTCCTTTTGGAGCTTTAATTTTTAGGATTGTACAGTGAAAGTCAGTAGGAAAAAAATGCATGCATAAGTAATGCCAGAATTTCCATTTTTGGTTAACCCATCCCTTTTACATGGGGCTTAGCGAAAGGTCAGTGTCCAATCTCCAAAAACGCTTCAATGTTTTGACCCCTGCACAAAAGCAGACGTCTCAGAGGTGATTGGCGACATGCATCCCTACGTTCATCCTCCAAAGGGAGCTCATTATGCGGCTCTTGAGCATCATCTCCTGTTCCATGTCTAATCTGGGCCACTGCAGCTTCTCATATTCCAGCGTCTTCAGCGGAAGAGTCTTCTTTGCACCCGCTCCTGACGAATGGTGGCTGCTATCCAGGCCTCTGACAGGAGCAGAAATTAGTAGATTAAATACTGCATGAGTTAGACAGAACCTGCTGTACTGTGTTTATCCCACTTCCACATGCAATAAACAAGCTGTACTTTTGAATTTGCTCTTGAGAATGGCATTAAATAAATGAATAAATTAAATCATTCTCCTCCAAATAAATACATTTGGAAATGCATGAAATTACTCTTGGGTTTTGCTGCAGAGGAAATGACAACACAGCTCCCTCTGTTTGCCACAGTGCAGATAGAGACAGACAGTGACCCATTTAAAGTACACTGAAAACCATGCATCACACACATTTGCATACAGAGTCCAAAATTAACACTTACCCAGTGCCAAATGTGAGTAAAAGGTTGGAGGGGGTCATACTTTTAAAGGAAAATGTTGCTATGTTTATTAAATATAATCTGAGTTGCTTATATTGTTCACATTATATAGGGAGTGTGTTCATGAGTGTTAAAGATAAAGGTACGGTGTGTGACGGATGTGTTTGGATGCCATTCTAGCCAGAATGTGATGAACAAGCGCTGAGATCAGCATGTTAGGATGTCCACTAATCCCAACATGTTTGATCTTCTCCTCCAACTAGCTTGACTCAAGGACACGCTCGTTTTTACACGCGCACAAAAGTAGAGGCCATTTGATTCACGAATGCATCTTTTAAATCTGTTCACCAAAAAGATTCATTCAAATTTGTTCATCACCAGTTGGTAATGACAAATGATTCAATGAATCTTTCATTCATACGAGTCTTTAAAAAAACACATTTTTTGTCTAAGTTAATTAACTAGAGTAAATACTGGAGTGAACAAACAATATGAGTCAGTCCATGGAATTATTTGATTACTTGAAAGATTCTTTCAAAAACAAATAAAACCCCACTAACAGATCTTTTAATAATAAAACCCCACTAACAGATGTGCTCTTTTTTTACCATTTTGATTGACAGCAGTGTTTAGCGAAGCTTTATATAGCCGGGATGGTTTGCTTGTCAGCTTGATGTGCGAGTAAATGTGTGTTTATGATGTTTTCCGCATGTGTATTTGTTTTGTGGTTTTGTGGCTTTTGCTTGCAGAGAACATGTCACGTGTTTCTAGGATGTGAAAGCAATCAGAAACATGACACTTATTTATAGGATAAGGACGTACACTACCAGTCAGAAACTTGGAATGATTACATTAAAAAAAATAAAAAATAAATAAATCACTTGCAGCCGCCAAAGCTACATTTATTTCAAATATAATCAAATATTAATACTGTGAAATGTTATTACAAGTTAAAATAACTATTTAGAATTTGAATACATTTTGAAATGCTGTCATAGCAAAACTATGAATAGAGTTTTCATGATACATAAGTATTTTTACCATTCAAAAGATGAAAGTAAGAAAAAGTAAATGCAGCCTTGCATAAATACATAAAATATGTCATACGGATTTGGAACGATATACAATATTTATTTTTGGGTGAACTGTTCCTTTAAGTCTTTAAGGCCAGTACTTGGAAAAAAAAACATCACATCAATAATCCTGTACATTGTTCTCCACTGTCGATATGATGTGTACGATGACAGATCAATATCTGCCCAGGACTCTGAATCCAGCAAACTGAGCTTGTGTTTCATGCACAAGTGCTTTGATTATAATTCTAATTAAAGTAAGTTAATCAGCGTATAGGGACACAACGACCTAGTGTGCATGTAATTCAGTAACACAAGTTTCACTGGACGGGTATCGCTAGCAATTAAATCAATGTCATCTTTGCTTTGTGTCGCTTCATCCGGATGGGCTATCAGGTTCATCAGCACACAAAAATATAAATGCAAACAGGCAGAATCTGACGTCGACAGTCAAATAAAACGAAGTGACAGCATAATAGAGAAGTGAAAGACAGGGAAGTTATGAAAGAGAACAAGCTGGCATTTGTTATGTCTGAATTATGCCAAGATTGCAAAGAGAGATGGAGCGCAGAGATATTCATAGAGCCGAGAAAGTGGGAGGGAGGCAGGGAACTCTATTGTGCTCTCTTTAACAAGACAAGGGAAGAATAAAATGGAGGAAATGGCCTAAAATTTGCCAACCCACTGTCACTTCTTTAGTCAGGCCCAGTATTTATCACTTTCCCTTTGCGTGACTCACCGTACCGATCAGCGTTGATTTGACAAAAGCTATTGAAGTCATTTCAAGTCACGCTTTCTTTCCCAGTTTGGCACTTTTGGGGGAAGACGAGCGCAGATGACAGTCAATCAATTGCGAAACGCTAGCCTAAGTGACGTTTTTTTGTTGTTACATGACCCCCCTAGGATACGACTCGTTCTTTGTTTCGCTATTCGCTATCATTTATCATTCAGCTCACTCTGCGTGAGCGTTTCGTTCATTTGGACACATTTGCTGCTTTTATCTACGGTTTAGAATGGAGCACTTGCAATTTCATGTAATTGTAATCTAATAAAGGGATGGATCTCTCTGTCTTCTCTTTCTGCTGTGACTCAAATGTGTTTCATGAGATCCACTCACGTCTTTACACCTTCCAATCTGTCAATGCACTGGCAGGAAGTGTCGTGTTTGGATCATGACACCGAATTGTCCAAATCATGAGTTGTGAAAGGGTTTTAGTGCCCACGCTACACTAGTGAGTCTTATGTAAACATGAGTGCAAATTTTGAAAATAAATACAATAAAAAAATCTTTTGTCTCCCACACTCAAGTGGACCATTCACTTAACCTTGTGTTGGTGGTCTTGGCGATGTTCCAAATTCACACTCAAGTTGAACCGTATTTGCTTTATTAACACTTTTACTAAATTGCTGGAATAATTTTTCAAAGATTACCCTTAAACTTCTCTCAGATACTTTTAAATAGTGGAATGGGAATTGACCAATAAATAACATAAAAAAATGAAATAAGAAAGAAATGGGCATGCAAAATTAAGAGAGAAAGATAGACAGAATGTATAAGTTTTAAAACAAAACAAACAAATACCTGCCAATAACTGATATGGTATATATTGTGCATTTCTACCAAACATGAAAAATATTTTGGTCGAAAATTGCACCTAAAATGAAGATATATATATAAACATCCCTAACTGATATAGATATAAGTTATAGATATAAGAAATAAAGAAATGTAAAAACTAACATGCAGACTGAAACATTATGAAAAACATTCCTTTTTTTCGATTGAATAAATAAATAAAGATAACTTGCATAGTACCGATATATTATGCATCTCTACAAAATTACATTTTCTAAAATATCTGCAAGCTGCAAACTTGCTTACAATGTATAAATATTAAAACCAACCCATAAAATAACATAAAATTAAAAAGTAAAATTATATATATATTTATATCGTCTTTGTGAATCAACAGCTTGTGTGTGTGTGTTTATATATACACACACACACACACACACACCTATATACAGGTCCTTTTAAAAAAAAATTGCATACTGTGATAAAGCTCATTATTTTCTGCAATGTACTGATAAAAATTAGACTTTCATATATTTTAGATTCATTACACACAACTGAAGTAATTTCAAGCCTTTTATTGTTTTAATATTGATG
>JAUMHI010000051.1:11802846-11813089 GCA_032359435.1 Enteromius unitaeniatus
GTTATAGAGATAGTGTGTGAGAGAGAGAGAGAGAGAGAGAGAGAGAGAGAGAGAGAGAGAGAGAGAGAGAGAGAGAGAGAGAAAATTACATAAATAAAATGAGGCAGGTTACAATCAAGGGTGGGAATTGATTTCAGAAGCCTATTCAAGCAGAACACCACAGAGAGCTAGCACATCAAAACAGAACATTTTTGATTAGCTTGACATGCACAGAAGCACGTGAACACACACAAATGTGAAAGTACACACACCAAGCAATGAGAAATGTTACTGCGGACATTCACTTTGACTTGCATTTTTCCAGGAAATTCTTCATTTAACATTCATTGGTACGACTTCATTTAGATTCTGAGATGCAACATCTTGTCAACATTTTCTACTAACACTCATTTTATATGGATAAAGTGCATTTAGAATTTAAAAAAACAAATATCTTGTCTATTACACAGTCACTGTATTTTTTATTGCTATTTGATGCTGTTATAGAAAATGTAATCCCTGATTTTATCCGAATTCTTCATCAATTAGATTACAGTCATAAGAAACTAATGCGTTAAGCAGCCATGGCTTTTATTAAAAAGAACTACATTAAAATAACTTAAAAGAACCAAACCCAGACCCCTTTAACTATGATTTACATGATTTACCGTTCAGATACAGGTTTTTACCACAAAAAAGGCTAAATAAATAAAATCAAATGTAACATTTCAACCTTTCAAAATTCAAACCATTAAAAAGGAAAATCAAATTGATCAATTACTATACCAATGGTTAAACAGCTGGTTTAATATTTAATTTAAATATTTAAGTTCAATTATTATTTTAAACCAACAGAAGAGCTGTTAAAAAAGCTAATTCATTCTCTGCCAGCAGCTGGTGCTTTCAGACTGCATAAAGATAGACTAGCAGCAATCATATTTATCAAATGAAATCATAGCAAATTTATAAATTGGACAAATAAAATTGCTTTACATTTTTCTGGTTGATATTTGCATTAGATTGAGACTAAACCAACTGTGTTTATGTGAACCAAGGGTGTTTTTGACAGTTGAAACACAGTAGATGCTAAAGAGAATGTAGCTTAGCACCTGCGTGGAAGTGCACGTTCGTACTCATAAAGTGCACAGCTGTCTCTCGTATATAGTTTGGTTGAAATTAAAATAAATGAGTGTACGTTGTGAGCAGCAAATCATTTGTTGAGATATGCAAGAAGCAGCAGTCACTACGAACAGCTGATTTGTACGAAGACATCTAATGGCCAAATTTCATTAAATACACAAATGGAAAAACCATTTGAGCCCAGGCCGATTTGTGTTTACAATACACATAGCGAAACGTACTCAGACCTGGTCTCGGTTCGCTTCTGAGATCATTTGAAGTGATCACATATGGGCCAAAATTCATGTGTGAAAACACCTTTAAAGAGGACTCAAGTGTGAAAACACCGTAAATTGGGAGCAAATTGGTGTTTGCTTGTGCTTTCACCTGAGAAAAAGGCCTATATGATTTCACATGTCCCTGAGTTTCATGAAAGATCTATTTCTCAAACTGGGCTCAAATTATTCCAATTAATTTCAGTATGAAAGGAAAACCCCAAATTGTTACCCATTTCACTGTAATCTTACCATACATATATACATATAACATTAAAATTAATGCAGAATTGGTAGCAAGGTTATACATTTAGATAACAAGAAAGCTGTTACTCAGTTTAGGACCAAATGTCGGTTGAGACATTTAGTTTTTATTTATATATTTATTTTATTTATTGATACACATAGCTTATATTTCCAGTTAATTAAACAGATATATATTGGTTAAGTTTTCTTACAGTAACCTGGGTAACAGGGTTGAACAATTGGGTTAAATGAAAGCAATACTAAGATTTGTGTAAAAATGTAGTACATATAAGATTTATTCTCATGTCTTTGTTATGAAAATTTGTATTATATATATATATATATATATATATATATGAAAAATGAAATAAATCTGAAATAAAACAAATATTAGATAACAATTTAAACTTAAAAGCAGAAACAAAACAAACAAATACAATTTAAGCTGAAGTACTAAAATTACTCAAACTAAAATATAAAATATAAATCTATATTGAAATATTTCAATAAAAACTCTAAAACTTAAAATTGACAGTGCACATAATGAAATGACTCAAATTAAAAGTCTTAAATGTAAACGTAGCTTACAAAAAAAAAAATCCCCATTTGGGTCTTGTTTCATTATAATTTTTGGGGGTTTTCCTAAATTTTTAAGAGAAAAATCTAGGACAAAGCAGGTTCTTAATGAAAATTAAATGACTGATCTTTCTTGTTATCTAACCTGCTTCAGTTGAAATACCATATTCAGACATGGGACAAATGTTGCTTCAGCTTTTGTAACAGTTGCATTATAGAATGTGATGTGAGAGAACATAGAAAGACAGATTGTTGAAATTGAAAAATCACCTGGGTATTCAGAGCAAAGGCAGCAGGGACTTTGGCAGACGAAGAAAGAAGGGATCACAGCACAAAGGTGAATCTCTTAGAAGGAACAGAAGAGAGCCCTTTCCCATGAGTGATGAGGTAGAAACCTCAAACGACTGTTTAACGATTCACATTTTTTATTTTTCATGAAGGTGACTGACTTATTCATGCCATGTAGCGTCTTTTGGATAATTTTGTAAGATCTGATGCGACAAGGTCTCTCTCGGCTTGATTGATCTGTAGCTCTTGAGCTCTAATGTTCAAGTCTTGCAGCTTTGGGGAGTGATGCCTGCTGATTGGTTGCCACCTGCATCTGATTGGAGGAGCACAACTGGCCTGACGCTGCTATTGGCTGAGTTCTCAAAACAAGTCACAGGGCTGTTTTCTGCCAGAACTCGGCGCTGTTTCTCCAGCTAAACATCTAGACAGATAAACAGAGAGATAGAAAGAGCCAGGGAGATAGGAGGGGTTAACAGTCATTTTCAGTCCACAGCAGTTCATAGAGTGAGATATTACATAACCGATACCTAAGGAGATTCTTCAGCGTTGCTTGTGGGAAAGAGTGCCTCCTGCTTTGTAAGACATGCTGACTGAAGCCAAACAGCTTAATATCGACAAACTACTAAATAATAGAGAGATACAGTCCTCTGCAATCTTTCCTGCATGTAAATCATTTTCTGTGACTGAACTAGCAAATATATGTCAGATAAGGACATAGACATTTTACATAGGTTTTACATAATTAAAGTTTTTAATAAAAAGTGTTTTTCATCATTTGATGAACATGTCTGTCGCTGTATTTTTGCACTGCCATGTGACGCTGTTAGTTACAGATATTTGATGAATCTATCCATCTATCCATCCATCCATCTATCTCAACAGGATGTTGATAAAAAAAACTAAGAACGCCGCCAGTTAGTTTCTACTATTCACTCTGCATACAATGGAGATCAATGGTCGTGAGTAGTATCTGCTTTTATATTTTAAGCCGCAGGGATTAAAATTATCGTTCAAATAAGGGAGAACTATTGAGCATCTGTTCAGTTGCCCATCTTAACAGCATGGCCATGTTCTGTCTCACTCCGTGCTGATTCAATTCACCCATCTATGTATGGATATATATAGATCCATCACGTATGCTATGAGTGGATCCATCATCTATTCTCCAACCTACAGAGACCAACAGAAACATGAGAGAAAAATCACTCCGAGATCTATTTTCAGAGGGAAAATATAGGAGAGGGAAGAGGGATGGCAGAATGCTTGCATAAAGATTGAAGCGAGAAATGCCTATAGCCAGAGCGAAAATGTGTTTATTAAATTTTCATTAAATCCAAAAATGCCTTCATCTGACCCAGAGTGCACTAGAGCTGCTATAACTCTCTCTCTATCACTGTTTCAATGTGTTCTGGTGTGTGAGGTCACAAAGGGGTCAAGAGACAAGTAGTAAACAGAAAACTAGCAGAAAAATACAGCATTAATAGCATATAAAACTATGAATATATCAACATAGTTAGATATGCTTATAGTAAGGCAGTACAAAATATGTATATTTTAGTTTATATAAACAGTATTTTATTAAATTTTGGTGTAATATTATTTTTATGTTTTTGTTGTCAAACAGATTAAATTGTAATTCATTCCCTGTGACGCAAAGCTGAATTTTCAGGGCCACATGATCCTTCAATCATTTAAATATGCTGATTTGTCGCTTAAGATAAATATATAGTAAACAAGAACAGCATACATTTAAACTAAAAATAATTTGTAACATTAATTTAATGTCCTTGCTATGGAAGCTTGCTATGTGTGATATAAACTCACAATTGAGAATTATAAAGTCCAATTTTGAATGAAAAGAAGTGTTTTCTCAGTGTTTTAGCAGCTTAACCTGATTTATTTGGCCTTGAAATTTGACTAGTCTGGTGTAAACTGTCCAAAAGCCCTCTAGAACCACTAAAACAGCAAATACCAGCAAATACCAGCTAACCACCATCGGCTGGTTTAGGCGTCTTTTTTCCAGCATGTATCACTTAGACAATATCAGTAAATCAGCCTTGTGGTGAAACACTGTTGTCAATACAGATAATGAACATTCCTGATGGCAAAAAAAGAGAAAAAAAATCTGTGCTGCATTTTGTCACTGTGTAGTCATGCCTCCCCGATTAAACACTTGTCTTGAGGTGCTCTCATTGGCATGTTATTGTGAAGTCCTCGGTTTAGAACAAGCTCCCTAATTAAGCCATAATTAGTTAGACTGATCAAGCGTTCAGTCTTTGCGGCTCAACTGACCCAGTTAGAAATGGAAAAAGTGGCAAAGCCCAGCTAAAACTGTCTGATTCGTTGCAGAGGACAGTGTAAACCCCCTGGGAACACATTAAAGTCAGGAATGAGATGACATTATGTCCCGTGGTCAGCAGGAAGCCTTCAGCGAAGGCTTTAATCCTTCGGGTGCGATTCTTAAATGTGGCATTGGAAGAAAATAGGAGGATATTAGATGGCGCGCATGACATCGACCAGAGCCCAACAAAGACTTGACGATCTATAACATCTGGCCATCAATAGCGCATACACAAAGACACAGCTTTCTTAGGCGGCATTAGAGGTTTTTTTTCTCTTTGGCTTTTGATTTATTTGTTTCTTTGTTCTCTCGTTGATCATTTAATTAACTGCCTGATGCAAATACCAACAAAAACCCCCTGCAGGGACTCAAATCCTGAGGCTGATTACTGCTTGTCAACCACTGCTGAGAAAACACACACACAAACAAGATTTTTATGTTTTCAGAAGAAAATATGAAGAACATAAGCGGTACTGCATATGCATGCAAAACTCCCTGGCATGACGGGCATTGCTATATGCTTTCCATGGGTGAAAAAAACTGAATGGTTTTTAGCATGTAGCTCCATCAAGATTCCTCCTTTGTACACATTAAGCAATGTAAAAAAAAGTTCTCTGTGGCTGCACAAATACTTAAAACCAAGCAATTTTTTTATTTTTTGGTTTTCAATTAACATGTTTATTTAATTAACATAACATATTTAATTGTTACACATTATTATGATCTAAATTTCGTATGTAAATGTTGCTTATTAGCATGCATATTATTAGAATATTAGCCATTTATTACTGCTAATTAAGTTAATGAATAGTTACTGTAAGAAGTGTTACCTACTCTAAAGTGTTACCCTCCAGTCCTAACCAATAACTGAATAACTACCTTACTAACTATTAATAAGCAGCAACTTAGGAGTTTACTGAGCAAAAATACAGCAAAAGTCGTAGTAAGTGGTTTGTTAATGACTACAATTGGACCTTAAAATAAAGTGTGACCACAAATCCATTAACTACAAATTTTGCCTCAGTTTGCTGCTCATTAATAGTTATTAAGGTAGTTGTTAAGTTAAGGTATTGGGCAGAATTAGGGATGTAGAATATGGTCATGCAGAATGTGTGTGTTATGAGCACTTCTAAACATCAGGTATGTTAATAAAAGCAACTAGTTGATAGTGAGGCTTGGTTATATATTATTAGTAATATTTATCCTTGTTTTAGCATGTACCAGGAAAAACATGGATACATGACAAGTAAATAAATATGGCTGCTTTGAGAGATAATCAAAATGTAGGCAAGGGAAAGAAGAGGCAGTGAGGGAGTTTAAGGTTGACAAATATGTCTGAAATGATATTTACCAAGAGAGCAGAACGAGACAGTTGGTTCTTATCCAGAAATATGCCACAATGCCAGGAAAGTTTGTACAAAAAACCTGTCAGGAGGGATTGAAATGGAGAGATATTATAAATGTAAACAGAGCAAACACTATCGGCCCCAGCACTCCCGATGGACAGGGGCTCAGACACAGTGTACCACACATGGCTCTCCATTATGATTACACTTTATTTCCCTGCCATCGATCAAAATGAAGTCACATGCTTATCTTGCGTGCGGCTCTATCACCGCTCTCATCTTAAAGGCCTATTTTAAGACCTCTATATATCTTAATATCGCCCGACCCTCACGATACGCCTGTATCTGCTGATAAGGATGTACGACAGAATGCGACAGACCGGTTGGTTTTATTTATGTGCAGACGGGGTCAAGAATGTATCGATATCCATATGAATCATGGCCTCCTGTCACGTTTCAGCTCATCTCCCGATCAATCGCCTGTTTAGCGCCGCAGCAATTAGCATCCGACATGACGGTGACCTTTCACATGCTAATAAACTGTGATGATGACAGTGTTTGACTAATAGGACACTGACAGGCCGCTATGAGCATGCAAGAACGAGCAGGAAGAGGAGACCAGGGACTAGTGTACACTTCGCCGGAGGGGACAGTGCATGAGTGAAGCAAACAAGGAGGAGACTGGGACGCATCCTTAGAGAAGGAGCACTTGTGTATGTGCTGAGCATCATGGGTATAAACCTATATAGTTCACACTGCTAACAAGAGTCAAAACACCTGAGTCATTCTCACAGTACAAAAAGCCAATGTAGTTGATCTTAAATAATTGGATTCTGGGTGAATCACTAGGGACTGGAGAGGCTACTTATTTTCTTTTCGATCCGATACCAAGTACTAGTATCGCAGATATCGATATCGTTATCGATATAGAAAGTTTATTCTGGAATTAAATAGGTAATTATACCCACAGGGAAGCATTTTATAGCACAACGAACCTAAGCCCTATTCGGAAGCAGAGTTTTGTTTTTGTGAATAAAAGTGGTTGTGACTACAGTGAGTTTGCGACATCACCAGGCTATGATAAATGAGTAAATAATATATGAGATAAAGTAAATGTCAAAAAATCACTTTGTTCCACCGGAAAGCTGCAGAACGCAGCACCTCGACCATTTTAAGTTTTTCCAGGTATCGAGCGTATGTCCTCGAGTGTTATATCATCAACGTGATTCTCTGGAAGGATCTGCAGAACAGAAAACAATCCTCCCAGTGGGGGAAAACAATCCCATCAGACTGAATTAACTTATTTTACCTGCAAAGTTGTGCAGGTGCAAAATAAATAAATAAATAATCACATAACAGCTTGCCATGCTTTTCTTTCTAAAAATACGCAAATCTTTTGGAAACATCTCGTCGTTTCCTCCAGGGTAAAAAAACCTTGGTAAAACTATGCCCATAGAGTCACAGGCCTGCTGTAAAATAAAATAAATAAAAATATATAAAAATAAATAACATATTTGAAAACAACAACAAAAAATTTATTAATTAAATAAATAAATAAAAATTATCATTTGGGTCAGTAACTGCCCATAAGTTTACATGGTTCTGAACCATATGGCTGGCACAAAATTAACATTAGTTACACAACACATTTATATCTTATAATGTTTTCTTCTAACTGTTCATTAAAAAAAAAAAAATTAATTATATATTTGAAATAAATAATATAAACATTAATTACATAACGCCTGGATTTCACTAATATCTTTAATATTTAATAATCTTTTAGAAAGAAAAAAATACAAAATTGATCATTAGAGCTGCTTGGGACAGTTTGAACTTTATCCTTATTTACCCTCAAAGGGTACATTCAGGGAGTTAGGTTATTAGTAACCTAACTCCCTGAGTGCAACCCTTCTAAGTGTAGATAAGCCACAAATGTTAAGTTCAAAAGTTACACAAATGTATCACTTTACTGAACTCTCATATGCAGTATAGGCTTTAACTTTGTGAGAGTGTGGGTTTGTTTTAATATATACTGCAACACTCTCAGAAATTAAAGGTAGAAAAATCTGTCACTGGAGCGGTAACTTTTCAAAAGGTACACTTTTGTACCTATTAGGTTCAAATATGGACACTTTAAGTACGAATAAGTACCTTTAAGGTACCAAAATTAATCCTTGAGGTACAAACAGGTAACGCCCCAGTGACAGCTTTTGTACCTTTATTTCTAAGAGTGAAGACTCTGCCAACAGTCTGCCAATATACCTTACCCACAAGTGCACGACACATTGGAAAATCCCATAAAGTTGGGTTTTAGTGAAAGTCTTGATCTGTAGCACACACAATCACATGCACACTAGGGAAGCAAGTGGCAGAAATCTTTCGGCCTGGCATATGGACTCTGGAAACAATCCTATCAGGCTGCTGCCTATCCCTGTTCCCTGTGTGCTTGAATATTGAAAGCGGGCCGTGGGGGCCGTGACAATGTGGATAATGGTAGCAGACATACCTCCCACAGCGCTTCTAGAACAAGCCTTCAGAGGAATATAAGGAACTCGGAACCATTACAACAGAGCAGAGGATAAGAGAGAAGACGACAAAGAACAAGACAGCAGGAGAGACAGACAGGGATGGAGAGACAAAGAGACAGATATTTGAGACTTTACCTAAAAAATTACTGATATACGATAATAGTCCTTTCTCTTTCTATATAAGTGCTAATTATTACAGTTACTAGTATATTAATCCTACTTATCAAATGATTTGTCGACTTAATAACTTTCTTTGAGTGAACACATATCCTTCAGAGTGTGTGGTATATGTTGATATCTTTGCAACATTCTGTGTTTTAAGAATCTCTTCTAATTTGTATATCAATCCAGTGCATATGCAAATTACCATGCTTAGAAACAAACAGCCATAAAGTTCCCTTCAAAACGATCAACACACTATTGGCTCTTTGATCCACAAGAGGTGTGACTTCAACACGTTTCAAAAGGCCCCACGGCGATGACCCACGTTGCTTTTTCTGGATGCTGGACCCCCACCATCTCTCTCGTCTCCTGGCTAAGCCCCCCGGGACCGATGCAAACACAACAGGTGGGCCTAGATGCAGCACAGTCTTTTCATTTTAGGGTAAACTATCCCTTTAAGAAGAGCTGAACAATGTTGGTGGCCTGAACACTGGTCGCATGACAGAGCCTCAGGGGAAGTGACACATCATGCATGTGGACAGGTGGTGACGTGGCAATGAATCCTCACTTCTGGCCTCTTTATGTCTGAGACAAAAGTGCAACAAAAGACCTGAGCACAGCACCAACAAACAGATGTGTCAAATTGGTGTGAAGGGCTCGTTTGTGATCGCTAGTGTTTCAGGCTTGCTGTTCTTAAGGCTTGTTCACACCTAGTCCGGTAAAACTAAATGACATAAACGAATGGGTATTCACAAAACAACATTTCACACCAAAATACAGTTTGGCATCTGAACACCTATAGGAATGTGATGTCACAAACAAGTTGTTTCACCTAGACATCAAAATGGATGAGAAAAGTCTTCAAAGAACAATTACGTGTTCTTTTAGGCAGCTAAAAAAAATTGGCCCAGCCTCTTCAGATGTGAGGTAAACAAGTTCACAGAGAGCTATTGTTTCCTTGTGAATGCTCTTTGTGCATGATTTCAGAACAAATATGGCTAATTTCTAATAATTGTGTGACTGAGGTCAGTCTTACTAAGTGAGAGAAGTGCCAAATGACAACACTTGCATTTTCATCTATTTAAACTTTAAAACGTACATACACTTTCAATGAGCAAATCATAATGGCTTTAATAGAAGCTGTTTTTAGAACAACAAGAAAGTTTTGAGTTATGAAGCTTAAAGAATGTTTTTTATACACAAGAACATTTTGATTTCCTAATTCATGATTCCTTTAATATTGACAATTTTATGATGTAAGGGGGAGAAAAAAATTGACAAAAAAAGCAATTGGAACATGTCAAATCAAATTCAAATTCAAATTTTATTTGTCACATACACAAACATACACAGTACGAAATGTAGTGAAATGCCTTATAC
>JAUMHI010000051.1:11814432-11855870 GCA_032359435.1 Enteromius unitaeniatus
TTGTGGATCTTTATCATTGTAGGATGGTTGTGTACACACACTCCCAACACACATTTCAGTCCAAACAGCTTGAAAAATTGAAAGGCACTAAAAAACATGTTTTTAATGTAAAATGTAATTTATTTTTTTCAATATTTTATTTTAGCCTAGTTTTTGAATGCAATAATAAAATATGTGATTTAGTTTTTTGTCTTCTTAAAAATGTAATGTTTAATGACAAATTTTCTATAAAACATGTTAATTGTGTCTGAAGCGTGTATGCTTTTCTGAAGTTTGGCTCTCAAAACAAGATTGATATTTTATTTTTAGACGTTCCGGTAAAAAAGAGAACAACACTAATCAGCATCATCATGACTCGAGTATTCTGAAGTGCTTTAAAAAACCTGCACTACTCAAGGACTAATGAAAAAAGAGTTCGCCTTTGTAGTTTTATCAAAGTGAATTCCCTTTTTTGTTGTCTTTTTTGTAATCATTTCAGAATCGTATAATCATAGTGCCAGCTTCCTTATTTCTGACCAGATTCAGCCACAGACAAACACAATTTTCCATCAGTTTAAATAATGAATGAGGCTTCAGACGGCTGTTGTGGAACGAAACCATCCCAGCAGTGTAAATCTCTGTGGATGAACGCTGCAGTATTACTTCTTATTAATAGATCTCATGGAATAGGCAGTGCACATGATTACAGAGCATTGTGTTGGTGTATTTAATGGCACACAGAAAGACGGGTCGCGGTTACTAAAGACTTGCTAATGGCCGCTTAGTCCCTGGAGGAGAATTTCTTCCAACCGCTCCAGGTCTTCTTAGCGAGAACAGCACTTTTCCCATGTGAAATGACTGATTAAGGGACAACCACCTTCCCAAATTAATTAGCACTTTACCTTGTTTATCAGACTAACTGCGATAAAGCCAGTGTGAAATCAAAATTAAGCGTTTGTTTCCGGTTTCTTTGTGAACAACGCAATAAAATAAATGAATAAATGCATGAAGGCATGAAAAACTACGGAGCAAATAAATTGATAAATAAGCACATTCATGTATTTATTTATTTATGAATACATAAGTGCATGAATGAATAAATAAAAGAAAGAACACTGAACGAATTAGTAAAAATACATTTACAAGTACAAAAGAAATTTTACCATGTATTAATTAGTTTATTTATCTATTTGTTCAGTATTTAATCATTTATTTATTTAAGAATAAATAAGTGCATGAATATATATTAAAATACAATGAATACAAGAATTAATGAATAAAATAAAATTAATTAAATAACACATAAATTATATATAATAAATGAATAAATACATAAATAAATACACAGACAAATAAATGAATAAATAATGTTTTTTTTATTATTAATGAACAAACAAATAAATCAATAAATATATGAAAGAATGCAAAAAATCATGCGAACAGACATTTCTTACAGACTCTGTATTAACTCGTTCCTATAGTCTATATCATGTGGCTTTGGAAGTCACTATAGTTACCACCCACATTCTTTCCATGATTATTATGTTTGTGCGGAAAAGTGGGTGAATTATTTCTTAATAAGCACTCATATTGGACATGACATTCCACCCGCGGCACAGAGAGAGCGCTCACACAGGTGCCGCCATCTGAGGCGCTTCGTTCAGAACGTCTCAGCATTTTTCATCTCCTCAGGCAAACGGCCAGAGTGTGTTTCTGATGTAACTGAATGGAAACCGTAATGCGTTTCAGAATCAAAACCTACCCACAGGGAATAACTCACATTTAATAGTCCTGTTCTCTTCTGTGAAACTGATAGATAGCTTCTTGTTTCTGAAGGCATTTCTGCTGACCTTAATTCTCACTACGATAAAGCACTCATTTATTCATTTTATTAGTACCACTCCAAAGCAATTTGGCTGTGCCCTGAGATCAGGCCACTATCCACAGAGTTTATTTACACAGACGTAGCTTTAACACAGTTGAGTTATGATTGCTCTGGGGGTGGAAAGTGAAGGACGATGACTCTTAGACTGTCCCCACTGCAGGAGACTTAACCCTAATGGATTTTCCTCTCTGCATTCATCTATTACCCTCTCAGTGCTCATTACAGAGCAGCTCACTGCACACCAGATAGATGCATTCAATACTACAAATGTCTCACACACTCTTCATGATGCATTTTCATCAACATGCTGATGCCTTTCCTTCTTCTCAAACCCTTAACAAGTAAAGCGCCACGGATCCACATTATATATATATAGGACCCTAAGATTCACACAGGAATTGCAGAATCAGGAAAATACAAAAGAATAAATGACATAGCGTCAAAATGTGGACAAATAGATGACTGTGTGCTTAATTAAACTGTGATATACACTAGTGTCTGTGAATATTAACACGGAAAAAGACTGCCATTAAATAAAAAAAGTTTGTAAACTTCAGTTTTATTTGATAAAAGCTATTGTCAGTTACACACAGAAAAATTTTAAAATAAACACTAATGAATAATGAAAGAAATAGATTATGATTGTATGGTAGAATATACGTCTTAAAGTAATAACAAAAACAATTCCTTTTATTAATATATTTCTAAGAAATATTGCAAAATTGTTCTTTTATGTTAACCTCTGTTTTGCACCAAAATATAAAAGGAATTGTTCAAATTACATTTGATTATATTTTAAAAGATTAACTAACTTAATACAATCATAACAATCTCAAAAGAAAATAAAATTATTCACATTAAAAAACTGATTTAAAACAAATGACAAAAATGTAAGAACAAAAAAAGTTAGTTAAATGAATTTGATTACTACCATTTCTGATAATACATTTGTAATCATAATACATAATGAATCATAAAACACAGAAACCACAGCAATAAAGAAATCAGGGACATTTCATAGGGCACTATTATTATTACAGTGTTAACAAATAATTCTTAATTATTATTTCTTACAGTAAAAAAAAAAATTAAAATGTATTTAAAATATTAAAACAAAACCCAATTAAAAAAGCTGTATTACTGTGAGCTGTAGATATGTCTAAAGACGTGGATATAAAAAACACATTGATTTCTAAAGCCAGTTTGGTCTGTTCTGTAATTTCCTCATCGTTGACAACAAAGTAATTTTCAGTGTTGACAATCTTGGTTGATACAAATCATGCAATTACTCCAAATCAATATTAGCCAAATCAGCGCATAGTCTTAATATATAAACCTTTATAAAAACCAGATGCACAATTCAAGATGCAACTCATTAGACTTGTGCACTACTCTGATTATCTGCATGATACCGCCATTCAAACTTCACTCGCTTTACTAGATGCACTTCTGCTCAAAAGCAATGACAACTGATTCAAATATAATCAGACTGAAATACTGACAGAAAGTTGTTGGGTTCTGCAGTGTAGAATCTAAATCTACTTTAAACAGCACGTTTTCTAATTGAGTTTTAATACTACTCATGCAGCTTTAATGAGTCCAAATTAATTGGAATAACTGAACTTCATTTGTCACCCTGTGAGACCACTGGAACGAACAAGTGAAGGCAAAAACACAGTATATACTCAAACCTTAAAACATGCACTTTCCCTTAAATTTAAATACATTTGAATCTAAAATCTTAAATAAATAAAAAAAAGTCTCATGGACGTGCAGTGTATCGCAGCATCAGTGATGCAAGCTTTAATGGTTATTTCATAATAGAGTCTTTACTGTCAGACAGATCTGTTCCTCACTACTGTATGCATGTGCACACACACACACACACACACACACACACACACACACACAGAGCACGCCACAAGAAAAACAGTGCAAGATAAAAAGGCAGAGTGGCAAACACACACAAAGCGAGACAAGAGCTTCATGCAAACATTGATTCAGTGTGTGAGAGAGAGAGCGATGCTCCTTTACCTTGCAGCAGCTGAAGAAGACACACTACGAGCACAATGCCATCTGCTCCGAGCACAGGGTGCAAAAACCAGGACCAACTCTGTTTTCCAACTCTGACGTTCCCCTGCTCTGCATCTCCCTCTGTCTCTCTCAGACTCCTCCTGTAGAAGGGAGCTACTGTACACCACTCTCTCTCTCTCTCTCTCTCTCTCTCTCTCCACCATCGTTCCCCTCCTGCTGTCTTTTTTCACAGTCTTACTCCAGCTCTGCCTTCAGCTCATTGGAGCGCTTTCTCTCTCTCTCTCTCTCTCTCTCTCTCTCTCTCCTCATTAGATCACAGGATTGACTTCTTCTCGCTGTATGTTTGTTTATGGGAGAAAGAGTAAGTGTGAGCATGTATGCACTACTGGTTTTCCATATTATCCTTCTGACGCATGAATTGTTAATCACAAAGGAAAATATTAATCAATTAATCCCTGGGCAAAGCATGCTAGAAATATATGAACTAGAAGAACTTATATAGAAATAACTATAAAAAAAAGATATAAATAAAAAAAATTACAGACAATATTAAAATGATGAAATGACCAACGTTATTAATTAAACAGAACTAATTAAATTGAGGTTTGAAAACAAATATTTAATCAAACTAATTAGAATTCATATCTTACAACCTTGCATTTAACTGAGTTAAAATGTCCCCTAAATTACTTTTTGAATTGTATAAGGATAACAGATTGAAAAAGTTACTATTGCAAGCTTTCAAATATAAAAATAGCAATGCACATAACAATTAGTCTGCATGATCAAAGACACCTCTAATAACCAAGTGTATTTTTATGTAAGAAAAAAACAAAACCACATGCACAGGATAAATATTAACATATGAAGATAAGACAATAAGCACGCAGGGTATAGAGTTTTGTTTTTTTCTCACAGTATGTGAGAATATGTCTTATCTTCTGGCACTCATGGCCGTGCCAGCGCTATGCTGATGTCTCATTAAGAATACATGCAGCTTGATGAGAGAACTATGATATTTGTTGTGAATTATTGCTCTTGAGTGAGAGAAGCAGCAATGGAGAGAGATTAGATAACTGTTGCTTTACTATGAGGTCTGCTTCTCATAAAAAAAGATCATTTTGGAAAGGTTAGATTACTAATAAACCATAGGGTATCCTGCAGCCTGTTATACAAACAATTTGTTATTACAATCATATTCTGACATATTTATGCAATTTAAAGGAAATACACTTCCATTACTACGCAAAATCCTCTGCTGATATCTCAGAAATACTAAAATGTCTACCTGGTCTCATGGCATAACCATACATTGGCACAATTGTTAGAGAGACACACGAAATACGTACCAACAAGTACATATCACTGCAGTGGATCTTTATCATTGTAGGGTGGTTGTGTACACACCCTCCCAACACACATTTCAGTCCAAAGAGCTTGTAAAAGTGCATGTGGCACTGGATGACTCCTTTAATGCTTGTTGATTCTTGATTGCAATGAGATTTAACAACATGAGAATAAGGGATCACATTCAGCAGTGTTCAAATGCATTTATTTCATCTAAAAACACAAGCTGAAGCATGGGGACAGATCTTAATGGTTGTGTTCATCCTGAATGGCTAGATAACAATAAATAAACACACTAATTGTCAGGGATTTTAAAGGTGCTCTATGCGATGTTGCAGGATTCATTCATTTTTATCTCAAACCGTATGCATCACCCCTTGATCGTCTTGCTGTCTGCCCTCTGAATACACTGGGAAAAAACCCGGTCTCGAAAGACAACACAGAGGCTGCAATACCAAAAGAAACACTTTGGGCACCACAACAAAAACAAACTTCGGCCAACCAACCGGCAAGAAGAGGTGGGGTTTAACGTGTCGATTGGTTGGCCGAAGTTTGTTTTTGCTTTTTTATACGTCCTTTACCCCTAGTGTTTTGCAAGATCGCATAGAGCACCTTTAAAAACTAGATTTTCGTTCATGTCTTATTGCGCTTAAAATGTCAAAAAACACACAAGTTTATATGAAAAACACACATAAGTTAGAAAAACATGGTTGTGTCTAGATAGCTGGGAAAGAAATCCCTTTTATATCAGATGTGTGTATTAAGTGACAACAGTGCAAATCTGGTGCTAAAACGACAAGCTATTAGCAACACAGTTCATTCTGAGTCCATTCCCCACTCTGAGTTCTCAAACAAGGCCAATGTCTCCTCAACAAACACATCAGTCATCTGGTACACATACAGTGCCGCCACATTCAGGAGATTACAGATCGTCAAACCATTAACCTTGAGACAGGTGCTCAGACTGCACTCCATCTCCTTCCATTAACACACTCTGCCTCACGCAGAGAAGATGGAAAAAAAAAAAAACAAGGTTTCCATCTTCTCTGTTCACGTACAAACATTAAACGGATAGTCATCAGGTACAAGACAGTTATGATGAAGGTCAAAGAAACAGCGCAAAAAGCAGAAATGGAGAACACAATATGAGAATCACTCATTACCAAGAGAGTCTTGACATAGTCTCACAAGGAGCCCCCACAGGTGCCATTGTGGTCACTCTGTGTGGCCATAAAGTACGCCAATTACACAATCCTGAAAGCTTGAGGGTCCGTTTGGTTGGCGGACATCAGTATGATTGACCACTCGCTGTGTTTGGAAAGCCTCTCTGGGTGAGAGCAACCATCAACTAACAAAGACTTCCACAAGAGTGCCTGTGGCTTTGTGACTATTAGCAGAGTTTGTTAAGACTAGCAAAACTACTGCTGAAGCTCATACAGTACTTGACTCAAACAAACCTGTAGCCTTAATCTTTAACCTTTGATATGTAATCTTGCAACACCGTGATACAATCACACAGCTTACTGAGGAAAAGTGTGCTATTATGCATTTGACTTTGACAGATTTCACCTGGTAGATGACAGAATGGATAGAAAAATACATGAATAATCACACTACTATTATACTTCTTCTTAAATGGGCCAATTGTGCTCAGTAAGATTTTTATGTGAAAGAAATGAGTGCTATTATTCAGTGAGAACATTCTGATCAAATATGACCTGCCACTTGGAGTACAAAAGATTTCCATTTCAAATAGTACTTGACTCAAACAAACTAGTTTGAGTCAAAGAGTACTACAAGTTTTAAGTTTTCACAAAAGGATTATGCAGCATGACCATTTTCAACATCGATAACCAATAGTGATACGTTTCTTGAGCAACAAATCAGCATATAAAAAATTCTGAAGGATTATGTGGCACTGAAGACTGTACTCTTTTGACTTGAGTGGCTAGTAAAAATACCCTAACGGTCACATACAGTAGTGGTACACTAGAACCACTTAATTAAGTTCTTTCTGTGAGTCAAAGTCTATTTTGTTTCTGGAAAGTAGCGAGCAGCAAAAAGTATTTCAGAGAAGAAACCTGCTGTCGACAGGCTCTTCACACTATAATTGTAGCAATTGTCATAAACACAAGAAAATAATTCCCACAGATGGCATCATTTTGATGGCTTGTCTTTGAGTGTTTCTCATATGTCTTAAAAGGGAAATGCAGCGCTGACTGTTTGACATACATTTTAGTGATGTGCAGTATATAACATCTCTTTTGAACTCAAGTGACAGGGATTTCAGTTTGAAAGGTAATGGATTCCCCAATTACATTATAAAGGCAAAAATGGTGGGATAGCAAGGAGTTTCAAAGGTGTATATGCAGAGACAACTAAACGAATCCAACTGTCTGTTGATTTCTCCAAAAATGTAAACACTGTGACACTTTCAGAGCATTGCTCTTTATTTGAGTATCTCAATCTGCCTCAGCTAGGGTCAGGGTTACCTAACAATCTTGTTTTTGGGGAAACCTGTTTGAAAAAAATATTTGAGCAATTCTATTTGGTGCTGCTTGTGGTTTATAACATAAGGATAGTTTATTATCAGTTATTTTAATCTTTTTTTAAACTGTTTTATAAGCAAAGGACACTATAAATAAACCAACTGTCAGATGTTTCTCAACAAAAATGTAAACACTCTCACTGTGGTGCAAAACATTGTTCTTTGTTATCCTAGCCTACAACAGCAATATTGGCTCATCCAATTAAGTGAATTCTGGGCGGGGCAATCTGATTGCCTGACCAATGGCAGAAGAGCAGACTGTTTGAGAAAACTATTTGGATTTTTTTTTTTTTTCAATCTCCCGTGCGTCTCTGAAACCACACACTTCACCTTTAAAACATGAGGATAATATATTATCTGTCAATATAAGGCTTGAAAATATACCTGTCTTACTTTCCCACAGTTTTCTCGACACACTTTTGTCACTGTCCTCTTTTTGATGTACTACAGTGACATTTACCTTCTCGTTCCCTGCTTCATTTTTCAAACTTACAAGATTCCCTCTGGCATATCTGCTTTTTTGAATGGACAGACATTCATTCCCCGCTTGGTGCAGCAGAATAAAATTCCTTCCTCTCTCTAAATGCCACATTGCCCAACTCAGACAAGCAAAACAATCAGTGTGAGACAAAGAAGACCATCAGGTCCAGCCCAGAATGCTCTTTGGCCTTTAAAAAAAGTGGTGGAGAAGTGTGAAGTGCATGATATTTGTTTACTAATGTTTAATGCAGAGTCAAATCTATTCATGGAAAATAATATGTTTGCGCACAACTGAGCTTCCATGCACACACAGGCTGAATTGTTGGACGGTATTCAGGACGGATTTTCCCCAAGAGCCTCAACTCTTCTGTACTTCCCTACAGCTATCACAAAAAAACAACGGATTGTCATCCACTCCCTCCAAATGTTTTAGAAAGAGAGATGGGTAGACGGGCCGATATGGGGGCTGTGTTTGGCATGATGCAGTGGCGTGCAAGGCTTTGATGTTGGCATGTGGTGTGGGGTGGGATTGCCCTGAGACGCAGAGGATTCGGGGGATAAGTGGCTATCTCAAAGGTCCAGATACCTCCTGCTAAAATGAGAGCCGGGCAGCAGTCTGAAACATGGCTGGGCCACACCAGAAAAAAAACTTAACAAAACAATTGAAACAGGGTTTGTGCAGTTTGTGTTTTGAATTAATTTGCATCAGTTGTCATACTGCAGGTGGATTGAGAAAAAAGAAAAAAGTTAATATAGCTGGGAGAAAAACATCTACATTTATGTAATACATACATATGATCGGTCACTTCAGCAAGTAGGAATACTTCCATTGTATTTATTATTATTTTATAAGGATATAAATCATTGTTTACATAATCAATAAATTACATAATGTATTACAAATTAGAAAATATCAATAAAATATTATATATATATATATAAATTATTGAACTAAATAAAACTGATTAATTACAAAAACAACTTTAGTTAAGGACCATTTTTTATGTACTAAATTAATGAAAGATAGATAAATAAATAAAGAAAATAGAAAGAAGGAAAGAAAGTTTTTATAGTAGAAAGAAAGAACAAAAATAGTATATACAATGTTAATTTTAATACATAGTAATACTAGCAATAAAAAATATAAAAGATTCATTACAAAAATAACATCCAAATGAAGGCATATTAAATATTTAAAAACTGCATTTCACTAAATCAGCAAAAAATGAAGAATTACTTTTTGTACAATAATAATAAATAATAATTTGAAATGTAGTAATTATAATAAATTCAATTGAACAATATAAAAAGTAATACATTCAAACTATATATATATATATATATATATATATATATATACACACACCCACACACACATTTTTTTGTAATTAATCATTTATAAGTGATATATAATTGTCCATTAAGGCTGGAAGTGAAAAACTTCTTATTTTCAACTGTGCATAATTATTAAGTAGGTTTTCTTTACAGATAAACTGAGCCAAAAAGAGTTTAACATAAAGACTGAAAAATCTAAAACTATTAAATGCCTATGAGAAATGTTCAAAACTAATGCTATACAGAAATTGCTAATTTAATGCATTGCAATTACTCCCCGGGTCAGCATGTAAACACAAACCTTTTATTTTGAATGTGCGATTAATTAATTTGACAGCACTACTGTAATAAAAATACTTGTATCAAACGGATGCAAAAAGCCCTTTTGGAAATAAATGAAAGATCCCAAATCTATTTATCTGGTAAAGTTTAAATCAGAGAAGCTATTAAAACATGCTTTAATGCTCTCAGTCACGACACAAGGAGGCAGTATGAAACTCGCTCACGGCGCAGTCTTTACAAAACTTAATGGGCAAATAAAAAGCCCATTAAAGATCGTTACGATATTCACAATGCTGCTCAGTTTTATATCACTGAACATGTCAAATATATCGTAAATATTCAATATACATGACCCAAACCTAACAGAAGCAAGTTTTGGATTTATTGTTTGACAATACATCACAAACATCAATTTCAAGTGCACAAGTGTTTGAGTGATAGATGAAGGCTACGCACAGAGCTCTCTCCTGATTAGCAGCGTTCAGCTCTGTGAAGTTAATGAATAGACATTAAAGCAGGATCAATGGCGCCTCTCTCAGTCTCCATATGAACAGCCCTAATGAAAAGGAATTACACTCGTCAAACCAAGGCCTCTGTCTTCCTCCTATTCCTTGTGCTCTGATTCTTCAGCCCTCCCTTGCTTTCATCCCAATTCTCTTCGAGAAAAAAGTAAACCCTGAAGCAGCAAACTCAGCTAGAATAACACAAACCTTCTAACCTCAATCTCATTTTCTCATAATGTACTGCACTACCTGGTCTAATGCTCCATCCACGCTGATGGCGATTTTATCATTAAAAGTAGGCAGAAATCTTATCACAAGTAGGATGTATTGCCAATGTCATTCAAATTTGATCAGCACCTAAAAATGAATGCTCTGCGGGGGGAAATTTTTGTGCAGCTGTGCATGATACATCACATAATGAACAAGATGAACGATTATCAATGCATGAATCAAAAGCGCTCAGTATTTGACAGTTTTCCAAAAAATGTTTATTATATCGCTCTATGTGGGCAGAGATAAATCATATGTATCTATATCATCCATCAGTATCTTACAGGAGTCTGTCATGTCTATAATTCCATTGGTTGTTTCTATATCTTCTTATTTGCATAAAGTGAAGTCACGGAAATCGGTTAATCTTATTCAAAGCCCACATTTTTGCTGCAAAATGCTCACACTGATTGATAGGTGTTGAGAAAAGTTAAACTCTATGCAAATGAAGAGTGACGTGATTGACAGCGGAAGCATAAAGACACTGGAGATAGTATGATCCATCTCTTCTGAGATCCTCAAGTCGAGTGTAGGCAAGTTAATAGTAACTGTGAGCAATGATCCACAAGAGTATTGTTAAAAAAAATGATGCATGGAAAATCATGCTAGAAATAGTCAGCACTGTGCGCAAGTTTGATTCGTGCATTGGTAATAAATCATCTTGTGCATGATATGATGCATCATGCACACTGCACTTTCCCTTCCAGAATGTCCTGTTTCATTCATTGTCAAAATGGAATGACATTCTCATTTTTACACCCCATTTGTGATCAGATTTTTGAAAGTTATGGTCGTTCATGCAGCCCACGAAAATACAGCACTAGAGAAACAGGCAACAATGTGTTGTAAATGGGGTTTAAACATCTTTATGATTTTACTTTATGATTTAAAGTGATACGAAATGTGATAAAATCTTGTGTGTTTGCATGCTGAAAGTTGCACGTAATTGGCTTTTGATTTTAATATTTGCAGTCTGAATCAATTTTCCTGTGTTAAATGAGGCATAAATGAGAATGCGAGGCAGAGCGTGTTTGTGCGCCGTGTGTCTGGTCTGAACGATGCTTGTAAAGACTTAAGCATATAAGCCAGTCAGTGGAATGAGTTCACAAGGGTTTTCCCAGTTGCTAGCAGTTTATAACTAGAAGTGTGCACATAATCCAGCTCTGTGTACAAACACCAGTGGCCTTTAGTCACTGTTGTGCTTGACATCAAGAGTTAAGAACATCTGCTTTATACGCTGTTTGATTTACCTCAGTGTTATTTCTCAGCTTTAGCTTTAAAACACATCGCTTCTTGAACTAAGCCAAGCAAATTTGGCATATATGAGCTTACATCCTTTAGTTTCTGTTTTTTGGCATTATATATATATATATATATATATATTAATATAATTGTTCGAAACTGAGGTAAAAGAAACATATTAGGGAAAACAATTTCAACTCTAGTCAGAATATATTAATTAATTTTAAGATTGTTCGCAATCCAATCCAAATTTTTCTTGAACCGACTCACTAGCTGTTTGAATCTGACTCATTTAGTCAGTGATTTGTTCACACTGGAACTGACTCTCACTGAATTTTTTTATATTATTTCATATTTTTGAGAATTACATGATGTTACAATTTCACATAATTTCACAATTATTTATTTATTTTTATTACTAAATTCTTGTAATAAAACCTTTAACTTTTCTGAGATACACTTTTAAAAATACCAGAGATGCCATAGAAGAACTGCTTTTGGTTCCACAAAGACCTTTCAGTGAACAGTTCTTAAAAAGAACCATTTTTTTCTGCGTGTGCAGAATATTTCTATAATCTAAAGAATCTTTTTCCAGTGTAAAAAACTTTTGTGACCTGTGTCATGAAAAGATTCCATGGATGGTAAAGGTTCCATTTATGCCAATAAAGACAGTTAATTTTGTATAACCTCAAAATATATATATATATATATTCACCATTCTGAGAAAAAAGCAAAATGTCAAATCGCAGTTATTAGATACAGATTCAATATTGTGAGAAGTCAAAAAAAGAAAAAAAAAGTTGCCTATATTTGAATAAGTTCAAATGTGTCATTCAATGCAACTCTCGCTTTGTTTTGGGGTATGCAGAAGATAAAACAACGCAATGATACTAAAACACTTGCCACACACAACACACTGATAAAGAAACAGACAGCGTCCCACTTCCTGCTGACAGGGGCAGGAAATTGAGTTTGTCCAGAACAAAGGGAGAGAGATGCTGGAGAGGGAGACAGCGAGGTTCAGTATTGCCTCTCATTAAGACAGACAGTCAGCGCTCATAAGCGTTGTCATTGATATGCATGCGATCGCCTCAGCCCGTCCATCTGCAGCGGCACACGGCTGCTCGTCTATTCACTCAGACATGAGGAAAAAATTAAAGGAGCCTTTATGTTTTATCTTTCTCACTGCTGAAAAGACGGAAAGACACGTACTGACAGACGAGCGCTAAGGGTCACTAAAACGTCCCTGGCACCAGCCTTTCAATTAGTCTCTCTGCAACAAGACATCAGCTGTGTCGCACCGGGAGGAAGAAGATCTGAAATACAACCCATAATAATATAGTCTTGAATTAAAAACGGAGACTATTTGATAAGCAAAACAGTGAACACCTTCAATCACTTTAGAAAAGCTAAATACTAAGAATATTTAATCACCTTGCGTACTTTAGTGATAGCGTGATATGGAAATATATCAAAAATAAAGCTGTGTTGTTACTATAAAAGGAAAAGAAACATTTTACTAGTGTTATACCGCAGATAGAGATATTCATGTTTGGTTGCTTCTCATCTTTTGCTTCTGCTATTGTATGGCTTTTAATATTGCCTTTATTCTGACTAATCATATAAAAAACTGTGTAACAGCAATTTTCTTTGCTTTTTTTTTTAGTTGGTACAGTTTTGATGAAAAGTGACATTAAAACATTTGTTATTAACTGTCATTAGATTTTAGATTAATGCTGCTCTTTAAACTTTCTATTAATCCAAGAATCTACTAAACATCACAACTGTTTTCAGCATTAATAATAATGAAAATAAATGTTTCCAGAGCAGCAAATCAGCTTATAAAAATATTTTCAGAAGGCTTGTGTAACTGGAGTAACGGCTTTTAATATTTAGCTTGACCATCACAGGAATAGATTACATTTACAGTTCTTTTAAATTCTAATATTCCACAATTATTACTGCTTTAATGTATCTTTGATCAAATAAATGCAGCCTTGGTAAGCAATGGACGATTTGGTAGTGTATTTCAAAAACATTTCTACTCAATCAACTCATTTTCTAATGTAAACTGATTGACAAATGAACTCTCTATAAAGAATTTGTGCTTTGGGAATCCCCAATTTTCTTCCTTAAATTCTTGCTCTTTTTACACATTTAAAATGCATCTTATGCATTCCTATATGTAAAACATTGAACCTTAGCTTTCTCAAACATCTAGTACTGTAAATGTAGAAGAAAAAAGACTTGGTCTACCAGCAGCTGTGCATCGCAACATGGAAAAACTCAATCCCTCCCATTATAATCAACAAAGCTGCCAGTCATCAAAAACCAATTTTGCACAGTTCTGCTGATTGTAGCAAGAGTGAACTTGTTTTATTGTGTTGTTCAGATAGACTGTGTGAAAGACAGAGTTAGACAGACAGACAGACAGACATAAACAGTCCTGCTTTTAATAGAGGGACATTAACTTTTTGACAGACAACAATACATGCTGGCACACAGACAGAACTCCTTATTCTTTGGCCAATTTTGTTAGACAGGTCTGTCAGAGTGCAGATTTGTTTAAGGTGTTCATTAATGACAAGGAACCACAATAGGAAGTCAGGGTTTGGCTGGTAAGCACAGCCCAGTTAACTCCTTCTGGCTGAAAGCTGTAACTACAACATTCATATGACATTTACAACTTGGCTCAAAAGCACCTCTGCTAAGTTCCCATGAGCAAAGATTCAAATATCAGATTTTAAATCAAACACACCAGCTGGGACATGGCCATTAAGATAAATGGGAATTCTAGTGGACTGCTTCCTACAGTTATTATAGCCCTCTTTGTGCCATACTGCCCACAAACACAAACAGATCCTCCCCATTGTGATATTTCAATCTTCCGTCCTCATTCTCTGCTAGTCTGTAGTCTTTTATCTCAGTGTGGATCTTTTCTCTTTGTCGTTCTGCGCAACATTACCCCCAGCATGTTTGTCCACTCTCTCCATGCCATATATTCAGACTGTCACCGCTGCCTACACCCACTCTTATGTTCTTTCTTGTGCAGCTCTTTTACACCAGCCTCCTGCAGGGTAGAAAAACACATAATGTAGTTTGATGTACAACATCCATAATGACAAACGCACTCAGGAGGAGGAACACAGACTGATATGCTTACAGCAGCCGTTTTCGATTATATTTCGGACCATCATAATTTGGAATTCAGATCAATTTTTATTATCAGATTCATACTGTGTTAAAAGTTCATCCACAATAAAAATGAGAAGAAAATGTATTAATCCTCAGGCTATTCAAGATGTAGATGATGTTTCTTTATCAGAACAAATTTGGAGAAATTTTTCATTACATCACTTACTCATCACTGGATCCTCTGCAGTAAATGGTTGCCGTCAGAATGAGAGTTCAAACTGAAGATAAAATGATCACAGTATATAAGCTGTGAGTAATAAAAATTCAATATTAAGACATTTGCGATTTCAAACCATTGCTTTCAGGTAAATATGAGTCCATAAGTCATAATAGAACTTGTCTGGCCTGAATCAGGAGAGAAATATGTTGACTGATCAGCTGTTGTAATGTTTTTATAAGCTGACTAAACTCTCATTCTGAAGGCACCCATTCACTGCAGAGGATCCATTGGTAAGCAAATGATGTAATGCTAAACTTCTATTCTGATGAAAAAACATTTCAATAGAAATCTGTACATTCAGGAATTTTATATGAGGGTGAAAACATTTCCAGTATTTTAAAATTAGTAGTTACAATTCAGTAATCAACAGAAACCTGCTTGGTTTGAAAGTCACTTGTATGTGCTTTATATATTGATAATAGTCAATTAACCTTTTTTGTTGATGAAATTTGCTAGTGCATCACCTTAACAAACTTAGTTGGTAGCTGAATGCATAATCAGATTAATCAAAATATGTATCAAATGAACAAACAAGGGACATGAAAATGCAAAACTTGACAGGTGTTTAAATTATATTGAGCTTTCTCCACATGAGCCTACTTGCTCAGCTTACATGAACACAATATTTCAGCTGTGACAGGAAACATCCTCAGTGGAAATAAAAGGAAACATTCTCAGTGACTTTGATGGCTGGGGCCCAACTGGTATGGGCCCCAGTGGCTGGATCTTTTCTAATGAGAAGAGACATCATAATATATTTAATGCACTTATTATCAACCAGAGTTGTAATCCAAATGTGAACGACGAAGGGAGGAAAAATGAGAATGGGAACAGAGCGAAAGGTGACCGGAAGGTTTTTTTCCACCTCCCAGAATGTGGAGGGATTTCTGCAGCCTCTGTTATTTGATAAGAGAGTAAATCAAAGAGGGTCATTATGGAAGAGCGAATGAAAAATGAGAACAAAGGACAATGGATACATAAAAAGGGCTAAAGATTTGTATGCGGTTTGTCATGTGCATATTCAAGTCAACGGACAATAAACAAGTACACAAATGCACACGCTCACATAATTAACTGTTCTGACAGTAAAAATATCCTGATAAGCTTTAAAAGTAATTGAAATCCAGCCAAAAAGACGGAGAGAGAGAAAGAGAGAGATGTTCATTACATGATCATTAAAGAAGGGATAAATGAACCGATGTAGTTATAGTCAAGTTATTAAAGGCTGGATTAATGCCATTCAATCTGAAATAAAGTATGTATTTAACATGCTTGAAAACACTGACATATGTTTGACTCTGAGACACTAAAAATGTGTCATATTATATATATATATATGTATATATTTATGTACACACACACACAAATAAATGCATAATTGAACATTTGCATAGAATACAGGGCTAATCAGGCTAAACTCTAGCATGCTAAGCTAGTACATTAAATAGCTATATAGCTTGCAAAATTTAAGCTACTAATGCAAACAAGACATTTTTTTTTAAACAATAACAAATTCATTGTCACATAATTTCTCAGAAATCATTCTAATATGCTAATTTGGTGATCAAGAAACATTTCTAATCAGTGTTGAAAACAGTTATGCTAAATATTTTGCTTGAAAAATTGGATTTTCTGATGAACAGAAGCAACAGCATTTAAAATAGATATTTCTTATTTAAGAAAATTGCTTTCATAAAAAAGAAAAAAAAATATATATATATTTCTGACCCTAAACCTTTAAACGGTATAGTGTAATTATAATACAAATATAATTTAAAAAGGTGAGATCATCAAGCGATTTTGATTTCAAATCTCACTAAACTACCAGCTTTCAGAAAATCAATCCAATCTGAAGCTTTCATTACTAGTAAAATAGTGAACTTTGCCCTGAGGGCTAAATTAAAATAGTTTGAAATCTTTCCAATATTTAACGGATGCTAGTTCTCGCCAGTAGGTGCTAAGATGTCAGACGGTCCTTAATCAGGCCTGTTTAACCTTTCTGTAACCTGCAGAACTGATACTCAAATACATTTTCATTTGCAAGTGCTGCTTAGGGGGGAAAAAAAGACGTGCTTTGACCTTTTATTTAAGCGTTAGTAATCTAAAGCTCCTAAACGACCGTATTTATGCTTGCCGACCCATCCTGTGCGTTATGAGTGTGTGTGTGTGCACGCATACAAAGCTGATAGGATGACAATGAAAGAGATAAAGAGACACACTGTCTAGAAGAGTTATTCAGGTGCAATACAGCAATGTAATACCTGCTGGTTTGACTTGAGTCCATTTTCATAATCAAATAAAGAGAACCCTATCAGACAAATTCAATTCATACCGCCAGCAATAGAGCTGTGTATTCAGCATTCATTTTCATAAGAATACACTTCATTTCACCGGCCAAAGAGTGTCATTTTGTTGATGTTGTTGGAATGCTGTAATAATGATAAAGCAAAGAGAATGTTTGGCATAGAAAAAGTCACAAAAACAGTCCCTTGTCAAACAGCAATGCAAACATTTAAATGCAAAGGCTTACATGTGTCATCCAAGGCTGTGTGCGATTTCATGCCGTATTAGGCACTGGGTGCTTATTGAAACAAAGCTTGGCTGGAAAAGGTCATCTGTCAACTGTGTCTATACAGAGGAGATCAGTGCAATCTTAAATAAACACAATCATGTATGTCAAGGCATGTACAAACACACGCATTTGGAATGTAATGACCTGACGACGGTTCTTGGTGGTCACTAGCGCTCCTATACAAGAATAGTTCACCCAAAAAATGTTTATCCTTTACTCACCCGTATGTTGTTCCACAGGAATTCCCTAATAATTAAAGGGTTAGTTCAATTTCAGTAGCTCCCACTTCCTCAGTGATTAATCGATAAAAGTGCTCGTTTGTCAGACTGTCCAGGGAAAACAGGAAGGGAGCCCGGTGGACCCAGAGCCCTAAGGCATTTACCCCTAGGAGACGAGGGTTGAATGATGCTCAGAGTCCAGCCTGGTCCCCGCCGTGCCCCCCAGGAGGAAGTGGCAGGTTATTGGAAGTAGCAGGAGAATAGACACTGAAAATAGCTCGGAGCTAACCGGGTGACTCCGAATGGTAAGCTGAACGGTAACAGTGGTGGGAAACTCTGACTGGAGGAACACCGATGGAGAACTATGGCCTGTTTAGGCCTTTCTCCTCTGGTCTGGCCCCGGCTCTCGTAGGCGAGGTGAGGGGAAGGCGGTGGGATGAAAATGAAAAAATGAAAATGCCAGAGAGAGGAAGTGAGAGGTATTTAAGGCAGAGAAAAGAGTTCTGATAGGGTAATTAGTAATGAAGACATTGGCAGCAGCTGGTGATCGTTTGTACGTACTCCTCCTGAAATTCGTTATAAAACACCATTAAAAAATGAAAATTCCGTCATTCATTCACTTCGTCACTTCGTAATGTAGTCCGTGTGACATCAGTGGTTCTACCATGATTTTACGAAGCTACGAGAATATTTTTTGTGTGCAACGAAAACAATAATAACAACAATTCATTTAACACTTCTTCCACCTTGAAACATATCAATACGTCATAGAATGCAGCACTAGTTTTCTGTCTGGAAGTTGTCACACCACGCCTCGTCGATCGCACCGCATCCAGTATAGACAGCACAATAGGTTCTATAGTATTTTGTCGTGTTGTGCCACGCCGCTCGCGTCCTGTGTAGATGGTGCCTAACTGTCAGCAACAGCCGAGTGATACGTATAACTAGCGGTCAAGATGAATTGTAGTAATTGTTACCTGGATGAGCCTGTTATTAGTTGTACCGGTTGTTATCTGGGAATAACAAACCTTTGAATGTGATGACTGAGCAATAAAAATTGAGTACTCCACGAAGCCGTGTAATAATAAAACTATCTTCAGAAGACTTTTATAAATATTTACCACTTTTATGATTTTAAGGTACTGTTTGAAGCTTAGAAGCCTCAGTGTGCTTATAATAATTATTAGAATTATAAAGCTGAACAATCGGGCTCCATTAAGTAAAAACCTCTCCACAGGGAAACTTATTTGTAATGACAACTGATAAACAATTACATAAAAAACAACATTATAAAACGACATTAAAACTTCATTAGCCAAGACGCTGTACAGAAAAATCCACCAATCAGACAGCTGCAGTGAGCATTCTTCACTAAATCAGTCAACTTTCTACTTGCCTATTTTTTTAAATCAGACTATATTCACTTCCTCAAACACCTGGTTGGTTTACTTCATGCCTTATTATGCTTTAACATACTTCCTTGGGAAAAGAAAAAAATAAGAATTAAGCTCCACAAATGTGTAAGGTGAATGACAAGATAATGTTCATTTTTGGGTGAACTGTCTTTTTAACACTACCCATGCTAAAAGCATCAGTATTCCGTCACGGTTCCTGCTGCTGAATGTGTGAAAGCATGGTAATGTTTCATATCAGTGTCAGAACACCCTGTATTACACCACATCACTCAGCTCTCCGCACAAGTTCACTGTCTCTGTCAGTATCAATCTCTCTCCGTTTCTTGCAGCGAACTGATCCTTTTAGTTCTTGTGCATCCGAAATCACTCACACGTTCCGTCTCTTCCTCGAAACTCTTCCCACTGCGGTGCACCTCTAAACCCCTCTCTCTCATTCCCATTTCAATTCGACATCAAAGAGGCGAATCAATGCTGAGCCACTAACATTCACTTCTACAACACCACCCTTCATCACACCCTCATCTCTATGGTTGTATAATTTATTCTCATTCCTCCTTATTCTCCCTCAGACATGCATGGTGTTTCTTTCAAGGAGGGTTTCTTTCTGATATGTTGCATGCGTTGCACACACATACACAAGCTTATGTGCACATGCATTTATTTCCTCTATAACCTTTAATATTGATTCATTTTTGCTTTTAAAGTATACCCTTGTGGGTTGGGTATATTCTGAGATGGCTATGGATGGAGGAAGAAATTGCATCTGTATTAATATCACATTCTCTCATGTCTTTTTGGCTGGATTTCAATTGCATGTATAAAATCAGATTCTTTATGATTATTCTTCATTTTGTACTGTTGCTATTTACTGCCATAGTGTACAGTCACACAGAAGGTTGAATTAGGGGTCAACAAACTGGAAAGTGAAATTTTTAATAAAATGTATAATCATTGTATTATTTAATGCAATCAATACTATTATACTGTATGGTCAAAAAGTTGAAATCATGATTATTTTTGGTTACACTATTTCGATAGTCCATTTAGACATTCTACTAACTATAAGTAACTTTGTAACTACATGTGTACTAACTCTCTGATTAGACTGTTAGAGTAGGTTTAGGGCTAGTAGAATAATAGTACAATGTGCTTGATTGTTTACTTCTCATTTTCTATTTTAATATATTTTGGCAAAGCTGAATATTCAGCACTATTACTTCAGTCACATGATCCTTTAGAAGTCATTCTAATATGCTGATTTTTATAAAACATGAATATGATATTTTTCTTTGTTGAATATAATTGAAAAACAACATTATTAATGTATTGTATGTCACTTTTGATACATCTTACTGGAAAATGTATAATTTTTTATTCATTTGATATATTCCTAAAAACTTAATTCTAAACTAAATTTTAATGGTATCCAAAAATATAACATTTAACCATTTCAGACTTCTTCAGTCTGTGCAATCAGTATGCCTTATATTATAACATATTATACAGCGTACAATACAGGTGTACTAAAATATTCTAGAGGAGAAGCAATGTCTGATTAATGAATGAATCATTCTTTTGAGTCAGAATCAGTTGATTTATGTAGAGAACTGCTCTGAATGATTTGTTATACCTACATTGGTATTTATAACATTACTGTAGTATGTATAATTTATAATAATTATTTTATAAAAATATAATAATAATTTAATTATTGTTTAATTTAAATCATGTAAAAAAAAAAAAAAGACAATTCCACCAGTATTAATTCTGAACCTTCTAATTATCGCTAAAATTGTCAATAAAATAAAATGACATACATTAGTATTTCTGTGCCCCTCTGTTAGATGAGTGTTTTTTGTTGTTTTAAAGATAGCCAATAATATAATAATAGCCTCATTGATTTCTTTATCTTGACTAGCAAAGTCAGCCACCTGAGATCTGCTGAACTTCCACCAGCTGGAACAGCATGAACCTGAATAAATTACTCTAAAAATCCATAATGTTCCAAAGTGTTCTTTTTAGCACTAAAACATACCCTGATCACATGTTCTTTACCTTACCTGTCTTTCCGTAGGCCTGGAGTTTCTCCTGGTGCTTTGTGGTTTAGAGTTGACCCAGACGTGTCCCCATCACTGCATATGCTACGACTCTCCCAGCACGGTGAGCTGCCAGGCTCACAACTTCCTGGTGGTTCCAGAGGGAATCCCGGCCCAGAGCGAGCGCGTCTTTCTGCAAAACAACAAGATCCAGCGACTGCTGCAGGGCCATTTCAGCCCCACCACTGTCATGCTTTGGCTGTACTCCAACAATATCTCATACATCCAGCCTTCCACATTCATGGGCTTCACCCGCCTGGAGGAGCTCGATCTGGGGGACAACAAACACCTCCGTTCTCTGGCTTCGGACACGTTTCAGGGCCTGACCCGACTCCATGCTCTGCACCTCTACCACTGTGGCCTAATCACTCTACCCACTGGCTTATTTGAAGGGCTGCACAACCTGCAGTACCTCTATTTACAGGTTTGTGTCTCTCAACTACTAAAACAATAATAAAGAATAGCTGATGGCATCATTTGCTATTATAGATATACACACACACACATACATACAGCAAAAACAGTAAGTGCCTGTTCTGCTAGGTCTGAAGTTCTGTGTAAATATATAATATTTAGGCACTTCTCTGACCAAATTCAATTTATAAAACGCTTTGCTTGGCACAGTTGTGCTGACACTTTAGAAAATCTGACTGGATACAATACCATTTTAAAGAAATCAAAAATCCCCTACTTGAATGGATATCCTTTTTTTTTAGACTGGCAGTGCTCCCGGTTTGAACTGTTGCTTAGGAATCATCTAACTTGCCAAATAAATCCAGATAAGATCTGCTCAAAATGTTCAATATCAGCCTTGGCAGCAAAAAGTGCTGCACTAAAACGATGACCAGAGACTATATTTCGTTCTAATGAAAATGTCAAAAAGGGAAACATACTACTCAGGTGCAAAGAACAGTGCGGACACACGACTCTTGGATTTGATTTATGTTAAAGGTTAAAGTGCTTCTGACCTTTTATGAGGTTTCATAAGTCTAGTCATATATTCAAGATTATGATTATTGGGCTTCTTCTGAAAATAGTGCAATATAAGGATAATAAAGACAATCCAAAATGTTTTTGACATGAAAGCCACTATGTCCTTAATTTTTACAAATATATATATATATATATAGAAAAATTCTCTATTTAGAGATTCTCCAATTAAAAGAAGCAGTGTCTTCCAGTCCTTTCTGCTCGGCTTGCTTTGCCCCACTTTCAGAGTATTTAGCTTCCCAAATAGCTCAAAACGTGATAAAAGAGGCATACTGATGAGGATGGATTATTGTGAGAGGTATTTTGGCATATAAGTAAATGGCTTCCATATTTCTGATAAAAAAGTTAATAAAAATACACATTAATTGCTCTCGTATCTAACATTGCAAAACCTGCACCGTCACGCATGCCTATTCATCATTAATACCAATATTTACCTTCACCACATTTTGTCCTGAGAACACCATGTAATGAATGCCTGCTGGATTTTTGAAAAGATTCTTATAAAATTAATTCATAGAAGAAAAGGGAAAATCTAATATCTAAATGGTCCAGTATGAATATCCAAGGTCTTCCAATTTTATGATTAATCTTTGAACTGCCTTGTGAAAAAGACATAGGAGAAATTGTAAGATTTGATTTGGTTAAGGTGCGATTTTATTTAGCTGTTTTTCAGACAGTGACAAAAATATTAATAATTAAGCTATTTTAAATTATGAATTTTTTTTTTACTTTAAGTAATACTTTTCATATACAAACAATCAATGTTTTCTCATTCTAATGGTCCAATCATAGTTATTTAAGCTGTTTTGTCTCTGCATAATTTCAGTCAGAGTAAAACAGGCTAAAATGAATTCATACAACGCGATGAAATGTTGACTAAATTTGCCAGGACATTTCATCAAAAGACAAAAACAATAACACAGTTGCTTGGGATATTCATATCTGTGACTTGTTTTTTCTGTGCCTGCAACTGACTGTTGGTGTTCATCTGCCGTTCTACAGAACAACCAGCTGGAGTTTCTTGAGGATGACATGTTCATTGATCTTCTGAATCTGAGCCATTTATTTTTGCATGGAAATCGGCTGTGGAGCCTCCACCAGAACACTTTCCGTGGCCTGGGGGCCCTCGATCGCTTGCTGCTCCATCAAAACAAGCTCCAGTGGGTTCACAAACAAGCTTTCCATGACTTGCGCCGCCTGACGACTCTCTACCTGTTTAACAACTCCTTACCTGAACTCCCGGCCGAAAGCTTGGCTCAGCTGCCAGCGCTGGAGTACCTGCGGCTCAACGACAACCCTTGGGAGTGCGACTGCAAGGCTGTGCCGCTCTGGGATTGGCTGCGGCGCTTTCGTGGCTCCACCTCCTCGTTAATATGCGCGGCTCCGCCGGAGCTGGCAGGAAAGGATCTGAAACGATTGACGAAAGAAGAGCTGCCCTCCTGCACTGGCTCAGAGTCGCTCCACCAGAGCAAATCCAGCCAAGGGGACGTGGGGGTGTCGCTGAAGAAAGACCACCATCATCGATCACGCAATCATCATCATCCTCACCTGCCACATCAGGATCAATACTACCCCACCTCCCCATCACCGCTTCCTCGACCGCCCAAGTCGGGACGCAATAGGAACTGCACAAGGCATCGAAGCCGCAAGGGCCATGCTCAGAACGAGGTGTATAACCTAAAGGAGTCAGCCAACAAGGAATCGGACGACAAATATGACCCATCAAAACCAAGACGAAAAAACAAATGCATCTCGCGGACTTCGGTGGGTCCCCCTAGTGGCGTGCAAAGAGCGAACAGCAGGGCGGCATCCCTCTTGGCACCTTGTTTCATCATCCCTCTTTGCTTATTGGTGTGTCTCACTGCCCTTATTTTCCGCTGAGCCTTGTGGAAGCGTCTACTAATGGTTTTACCGAACAAATTCAGCCCTCTGTCTGGCTCCTACACTTCTGTGTGAATGTGTGTGTGTGTGTGTGTGTGTGTGTGTGCGCATGTGCGTTTGTGTGTACATGTGAGCCCCTTTCAAGGGACAGAGAACTTGTGTGAAGCTGTAGGCCTGGAATTAACCCAGAGACGGGAAGAAACTCTGGGATTCGTGGGTGAGAGACGGGACACTAAATGGACAACTCCCTGATTATCATCACACCTCTGCAGAATAATTAGCTCATTGTGTTCAAGCTCATCGCCATTAAAACCTCTGAATCCCAGTCCTGACCTTCGACCTGTACACAGGCTGTAGCCCAGCAGGGGGGGAGAGAGTGTGAACAAAATACATAAACCAAGCATTCATACAAATGTACACCGGGCTGCTTCACTAACCTGTTTGCATCTTGGTGGTTTCTGTGGGAGGGTTGTTGTTAACACCTTTAGCACCTGGCAACATAAAAATGAAAGACAAGCACAAAAGAGAGCGATTGCATTAGTTGGGATATTTTATTTATTTATTTATTTTTTTACATATAAGAAATATAATTGCAGTTGCAATATTCACACATCACAGCTGGTTCACACAGCCTCAACAAATGCTAACAGGGTTGATACAACAAAAACCAAAGTTGCTGTTTGCTGTGGCGGTGTGAATTAGAGCTCAAATTCTACTGTTCTAAAGCTGCTAATGCTGGAGATGTCAGTAAAGAGAAAACGGAGTTGAAGGATTGTGGAATGGCTTTGGGTTTGTGTGTGTTGTTATTCATTGATTCTGCCCTTAAGATAGTATTTTGCATAAAAACCAGAAGGCAAAAGTTATTAAGACATGAAAAGGTCAAGTGGAGCTCATGCAAAAAGCATCATGCTTTATCTGTTGCTCGGCTGCAATAATGTGCTCACCTAGAAGGGAAACAACGCCAACACTACATCAATATCTGCACATGGCACAGTTTGGGAAAATTAAACAGCAAATTTTACAAGAGAGAAAAATACAGCTGTTCAGTCACAGACTAACCTGGAAGGTTAATTTGCCATAGGTTCCCCCAGGAAGTTCTTAATGGGTTTTAGTGATTACTGATTTAAAACTAACATGAAGAAAGAAACAGTTAGATATTCTCTATATTATAAATAGCCCTAATGAAGTAAAGTGCAAGCACTGTGCATCTGTATATATCATCTGCTTTTCAAACTACACTTTCATTATTATATATACACACACACACACACTTACACGGTTTTACTGTATAGTAACAGTAGTTTAGAATTTAGTTGACCCTTTAGTTTTTAGTTAGGAGTAGGTCATTTGTACAAATTCATACGAACTGATAAGATGTAAAACACCAACAATTTAGCAAAGATTATATGAATTTTTACCATTTGAATTTGTGCAAATTATCCACCTTGTAAAATTAGTTTGAATTACCATAAGACAAAAACAAGTGGGCTTGTTTTTGGGGACAATGGGGCCACAACTGAGTGTGAAATCAAAGTGCTTAGAAGAAAATTCTGAAAAATGTAAAGTAAATAAATAAATAATATTATTAATAAATGAATATGCTGTAACGTATAGAAAACACTGTATGTAAAGTGGATGATTCACATAGAAATTAACAGTAAATAAATGCATTCGGGGATGAAATGACACGAAGAGGACTAAATTTGTTATGACATTAAAAGGCTTGTTCTATGAACATAATTTACATAGTCACACCATGCACTGTTTTATTAATATTTTGTAAATACGTTCATAAATAAGCACTGCAACTACAGGTATCTTGAGTGTGTGAGTTTACATGCTCAATAGGTCAAACAACCTCTGCAGTCCTTACGTTGCCCTTTGTTAGCCGTTTTAAAGATAAAAATGTGAACAATAATGTTACCCACAGGCCTTATATTACCTGTAAATCAGAAACTTCTTTCTAAAAACCCATTAGAAGCTCCAGGGGGAACCCATTAAAATGCCAATTCTCATCCAGGTGTTTTGGAGTAAGCTATAAAGTGAGCAGAAGTCAACACAAGTTCTGAGGTAATAATCCTTGAAATCCAGATGAATCCTTGCAAGCCATAGAAAAACGTGTCTGTCACTCACCGTCTCTGACCCCTGCTGCTGTTGAGCCATCAAATACATTTCTGTATTGCATTGGGATCCTAAAGCTGAGAGTTATATTATCAATGGAAAAAGTCACAGAGCCCCCTTCTGGACAGGTGGGGTAATAGCACTACTTCACCTCTACCTTGTCCCTCCTCAAAGACTCTTTATACAAACGATAACAGAGAATATTCGGACATGTTCAATGTGAACATTTATTTGTTTGAGAATATATGTCAATTACTGACAAAAGACTATTTGTATGATGTTGTCGAGGGAAGGAGGAAGTTTTTTTTTTTGTATTCATGTACTTTTTCTTTGTACATTGTTGTCAAACTGCAATTTTGAACATACAAGTGCACCATACTAACACCTCCCTCGTATTCCTCGGTCTGTCCTTCATCTTTCTCCCTCCCTTTTTCATAACTCAAACTTTCTGTCTGTTATTAAACCACCAGACTCAAAAGCTGTTTCTAAAGAACATTAAAGAGAAATGTGGTCTCACGCTGCTGGTGTTGGATGCCTCTGTTTGGATTCCGCTCGAAAAAACTGAAAGTAGAAATCAGATGCTGTTTAACCAGGGAAATGAACACACAAGACAGAGCTTTTCATTTTCTGGAGTCACTGCAGAAACATTTCATTATAATTCACATTAATCTTTGGGCTGAGTTAAATTCTGATTATAAAAGGCAGATATAGTGAAGATATAGTGCTTTCTCAATTGCATATATTTCACCTACTCACACACACACACACACACACACACACACACACAGTGGGACTAATTGAACGGATATATATTTCAAACACAGTTTCTTCAGGGACTTGCAGGACATCTCCTTTCAATAGATAGACACATTTTATTGAACCCTGAAGGGGAATTTTTGTCACTCAGACAGATGCCTGCTCAAACTATCGCTATGTACATTATGAAAGTATTTGATCTGGAACTGGAAAAATAACGCAAATACCCTTATAGCGCCCCCTGTGGTTTGGACCAAAGCTAAAACACTTTAACTGTATTTGTTTTTAGTTTATTTTTGCTCACACAAGAAGCAGAAAGCTCAGTTTCCTTGTCAGTTCACCTTTTAGTGCTTAATCCTGTTCTCTTCACACATACTGCGGTAATTTACAGAAATAATTGTGGATCAGATTTGTGTCTTTTCTTTATGTGCAGTGCAAGACATCAACTCTCAATCCAAATGTGTTAACTTGGGAATAAGCCGCATACCAAAATATATAAACTGGATAGCTTTATGAGGCAAGCATGAACAACAAGCCCAAAGATGCTTAATAAATGTTGCTTATAATAAGTGGACATGGCAACCCTTTCAAGTGAGTTCTTCAAAGCAGCTTTCCAAACAAACAAAACACGATGGCTCTTTTAACAGAGGTTTAGCTAAGTACAATGAGTCTTTGATCACTGTTACTTTGAATAAAAATGCGCAAGATGCCATAATGTTGCTATGGTTACCATGCTCCCAGTCATCACATGATCTGTACCCACACAAAACTATAATTTAAGTGACTCACCCTGTATTTAAACAGTTGTCACTCCTATAACAGCGTGTACATGGTCAGTGTAATACAAAGTAGAATAAAAGGACGCTACTGTTTCAGGACACAAAGAAAAGGTTGGCATGGAAGATTGTTAGGAAAAATTGCCGCCTTTTCACTCTTGGCACCTGATGAAAAGTGGAGTGAGAGTTGGGATAAAATGAAGTTTTGTTTTGTAAGTGAAGAACTTTATGCAAGACTGCAGTGCACAGAGGCTCTGAACTACATGAAATAACAGCAGTCTAAATCTCATTTCAAAGCAACTGACCTTCTCTTTCTGTCCTGCCTATTCCCATGTTAAATATTGGTGAAACCTCCAATATTTTGGAGAAATAAATATTGGTGAAACCTCCAATATTTTGATGAGAAAGAGAGAAAGACATGACTGAAAGCCTGCAAACAGTATGTTATTGACTGGAAAAGCAGTCCATGCATGTAACACTTCTGCAGTATATACACTGTGCACAGTTAGCACATTTTCTGTATGCTTGGAATACTTGGATGACCTTCTGCATTTTCCAGACTATGCAATACACAGTGAGACTACACCGTGTCCCATAATGTAATGCACACAAATCTACCGTATCTTTAGATTGACACATAAACTCCAATCTCCTTTTTTAAACAATTACATGATTTTTGAGAATTTTTTAGACCAAATGTAATTAAAAAGCCCAAATAACTGTATTAATTTCTTGTTTTTTCCAATTTACCATGAATGAATTAAAGATGCAACATATAAAGTTGCATAACAACAATGAAAGTTTTTCACATGCTATTAATGTATATATATATATATATATATATATATATACACACATACACATATACATATACATACACACACACACACACATTCATAGCATGTGAAAAACTTTCATTGTTGTTATGCAACGTTATATGTTGCATCTTTAATTCATTCATGGTAAATTAACAAGAAATTAAAAAGTTTACTAGTACACATTCATTTGATCAAAAATAATATTGCTATTGTGAAATAGAATTATAATACATTTTTTAAATGTAATTTATTTCTTGGTGAAGCTGAATTGTGTCACATGTCACAATGTCACATGATCCTTTAGAAATCAATCTGCTAATTTGGTGCTTTTGATGAAAAACTAAAATAGTAATTTCTTCAAAAACAAAAACCTTAATAACCTTAAATTTGAGAACAACAGTGTAGAAACTGCAAAAAATGTATGATAAAAGTAGGATAGCATGCTATTCCATATATAGCCATTATAGAATTAGAATTTAATTCTGAACTTTATTTCTAGCTTATAATTATAATACAAAACTCTTTACATACAAAGGTTTTATTGTTAACAATAAGGTGTCATTTGTTAATGTACATAAATGAACAATGGACAATACATTTATTTAGTAATCTTTAGTAATAAAATAAAATCTAAATACTGAAATCTTAGTTCATAGAACTGTTACGGAACGCACCTCTGTGGCCCTCTCCAACGGGCAGCAACGGGAACCCTCTCCGGAGTATTAGTTTCTACACGGACCCTTTTCACCCACGTACCTCGGCAGGTTTTGCGCGCTTCCGCCCTACCCACAGACTATTTAAGGAGTGACTGTCGCCGCATTAAGACGCGAAGTTTCGATTTGCCGTCTGCTATCGTCTCCGAGCGTTTTCCCTGTCTAGTCTTGCCCTGTGTTTGATCCCTTGCTTTGTTTACTGACTTCCGTTTGATTGCCGCCTGTCCTGAACTATTGCCTGTCTCTGTTTACTCTCTGCCTGCTCTGTGATATACCCGACTGCCTGTTACCGACCACTGCCTGTACGACTACGCCTATTAAAACACTGCAAATGGATCCTAACGCCCAGAGTGATTCCTTACAAGAACAAACACAACTTGTGAATTTAATAGTGCAGTAGTAAATGCTTAAATTACCATTAACTAGTAATAAATGATGCAGAATTAGCCTATAGTTCATTCTTGGTCCATGTTAATTTATGTTAACTAACAACCCTTCCTGTAAAGTGTTACCAATTTATTTGATAACTTTATTAATTATTAATTTCAGTCAAATGCCAAGTTAAACCAACCCTTGTCTGCCATCCCTGAATAGAAACTGCAGTCAAATCAAATGTTGTTTGTTTGAGCATCACTACCCACATGACAGCGGCACTGAATCAACCAATGACAAGCATGTTGGGGGCGTGGCTATCCAATTGACTGGCCAATAGCAGAAGGGGTTCCTGAAACTTTGTTAACAGTCATTAGCAGGTCCATTTAAGTGAGTCTAGTGGCGTGGAAACACACACTTTAACTTTATTGGTCTTTTCATAAAAGCACTCTGCAGATTTGCATTAATAATGTGCTATATACTCCAGCTTCTCGTTAGGGCAGAACAATGTGTGTTTAATTAAATACAAGCATATTAAACACAAGCATATTAAAACGCAAGAGGACAATGAGGTGAAAGAGTGCCCCTCATAAAGTCCTGGAGCATAAGGGCCGGTGACACTTCAAAAAATGAGTCTGAGCTGGAAAGGAGGCAGGTGGGGACAGAAAAAGAGGTATGTGAAGAGAAATGAAAGGGCTCTTTTGTTTCTTCTGTCTACCTACTGAATCCCTCTTGCCCTTCGCCCCCCTCCTCCGTCAGTCCCTGCCTCCCAGATCAATCATAAATCTAATGTCGCCTGTTCTCCTAAAGCTCTTACTTTCTATAATCCTTTTATCCTGGTTATTTACTAATTCAATAGTTTCCTTCTGAGTCCAAGGACACCTGGCAGGATGACGAGGCCTGACAAGAGAAAAAGAGAGAAAACTGAGAAATTGAAAACAGGAGGAGGTGAAGGTATGGATGAGATAGCAGCACCTCTCTCAGGTAGGGGATGGTAGTGCATGGCTGAAGGTAAAATAATAATGCAGCAAAATGAATCACATGTTTAACTTTTCACACATTGTTGTCTTAGAAGAATGCCATTCTTCTGGGATCAAATGCACTAGATGGCTAATGGCTCGTTCTTTCGCGGGAATCGAACCAGAAACCATCTGTTCCCAACCCTAAGGTACAGTATAAACTATCTTCACAATATTGCAATACTGCCACACACCAGCTGTTTTGAGATGCACCGTTGGGCTTACTGTTTTCACAAAACTTTTACATAGAAAAAACAATGCCATAAAGAAAACCTTTGTAATATCTTGTTTGTTTCTTCTAGCAGTGAGAATAAATGCAATTGAAACTTTTTCTTCAGTCTACTGCTCATTAGTTGCCTCCTTATGAGTTTCAGGGGGGAAACAATCAAATGTGTTCATAAATGTCCCCCAAAAAAATCAGTGATTTCAATAAGAATTAAAAACTACTCATCAGATTTTTCAAGCAAAGGCAAAAAGCATACAGGAAATAGGGAAAATAAATAGATTAACTTAATATTATTATTTACTTAGCATTGCTACTAATACTATTAAGCGAATAAAATGATTAAAATGTAAACAATTTATTAATTGTCACGATAGAGACGGGAGGAGGCGTGCTGATCCATATGCAGACTTTATTTATGTTTTATTTACGAGTCAAAACCGCCGCTGTCCGAAGATGGTCCTCGAGCGGACTTCGCCGCCTTTGTGGAGTGGAAACTGGCAAGGAATGGATCGCCATTCACCGTCTGGCCCGTGAAGGAGCTCGCCAGTGCCACTCCAGAACCAGAGCTCAGCCCACCATCTTCCCACATGACACTTTAGAGTTCTCAGCATGCCTGTGCTCTCACAAACATGAAAGGACTAAACTGTGCTCTTCTAGTTAGAAACATATTAGAGAAGTGACACTAAACTGATGGCATTTTACTGAGATAAACCTACAGGACAGTTTTACCACTAAGAGGTTACTTTTTCGTAGATTGAGAGAGTCTGTAAAGCAAGTCAGTCCACTCATTTGCCAACTTGGAAAGCTTCTTCTTTTTTTTTTGTTGTGCGTCAATAAAATACATATCAAGTTAGAGCTCCGAGCCCACCGCTGCAGCCACAACAGAGCCCGGCGTTACCGACGAGCCAGCGCGAATGGAAGCAGAGCCTGAAAATGTGACGACAGACCAGTTGCGAGAGCCGGAGTGCGAGTTAGCCACGGTGGGGAGTGCCAAGGAAAGCGCGGAGTGGAGCTCTGCCCACCACACCATGGCTGAGGGTGAGCTGAAAAATCTGGGGCTGATCACGAAGGACACGGTTAACCGGAATCCTCCAGTTCCCACGCCTCGGGTGCGTTTCCCAGTGCCAATGCCTCGCAGACTTCCACCAGATCCTGCTCTTAGGAGGCGTCCTCCGGTACCTGTTCCTGCACCTGGCTTAGGGAATGAAAACCCGCCCGCCCACCCATCTATGTCCATGCCACCGCCGTCATCTGCCAGCCCCGCTGCTCACCCTCAGCCCACCATCTGTGTGCTGGTCTCGCCACGGGTCTGCCAGCTGCCAACGGTGTCATGGCTGGATGATCCCTCCACCTCCAGCCTTAGAGTCTCGGACTCCGCCTCGTCCCTTCGACCCGTCAGCTCCACACTGCCACCTAGCTCCCTCCTCTCCACCGTGGCCCGTCAGTCCACCAGCTCCACCAGGCTCCATCGTCCCTCAGGCTCCGCCTTGGTCGGTCGTCGACCATCCATCGCCTCTGGACTCCACTCCTCCAGCTACGGTCGTTTTATTAATATTAGTTTGTGTCTGTTGCTGTGAATTCCCTGCCTGTCTGTACCTCTACCTGTCAGATATTAAAAGGATTGGAAATACTGGAACCTTTGTATCTGCCTCCTTGCCTCGCTACCAGCCGACCGTGACAAGATCTATACATTATCATAGAAATAACATTTATTGAATTATGAAATGTATCATAATACATGAATACATGATATAATTATTATATTTCCATGTAATACTGTAACTTGATAATATGGATTTTATTGACACACACCAGAAAAAAAAAAAAGAAGAAGCTGACTGGTACTGTTTCCAAGTTGGCAAATGAGTGTACTGACTTGCTTTACAGACTCTCTCGATCTACGAAAAAGTAACCTCTTAGTGGTAAAACTGTCCTGTGGGTTTATCTCAGTAAAATGCCATCAGTTTAGTGTCACTTCTCTAATATGTTTCTCACTAGAAGAGCACAGTTTAGTCCTTTCATGTTTATAAGAGCACAAGCATGCTGAGAACTCTAAAGTGTCATCTAAAACGCCTCAGTGAGGAGCTCTTACAAAATTCCCAGCACTCTTTTCACTGACATGAGCTCAATGACTCGAGATTTGAACATGTGACTCCAGGAGTTTCGATGTGATCCTCTCTTAGTACTTCTAAATCCACTGTGCTGTCAAGTCAAAGCAACGCTTAACTCAGAGACGCAGAGAAAGAGAGAGAGAGAAAGAGGGGAGCAAAAGAACAAAGTCAGAATGAGAGTCTTAAATTCTCAGCTAGAGTCTTTATAAGACAATTGTGAAGAGGAGCTCGATGCAATTACTCACTCAGAGCTTCAGACATGGTTCATCACATGCATCCCCCAGACTGAGAAAAACACTACAACACTGTGAGAACACACCAAAAGGTGGATACTTTCCACCAACAGTTCTAGGAACTATGAAAACATTCCCCAGGTGCAAAAGCTCCTAATAATTATTTTTTTGCATACAACCTATTTATTTTCAGAAGCACGTTTTTTATCTCTTACATGACAAATGTTTCTGCATCTGTCCATCTATTCATCAACACATAAAAAAAAAAAGGATTTATTCGCTGCAGATGATCCATTGGTGAGAAAGTGATGTAAAAGTTTTGGTTTACATAATATGTGTGCTGTGTATATTTATTTTATATATACGTAATACACACAAAAGCATGTATATATTTCAGAAAAAAATATGTTTATATATATTAAATATATTGACTTATAATATAATTTATATGAATATGAATATAGATATGCAAATATGTTAATATTTTCAAAAACATTTGTATTTATGTATACATAATAAATATACACAAAATGCACATATATTACACAAACCAATTTTTTTTATTTTCTTATTTCTTAACTGTTTGACAGCACTTTCTCCCATTTTTTTTCAAATCTGTTCATCTTTTATAACAATGAATGGAATTAATATCAATATGGTACAAGATTATGCTATTAAAATTATTTGTGATAAATGAGTTAGGTCAAAAATTATCAAAAATTAGTCTGATTATATTAGGTTTAATGGTAAAAACGCTGCATATGTTACATGGTAATTTATGAGCAGAAAATAAACAGCTGGAGAGTGTCTACAGGCAAACTGTCTTATTTTCATGGTCAGTAAAAATATTATGACAAGAACAAGAAGCCACACACTGAATTCAACACAAGCTGAAAAGGTCTAGCCAAACATTTATTTTTTATTTTTTATGTGAGGTAAAAACAAGTGGACATGAGCAAGCAGACATTTTAGTGACTTGATTTCAGGGAAGAAGGAGAGACTGTAACCCAATTGGAAAACATAATCGAAAAGTTAAGAATCAAACCCATGTCTGTTCTGTCTAAAAATGTGCACATCCTTTGTATTCACACCTCATTGCTCCCCGGCATCTCACTCAGTTCTCATTAATCTTCACAGACGTTTCTCTGAGACTAAAATAGCTTTGTTTAGACAAACTAATTTTGTATCAACACACGCATAAGGGCTTACAGAAGGGCCCAAATAACAACAGAAAGCTCAGCAAATCATCAAATCGGTGTGCTCATTTCATTTATATTTATAGATACATGATTATCATATCCATTCTCGTTAGCAGGACATTAATATTCCTTAAACTGGCAGAAAGGCATAAAAATAATCCTCACAAATCTCAACAAAAACAGAAACTCTCCATGGATAACTACTCACGTCACATTTTAAGACCACCGCGTACCATGTTGAATAAAAATTTTGATTATACTGTCTTGCAATGATTCTTCTGCTGTCTTATGAGGATTATGGGAATTAAATGAAGGGAACTTATTATCATGCATTAATGAAGTTTAAATATTGCTAGTGGCAGGACAATTTATTCTTCAGACAGACCCTCCGTCAGACAGATACACAGTACACTTGCAGACAGTTCAGAAACTCACATTGTGTCCAGACGGATACCATTCACTCACGAGCTTCAGATGTCAGAAACCTGAGCTGTTTTATGCCATTTAAAGCACCTCTACAGTATTTGCATAAGTCGCCAAGCTGGCCACATTCATTTGTTAGCAGAAAGGATGAAAAATGGCCCATATCAGCATCCTCATTACTAATCATATATCACCAGGAGCGGTATTACCATACTGATTAAGGCCCTGCTCAAAGATTCAGAAAAGTTTTCCGTGGCGATATGAATATTAGAATTAGAAGAGTAATCAGCAATATTCCATCTGTTCCGGAGCCTCCTGGAACCGCTCTGTCTGTGTCAGAACCTGCCCAGAGGCTCCGTGGTTAGCAGATTGTTTTGCGTTTTGAATCCAGACCAAGATCTGATTTAGCCCAAAGCAGGCGGCTCGGAGTGCTGTTGATCCACCTACTTTTTAACTGGCAGAAGGACAGAAACGGCCTCGGTTTGATTTAACAGCTGTGTTCTGCTAAGAAGACCATAAAATTAAGTTGAGAGTTCTGTCATCATTTACTCACCATCATCTCGGTCCAACTCTGTATGACTTAATCTGTGGAACACAAAAGGACAATGTTTGTTCTTTCCCATGCAGTTAAAATAATGCAATGAACAGGGACCAGAGCTTTCGTTTTTCAAAAAATTATCATAAAATACCAGCGGTAAAAGAAGTTAGAAAATATCCTTTCATGCATGTCCCATTTGATGTATTACTGGCATATTAGTAGATAGAATCAAATTTTACATCCCTTAATCCTACCTAACACCTTAACTTAATAACTACATTACTAACTATTAATAAGCAGTAATTAAAAGTATATTAAGGCAGTTAATAGTGAAAACTGGACCTACTGTACATACATTATTTGTGTGTGTGTATACATACATGTACGTGTACCATTATAAGCCTGTCCTCAAACAAACAAAAAAAAACACCCTATAGGTAATTTGTACATGCACCTTATTACAACATATTTTTTACGTTTTAAAGTTAAGCACCCTCGTATAGTGCGTATAAAAATAATAACATTGTTGTGTCTGTTGTCATGATGTATGACTTTCATTATCAAAATGCGTGTTTATTCAAATGCAACGCGTGGACTTTTTACACCAATCTTACTGTAATTCATACATATTTTACTTTTTATGACCACGCATAACCCACTCCTAAACCTACTCCTTTCAGAAATAGTGCAAATCATGATTTTTAGTGGATTTACATTTTATGAGCATGAGCATTCTCTGTGATCAAACCCATAAGCACATGATTAGATATCATCGTGTAACACAATGCGCTACCAACTACTCAAAACCCGAATCATGGCACAGATAAAAGACTACAAAATGTTAATATGCTCTCATGTGTTTGTATATTTATTTATACATAATAAATATACCCAGTAAGCTTTTATTTTGGATGTGATTCATCTCAATTAATTCTTGCCCAGCACTAATATATACAGTAGTCAACATTGAAAGAGAATCAGTATCAAAGTTGTCCTAAAACCAAACCAGAACAACTTCGATGAACTTTTTTGATCCTCTTCAAATGCTGACTACAGTATATATGTTGGCTTTAATTCTGAGGGACCACAGCAGCAATTCTCAATCCAGTAAATAAATGAATAAAAAATATGCAAGATACAGTAGCATCTTATCCATATTCCCAAACCAACTGTGAGTGCCACAACCAACTCCACACACATCTTGGAAAAGGAAGCAGCAAAAGAACTGGATGTGCTTGTGAAGAGACTCTAAAAGATGAGACAGACATCTGTGGACGTACATTTAGTATCAGACTGCAGTTAATTCCTAAACTTTCCCTTTCTTATCCCTCCTGCAAAAACACCGAACCGACCAGTTTTTCTTGTTTTTTGAATCTTCAAACAACAATGTCTTGTATGGTAGAAGGCTACAAACTTTTAGCATTCTTTAAAAAACAGCATTCTTTTTTAAGAAAATGCTTTGAGGAGAACTAAGCCACCCCATTGGATAAGGAACCCTGGGTAAATGAAAAATTTCAAGTATTCAGTTCATGTCTATTTACAATGGAATGTGTGATTAAGACAAGCTCATTAGCCGAGAGTCCAAACCGTTTCTCAAAACCATGGATGAAAGAAGAAAGTATCCTAATTAGCTGAGAACTGCTCACATTAGATCCACTTATGTCATAACAAAGAAGTAAAAAATGGTGATGCCTTTATAGCAAAATAATACCTCATGACCTCTTATTTTTCACAACAGCATCTTCTAATTCCTTTGAAGAAAATAAAAGTCAAAACAACATAATAACAAGTCAAAACACACAGCCAATATCAGTCAACCAGCTAACTTCTTACATTTAAAACTGAAAATGAAACGTTATAAAAAATCTATTTGGAGAATTAAATGCCATATTCTAATGCAACTTCCCTTTTTGTTTTAATAGAAAAATGTATGATATGAATCCTTTATTAAAATTTTTCCCCTGAGGTCCAATTAAAATGCTAGCGAAGAGGAGTTTTTGCAACAACAAAAAAATTTTTGAAATCTATTTTTATGAATAAATTCATATTTGGGAGCTGAATTCATCCTTTATTCACTCAACATCTAAAAAGCTTCTTTTGGGTAAAAATATGACCTCAAGTGCTTGATTTTTTTTAATTTTCATGCTAGCTTTATTATTTTCTTTTTGTACTGTTTAAAAAAAAACCTGGACCTTAATAAATGTAGACCGACTTACCCAGGGGCAAGTTACGCAATCAAACAAAACTTCATAATAACATAAGAGAAGCCTATAAATGTTTCAGGGATTTCTAAATGATGGTGTGAAAGTGAAAAGAAAGGTTGAGAGAAACGAAGCGAGAGGTGATTTGTTTTTGATCCATGAAGATTTACAAGACAATATGTGACGCACAAACAACTGTTCTTGGACTCTAAAGACAAGAACAGTTGTTTCTGCTGTAGACTGATTGTTTGACTGATGTTTTGTTGTTAAAAATCCATTGCACAATAAAGATTTTAACAACTTTTCCTTGCAGCTTTATAATACTAAAAATAATGAAACATTCAGCACAGTATGAATGGTGTGAGACATCATTGTGATCATTTTTAAAGAAAACAAGTGCGAGGCTTTTTAAAAAAAAAAAAAACAACAGCTAAAAAATGTGCAAGTCTTTAATTCGGAAAAAACGGAGAAGCAGGAGACTTGTGTAAAGTGTTCAATTAGATACAGCGTGAGAAATTTCCAAGTGTGAAGAAAAGGTGAGATTTTACCAATGCCTAAATAGGTGTGACATTATGTGACATCACTGTGCAGTTTCAGGTTGGCATCTCACTCGGGTTCGGTTTGAAGTGAGGTTTAAGAGCTTGTTCTTTGAAGACCTCAGCTAAACTCAGAGCAGGATGCAGATTCTGCTGGCAGGATATATGGTACAGCATGTCTAATTTGAGCCCGAGGCGGCACACCCACAAACCACCCACAGTCCGTTCATGGACCGCCTGATGCTTACTGCACACAAAAACGCCAAGTGCTAACTAAAAACCAACCATTTCAATTTGATTGACTGGATTTACACAACTTTTAGGTGCATCAGTCTGCTAAAGTCAAGTTTGTAAGGTTGTCACTGGCAACTAGATTGACAATAATCCAATATACGTGGCTGTGGTCAGCCGATCTCAAACTCAAACGTAATTCAGAGGGGCAGAGACAAGAGCGAATATCCGAGGCAGGCAGGGTCGAGAATGATAAACAAGAATAGGGAAAAACACAGGGAAACACGGAAGGCTTTACAAGGGGAATTAACCACAATAATCGGCGACATGACAAACAAAGGTGGGTCTTTAAATACACAAGATAACAAGACAGAGGGGAGGAGGAACTAATGAGAAACATGGAGAGAGATAGGCTGGGTGGAGACACAAGTTCATAATAAGAATAGTGGGGATGATAACGGGGAAACACAGAACACCACATTGATGGGGCTGGAGTGTCATCAAATGGACAAGTTGGGAATGTGGGAAGCAGTTTTCCACACATTTTACAAACGATTACAAAGAAACAGCAAGCAACTGCAAATGCACTTTAATAATCTTCGTTTTATTTAAGACTTCTTTACGTATGCGTTGTGGTACTCATACACATGGAAGACTGGAAGAGAAGAAACTATTGAATCAAGTCATTGTTTTTGTGAAATATTGTTCAAAAACAAGACAATCACATGTCACATGGACTATTTTCACTATGTCCTTACTAACTTTCTGGGACTTAAATGTTTCAAAAAATATTTTTTTTAATTGAATCAAACATATCTTTTTGTGTTTTGAAAATGAACAAAAGTTTTGAAACAACTTAAGGTAAATAATGTATTAATAAGGGTAATATACAATCAAAAGACTATTCACCAATGCTAATCATCTAATATTAGATGATATATTAGACATATTACATCATGCAACTTCATGTTAAAGTGGCCCTATATTATAGATTTTTGAAAATGACCTTTTATGCAGTGTATAATACAGCTCTAAGTGAATGAAAACATCCTACAAAGATTTAAATCTGAAAATGCATTAAGTCTCTCAAAAGAAATCGAGTCACTTTTAAAATGAATCATAAGCCGTTTCATGTTGACTTCAACATGAACCATTAGCATATTGCCTGCCTACTTTCCATTAGGTGCATTTTTTGGAGCGTTAAAAATAGCTGTTTCCCCAGTAACAGCTGTACACAATCACAAACACTGCTTTAAATCAACTCGACCAAGTGGACCAATCACTGTACATTAAAATCACTCAAAGGGTTTGGAAAAAAAAATTAAAAATGGAAAGAAAAGGAAAAAATCATTTGGGAGTTGTTGAGCAAATAAGGTAAAAATAAATGCATATTGTGTTTATTTTTATTTAGATGAATGTTAACATGTCGTTGGAGACTCCCAAAACCAAAATATGAACCTTTCATAACCCATAATATATTCCAAAATACAAACTGGCATAACAAGCCTGTGGTTGAGCACAGAAACAAATGTCTACTCTGAGGAGGTGCCTGCTCTGGAAAGCAACAAGAGTTTTGGGGTCTGTTACGCACCAAGTTAACTGAGTCACCGCTACCTTTCTTCAGATGTTATTTTATGCATATATGACTTTACAAGCATACAGATTAGCATATAGAGAGCAGAGAAGATGAACAAACTGAGAGAGTGTGAAAAAGAACAAAAAGTTCCCTCCTCTTGAAGGCCCGAGGGCAGAGATGGTTAGCGTGACAGCCTTCCATCTCGTCAGACGGTGTCAAACGCAAAACCGATCAGTCTCGTCAAATTTATGTGCAAAACGCATTTGTGCGACGCCACTGGAAACTTAAAGAGCGCTTCGTGACGCAGGCACAGCAGGGGTGGTAGACGCATATGACAGCGCTCTGACATGTTCTTGAAGTTCTGGCTTGGAAACCCAAAATAAACTGCCAAATTAAAACTAAATTATAGTTTTTAAATGATAAAAAACACATAGCTTTAATTACAGTATACACACATATGACAAAAAGTGAAGGAACTGCAGTGTACTATAATTTCAATCACATTATCATACAAACTTTTTTTTTTGTAAGGAGGCATTAAGTGGATCAAAAGTAAAGAAAGTAAATAAATATATAATATTATATAAGATTTATATTTCAAATGAAATTCATCATGAACTTTGTATCTTGGTGCCACACAAACCACCTGCAGCTCAACACCTCAAAAACCAAGGAGCTGGTCATCGACTTTGGGAGGTCCAGACCAAGTCCACGACCAGTTCTGATCAAGGAAGAGGAAGTGGAGCTGGTCAACTCGTACAAGTATCTTGGACTGTGGGTGGACAACAAACTGGACTGGACAATCAACACACAGCACCTGTACAAAAAGGGCCAAAGCAGACTGTACTTCCTGAGGAGGCTGCGGTCCTTCAACATCTGCAGAAAGCTCCTGTGGATGTTCTACCAGTCTGTGGTTGCCAGTGTCCTTTTTTACGCTGTTGTGTGCTGGGGGAGCAGCACAGCAAAGAAGGACTCATCCAGGCTGGACAAACTGGTCAGGAGTGCCGGCTCTGTAGTCGGCATGAAGCTGGACTCTCTGGTGACAGTGGCAGAGAAGAGGACCCTCAACAAACTGCTGTCCATTATGGACAATG
>JAUMHI010000051.1:11863215-11873888 GCA_032359435.1 Enteromius unitaeniatus
GTCTAATGTTTATCAGTACATTACAGAAAATAATGAACTTTATCACAGTATGCTAATTTTTTGAAAAGGACCTGTATGTGTTTTTCCCTGGATGTAAACAAGGGTGATTACTTCAAATACGTTAAAGCGTGCACATATGTTGTGATACTCCGGAAAATGGCAGAAGATGTGACTTGGTGGAGAAGTAAATGATGTTTTTTTTTCTTTGAGCAAAAATATCATTCTCATAGTATCACAAAACTGATGTTGAGCCACTGATGTCACATCCTGTTTTACTTTTCTGGATCTGGTATAATTTCAGTTGCATACAAAAAATTTTTTTATCTGTATTCCGAAGATGAATGAAGGTCTTGCGGATTTAGAACGACATTAGAGTGAGTTTCAGATTTTTCATTTTGAGGTGAACTAACCATTTAAACAGTTTTAATGTTAATGCTAAAACACAATGTTGCTGCACACCACAGGGGTCGGTGCACCGGTTTCCAATTGATGATCGATAGCTTAAAGGCTACAGACAGTCTGCTTGAAAATGAACTGCTCTGGGGGCTTGTCCGGGATATGAACACAGGACCTCGCACAAATTGGGGCCCTGTGCTGCCAATAAGCTAGGTGCCTTTAGAGATCAATAGAGTTCTTCGACAAAACACTTGTAAAATAAAAGTCTCAACCTTTTCTTTTTTCAATCAAAACAGCAGAACGGGAACTCTTTATTGAAACTGTATGTATGCATGTAAGTGTTAAAGGGTAGAGAGACTTTTGTGAGTGGGTTAATTGAAAGAAAAAGGGTACAGTCAGAGGTTAGACAGATAGCAGTGACCTCGAGCTCATGATAAGCACAGCTTCATTAAGATAAGACCCAGCACCCTGCCTCTGATCAGGGCCTATGACTCCAGTGATAACCAGAGTCTTTTCTGTCTCCCTCTATCTGTCTGCAGATGAGAAAAGAGCCTGAACAAAACTCTTTAAAACTAAACGTAAGCTCCCCAAGAGCTTGTAATCTCCAGATGACATGAAATAAAGTTTTGTTATTTTTTAAAGTTATATTTGACCTTCAAAACATCTAAAGATCATGTTTCATGAATATATTTTGTAAATGTTCTACTCTAAATATCTAAAAACCTATTTTTTTTTTTATTAGTAATTGGACAACTTTAAAGGCAATTTTCTCAAAATGTTAATATTTTTTGTAACCTCAGATGCCAGATTTTCAAATAGCTGTATCTCAGCCAAATATGTCATATCATAACAAACCATACATCAATGGAAAGCTTATTTATTCAGCTTTTAGATATCATTCAGCTTTAAACTTACAAATAAATAATTTATAATAATAATAAAAATAAAATACTTGTCCTGGATTTCCACAATGCATTTTAAAGGGTTAGTTCACCCCCATTACTCACCCTTAATGTCGTTCCAAAAAATTGACATGAAATATTACTTTAAAAACAAATATATACAAAGTAGTAGACAGTACCATCGTCAAAAAAGCTCAAATATATATGGTAGCTTTATATACACTGAATGCTTTTGACTGTTTATGTGAATCCAATTGTCTTTCTTTTTTAAACCAAGAGTAATTTTCTCCACCTCTTCCAAGAGTGAAAATCCTTCCTTTTTTTCTGTTATGGTATGTAAATAAGGTCATGTTTAATTAGACACGTTCCTTTTCAATGATGCTCTGCACTTCAGAGCGAAGAAGAAGCTTCCAGAAAGGGTCACGGAGAGCAGGAAACACTGCGGATATGAAAGAAGGGGTTTATTAAGGAAGCGGTAGGCAAGCAGTGATTTAAGAAGATCAGAGAGAGGCCTTGGATGTGTGTGAAATTTGCTCGACACGCTGAAATGACTTGTTCATTTTTAGTGTGCTGGCAGATGTCTCAGCCTGTGCTCTGTGTGTGTGCGTGTGAGGGCAGATTTGACATCAGCGAGTAAGGCTGTTACAGCTAATTTCGGCCACTCCCGTGGAAAGCACTCATCACCAACAGAGACATGGCAAAACCGCATTCTCCATGGATAGCGCTGTCAAGCTTTAAACAAACACACACATACATAAACACAAACGTACGGACACACAGGCAGCAACAAAGCCTTTTAACTCGCACACGATGAAATATTAAATGACATACCGTTTTAATGTTATACCAGCCACAGTGGAAAGCATAAATCTTGTGTTTTTTCTAAAGGCTATGTTCAGAACAGAATGCAAAGCACAATGCATACCGGCTAGTAAAATGGTATTCTTATTTTTCAATGTAAACTATACATTTAAAAATGATGATACGTTTCGGTCACATTACCTATGAAAAAAAAAAAAACAAGACTCATTTAAATAATTCTAAAAGCTTGTTGCAGTGGCATTTCTAAGATACTAATTGAAGAAATTAAGAGGAAAAAGTTGTGACTATGAGAAATAAAGGTCATTCAAGGTGTAGGTCATAAAAATTCATACAACTTGTTGTAATATACGTATGATTTAGCAAAAATCACATGAATTTCAAGCTGGATAAATGCTAACAATTATGAGAAATAACATCACAGCTACAAAAAGTTAAGCTGTGATTGTGAGAAATACATTGTTGGTTAAAAGATATAAAGTGTCATTCTGAGATAAATAAAAAAAAAAATAGATACACTTTGAAATATTCATTTGCAATTATGAGAAACAGTCACAACAAGTATGAAAAAAGTATTCATTTTATGATATGCAGATTGAAACACCTATTACATGAAATAAATGCATGACTGTAATAATGCTGCAAATCTGAGATTTAAAGCAGCAATTACAAGAAATACATTTGCAGTTTTACAAGATATGAAATCTCATTTTAATATAAAAATGAAAATATAAAATATTCATACTGTAAGATATTAAGTTGCAATTATAAGAAATAAAGACATATATTATAAATAAATAAGCAATTTTAAGATACACTGTTGCAATTATAAGATAAAACACCAATTTAAAAAAATAGTCACAATTATAAGAAATAAATCGTAAGATCAGGACAGTGGTGTTCAGAGGTACATTTTCATTTTTGGGTGAACCATCCCTTTTAGCTGTATAAGAACTACATTAGAAATTGCAAAATGTACTCATTGGGATACGGTTTAAAATAAGATATTAAGCGCAGAAGAATTTATTATTATATACAATGATTTGACTCTGAGGCAAAAACGTGCTTCTGTAAATAATGAGTCATGAAGGAAGTATGGAATAGTAGTGTGCTATTCCGAGCACAGCCCTAGTACATTTTCATATTCATCAGATCTTTCCATGTTCTCTCACAGGCTGTCTCTATGTAGATTAGTATCTCTCTACTGGAGGTAAAATTGAGCTCGGAGTTGGTCAGATCTGTCCACACCTGATAACAGACAGGATGTGCAGACAATCCCGCCACAAATGACTACGATAAAACTCTTATCCTGCCTTGAAACTCAGCGTATCTATCTGATTCCTTTAGATGGCCCAAAAACACTTGCATGCTCTACTAAAGCTTTCCATATAGTCCAGGACTGCAGGCTAGTTTAGTAAATGATGGACAGAATGTGCTGCAAACAAGATAGTGTGCTCCTTTTTTCTATTTTAAAAGAACACAAGATTCCAAAGCGTCTATTTCCAGCAAATACTGTTGCCCTGCTAAAATGGTAGAATTCTTATGAAGTGTATTACGCTGAATTAATGATGCATACATAAATATTTAGATGTTTAAGAAATACAACTAAAGACAGCAAATATGTGTCATGTAAGCAGACATCTTGTTCAGAGTGGCCTTAATCAAAAATCTTAAAAGAACAAAGGTTCTTCTCGTGAGAAGAAAGGAACCTTCATTTACGTAATGTCATTTACTAAAATGAGCTTCTTATTTCAAATGTGTTTCTTTTGCCCAAAGAGAAAAAGCCACTTTGGTTCATCAGCGTTATCAGCGGTGAAAATTAAATGCAAGAATAGCTTTCCACCCTGTCACTATTCAGCAGAGCTGTTGTATTGTGTGACCCGCAAGGCATGCAGGGTGGAAAGCATCCTTTCAGGGTCTAAAGAAAATAAATCTTTTTGAAAGCTCTATGAAGAAAAATATTAACATACTGTATACATGCAGAGAGGACCTCTTTTTGTCATGCACATTTGGCAAAGGTATTTTGAAGAATGTTCATGCTGCTGTTTTCCCATACACTACCGTTTTTTTTTTTTTAATAAGAAATGAATACATTTATATGGTTTGGAATGTGCACAGTGGCGCACTTTTTAAATACGTACCAACAAGTACATATCACTGCAGTTTCTAAAAGAAATGAACACTAAAGGCAGTAAAACTCTGACACCTAACTTTTCACACAAATTTACAGAGTTTTGATTAATAAAACATAATTTTCACACAATTACATTAAAAATATCATACTTCAAAACAATATGGATATGCTGAAAGATTTTAAAACTGATGCTTTTGATGTTAGCGTCACACATATCCAGCTTCATATCTATGGGTTTTCATAGAAAGTAGTTTTTTTTGGTAGCTCACGGATGACCGAGATGTACTTGAGAGATGAGGAGCTCTGTTTTGAATCCCGTGTAACTACTGTTTGACAAAACAGTTCATATTTGTGTAAAAGGAAGTTGAAATGGAATTGAAAAGTTGAAAAAATTACAATCTGTTTGACTTCTGAAGCCATCCGATAGATCTTTTCATCATTATTTGATATTTATTACCTCTCAAATCTCATTTGCACTAACGTACAGTAATCAAATTCGACCTCAAAGGTACACTGTAAGTAAATGATAAGATGAGTATTACTATTAAATGCTAAATATTTTTGATATAAGCTTAAATTGGACAAAATTTACAGTTCAGCTAACACAAAACTATTTTGCAGTTGTCAGGTGAATGAGAAAGCCACTAATAGCGCATTTCCATGCATAAAGTACAGTTCTTGTCACCTCAGATGAATTTGAAAAACACTTTAAAATGCTGAATATCTTACAGTAATAAATGTGCCATGAAAGGCTATGGCATGAAAGTGTTTCCACTCAGAATTCTACAACGTATCTTTAGTCTTATAATCAAATGCATGTAATTATGACTGTAACACACTGGCGGCAAGAAAAAACTGCAAAAACGATTGTAGGCAGGAGGTGAGAGGGAAAGGCCAAATGTGCCTGTAAATGTGTGTGAGAGAGATCAGAACAACACTCCCTGAAATATTCTGGGAAGTGGTTCAAGGAGCTGAGGGGATTCAAATTTTTCAACAACACAAATCACAAATACAGGCATATCAAAAATGAAGTGGGAAACATACATATGTTTGCCAAGATATGAATTTCAGTTGAAGGTTACATGCAAACACAATCTATTTGAAATGCAAACAGAATAGTGGTGATTCACGGGAACATTAACACCTCGGGCAACAACACATCCAGAGCTACTTCAGTCAACTGACATACTGTAGAGAAGTAACTGTGTGAAGAGTTAGTGTCCTCTGTATATACTTGTGCTGTAATTTCAAGTGTTTCTAGAAAGGGATTCTGGTTTAGTACAGGTACTTATTAATAAGTTAATTATTTCTACAAGAAATCAAAATAATAGCTAATCCAAAAATTCTAATGTAGCATTACATCACTTGCTCACCAATAGATCTGCTGAAACCAAGGGACGTTTTGCAAAAAAGTAGTTTCGAGAGGAGCATGTACAAAATCAACCGTAGCCGGCACAGCATCATCCAATCAATATCCTCATCTCACCAGCCAATCAGATCCATCCTTCCCACTATAAATAAACCCTTCCCATCCTGCCTCAGTGAGGCCGCTTTCCTGCCCACCTCGCTTTTTTTTTGATAAATGGTCTGTATTGCCCATTTATTTCATTACATCATATTAACTCATGTTCTATTCTTCCGACAGGTCGCTGGTTCTCCATTCCGGCCCGGCAACCTCCACCATTGCTCCCGCCTCAAGGGGCCAAATTAAGCCTTGTACCCCAGCTCGTCCAGCATCCTCTCCCACACATTCTTTGGGGGGCTATTTGGCTGCTGTCCTCCTCTAGCTTTTTTGGGGGGGCATGCAGGGTCCGAGCTGGACACCGAGCTCTGCCCTCGCTAGGGTTCAAATTACTCCTGGCTCGCCCCCCGGACAGCACACCAAATTCGCTAACATAATTATTATGATTGAATGAGAAAGCGCGAACTCTCGAACTCTTGAACTCTTGAATGGGTGTCGGAGAGTATAAACAGCAGGTAAAAAAAACATCATGGCGTATGGTTTTAAAACACCGGGATGATGGATTTCTCTCTTAAAAATCTACAGCTTTTCACATTACAAGACATTAACTGATGGACCAAAGTTGTGTGGATTAATGTGATTTTTTTTTGTTCCATCAGTTCTTTCCTCATACTATGGAATTCAATAGGGACCGACTACTATTGATTTTAAAAAAAGAAAGGTTTATTTGCAAAAAGTCATGTTTTGTGTTATGTTATGATATTTTATTGTGTTAGTTGGTTGGTTAGTTAGTGAGTATTTTTTTTAGTTATTATTAACCTAATCAAAATAACCCAACTGTAATTTGACTGTGATTAAATAAAATGCACAAAAAAAAACAAAACAAAAAACATGATTTTTGAGAATCGTTAAAAACTTAGTTATCCGTTTTTGCAAATTAGCTCTTCAAAATCTTTCCAAAATATGGAAAGTAAAATATAATAAATAAAATAAAATAAACTTAAGTAAATGATAACAGAATTTCGATTTCGGGGGAAATTATCATTTTAAGAAGACTTTTGTTAGAATGTGATGTTGAGGACACAAAAAAACGTAATTCTAATTTTAAAATAATTCTAAATTAAAAGTATATTATTAAAACATGTTACAGAAAAACATTGGTGGTGTCTGTGTTCTTTGTGCATTGTATGTATCTTTGCTCTCTAACAATAATTTGCCTTGTTTAGTAAATCTGCCCCTTCAAGTCCACACTTAAAGAGAAAGTTTACCCAAAAATGTCATTAACTACTCACCCTCATGTCATTCCGAACCCGTGAGACATTTATTAAACTTTGGAACACAAATTAAGATATTTTTTATAAAATCCGATAAACTTCTGACCTTCCATAGACAGCAATGCAACTGTAAAGTTCAAGGCCCAGGAAGGCAGTACAGGCATTGTTAAAATAGTTCATATGACATTAGCGTTTAAAATTAAAAAATGCAATACAAAAAAAGAATACTACAAAACTAATACGGTCTAATGTTTTTGACAGAAGTGAACATTTTATTCAGTAAATTAATGCAAAAACAGAGAGTGGCTCGTCCAGTTCTTAAAGTGAGAAAAGCAAAAACTGAATTAATTAGACTAAAACAATGTAGAAAATTATGCATTTACTCACAATAATTACCACACACACACAAATTAAATGTTAATCTTAAAAGGCAATTATGCTGCAGTCTCTACTGTTTTTATCCTAATGTTTTTAAAACACTAGTAAATTACCTCAACTTTAACTACACAGAACTAAAATCTTTTCTCTCATTGCTAAGACTGTAAAATAACTGAAAAGAACATTCTTAGCGTCACATGCTCATTAGCAAGCTCCTCATTAGCTGTAAGTGTGTCCCCTCAAGCAACGTAACATGATGCAGAGAGCAGCGGCGGGTGGTCCTGGCCAAAGAATCCCCCAATGCTGCTACATACCCGAGACAAACAATCAAAATAATTACATTTATGTAACCGCCAAAGCTTCCTTCCATGCATTAGAAATGTTAAGTAAGCCAGTGTTTAGAGACAGTGCAGCAGGAACAGAGGCAAATGTGGCATCGTGATTCACCATGCATTTACATCGTAAAAAGCCTGTTATATTTTGCCTGTTTTCTGACGGTGCTCATCTTTTATCTATCTTTATTTGCATTTTTTTTAATTCAGGCGGGGGAAGGACATGTAAGGATAACCTGAAGTCTCTCATTCTTATGCATAAATGCACATATTCAGTCGCTTGAGCAAATGTGTTTTTTTCCTCACACAAAATATATTTTTAGTTATTTACATTTTTATTACCCTTGATGCCTTTCACATCTATCAATTACAGTTAGGTTTACACCTCAATTAACATCAGGCTGCCATCAAAGAGTACTTTTCATTTCACTCCGAGTCAGAGCCCTCCAGAGGGAGAATCTATATACTGCAGCTCAGTGGAAAATACAAAATTAAAACTGCAAGGTGATTTACTAATGTACTTTTGTTTACTGCCGTTATTACGGCAAAAGAAAAAAATGCCTTAATCAAATTTGTGCCTGTATTGCTAGTAGATTATCATCAGCTCTGCTTGTTAGCAATTTCGCACTAATTTGTTCTGATTTTTATAGACTGCGTTGGTCATTGTAGAAAAACATTGGTGGTGTCCGTGTACTTTAATTTGCACCGTGTATGCATCTTTGCGCTCGAACAGTAATTTGCCTTGTTTAATAAATCTGCCCTCTCAAGTCCACACAAAATTTTTTATTTTATTAGTTACTCACCTTTATGTTGTTCGAAACCTGTAAGACCTTCGTTCATCTTATTTATATCTATAAGATATTTAGATGTTTTTTATGAAATCGGAGAGCTTTCTGACCCACCATAGACAGCAATGCAACTGAAAAGTTGCAAAAAACAATCTGATGTGCTTAAAATTGAACTGGAAATTAGGTGCTGGGCGTCCGGCCAGAGAAGAACTGGCCTCAACTAAGCCTGGTTCTCCCAAGGTTTTTTCCCCCATTCTCTCATGGATGGGGTTTTGGTTCCTTGCCGCTGTCACCTCTGGCTTGCTTAGTTGAGGACACCTGATCTCTAGTGATTATCGATGTCGTGACTACAGAGACCGTCTCCACATTTGATAAATAACTAGTTGAATTCTCGTCATTATACAGTTCCATCACTCTGTTCTCCTATTTGATAATGTTCAGTGCTTTGCTACAATCTGTATTGTTAAAAAAAATCTATATAAATAAAAGTGATTTGACTTGATTTGAAAAGTTCATGGCCCAGAAAGGTAGTGGCACATTGTTAAAATTGTCTATTTGACATCGGTGGTTCAATGGTAATTAAAAAAAAACAAAAACAAGAATGCTTTTTGTGCACAAAGAAAACAAAAACAACAACTTTAAAATCGTTATTTGGGTTTGGACTATTTAAGAGTTGCCTTTTTTTATATCACCTGAGGGCCTGAAGTAAATAACAAAATCCACTAGAATTACTTTTTAAATTATTTTCTTGTTTAATTTCACGCATTCTTATCCATGAAAGCAAAAGGGTTGTCATACTTCAAAAACTGCCCAAAAAGAAACAAAAGTGGGCCATATTATTACAAGCCATCTGATACGATACAAAAGTATCATGCATGGAAGAGAACAAACTAATGATGCCAATTAAGTGCAACCTTATTTTTTAATGTATAGTCACAAATGCAAATGAGATTTTAGGGAAAATTCTTCTGATCCTTTGTGAGCCCATGGCGTAATGGCCGTGGTGCTCATGTGGATATTATATGTTCAAATTCAGTTAAACACTCCCTGAAACCATTCCCATGATACCTTCTCCCTGCTGCGCGTTTATCCAATAAAGAGAATAACTTTGTTTAGCCCGGAGTATTTTATGTATGACATCCTAAAATGGAGATCAAACTGTGTGGGTTGAGAAATCACTCTCCTGTGAGTTGTCTTCCTTTATCTCCACATGCTAGCTGCTAAAAACAGCAGGTGGCATGAGTTGTTTACTAGCACATGTATTTTTTGATGCATGACAAATGACCGGTGTCATAGTAGCTCATATTGTGACAGCCATATTTTGCATGAGTTTGGTGGGTTGTCTCCCCATGTCTCTGGGCTCTCCGTCTAATGATGATTTATAGGGCTCATCGCGCCCACGGCCTTGGCCATGCCTCTGTCTCCATCATTTATATTCACTCACTGTTCTGCTCGGCTTTGCTTGACTAGGTGGCCTAATTCCACACACGTACACACACCGACACTTTTACTTTTACTAAAGTTTGTATAATGGACTGCTTTACTAGAATGTCTCTGTCCCTTTTATTTTGTTGCTCTCCCTTCTGCTGTGTTATTGTTGATTTATCTTACTTAACCACTGGGTCTGGTGTGCATTTCAGGAACAAACTTTACAAAAACAATTTTCCTGGGTAAATACAAGTTTTATCAACAGCAATGTGTGGCATTTAACCAATTACAGAAAGCAATTTCAATATTTAAAAATAATAGACGCTTAAACATTAATAGTAACCTTGTTACTGACCATTATATCAGTTATATCTGACCTTTAACATACACACACACACACACACATACAGTGAGGTCAATAGGTATTTGATCACCCTGTGATTTTGCAAGTTTTCTTACTTTGAAATCATGGAGGGGTCTACAATTTCCAGCATAGGTGCATTTCCACTGTGAGACAGAATCTAAAAAGAAAAATCCGGAAATCACATTGTATGATTTTTTAACAATTTATTTGGGAATTACTGTTTCAAATACATATTTGATCACTTGCTTGGGAATTTCTGACCCTCAAAGACCTGTTATTTTGCTTTTAAACAGTCCAGCTACACTCATGATTCTAAATCAGTAGCACCTGTTTGAGGTTGTTAGCTGTCATAAAGACACCTGTGCACCCCACAATCAGCCAAAGTCTAAGTAGCAA
>JAUMHI010000051.1:11873988-11902681 GCA_032359435.1 Enteromius unitaeniatus
CCCTGCTTAAGTCAGCCCATGTCCAGGCCCGTCTGAAGTTTGCCAGGGACCATCTGGATGATCCAGAGGAGTTATGGTAGATAACGAGTCCTGTGGTTAGATGAGGCCAAAGAAGAACTTTTTGGTCTTATCTCCATTTGTCATGTTTGAAGGAAGAAGAATGAGTATCGTCCCAATAATAGCAAACCTACAGTGAAGCATGGGGCTGGAAGCATCATGCTTTGGGGGTGTTTTTTTGCACAGGGGAAAGGACGACTGCAACCTCCCTCCCTCAGTCAGAGAATTAAAGATGGGTCGTGGCTGGGTCTTCCAACATGACAATGACCCAAATTACACAGCTAGGAAAACCAAGGAATGGCTCCGTGAGAAGCATATCAAGGTTCTGGAGTGATACTAATTTGACACAGTAATTCCCAAATAAATTGTTAAAAAAAAAAAAATCATACAATGTGATATAACCGGATTTTTCTTTTTAGATTCTGTCTCTCACAATAGAAAGGCACTTATGCTGAAAATTGTGGACCCCTCCATGATTTCCAAGTATGATAACTTGCAAAATCACAGCGTGATCAAATACTTCACAAACACAGACCTCACTCTATATATTGTTGAGTTTCTGAGATTCTAAATTTATATCTCACAGTTGTGATTTTTTTTTTGCAAGTTAGAATTGTGAAATAAAGAGTTGATTTAGAGGGAAAAAAACATCTTAATTACAAGAGGTAAAGTCAAAATTATGAGATTATATATCACTGTTCTATGTTATTTCTGCGTGAAACAAAGTCTGAACTGAATAAAAAGTCACAATTTCATTTTTTCCATTTTATTTGTTATGTGGCATAAACACACTTCCATAAAATTAAATGGGTTGTTTGTAAGAGGGGATCAAATTTTGTGGCCTGATAGTCTGACAACACCTTCTTTAAACTTTACTAATCAAATAAAAAATAAATACTAAATAATATTAATGTTAAATGTAGTAGTAGTATTAATACAATTATTTAAAAAATAGCTTGTCCATTGTAAAAATTACAAATTTTTTACAGGTAAAAACAAAAGCATAAAAATAAAAACCTTGAAGTGCTGCTTGTCATTTTAAATAGTAAAAACAAAATGTTGGCTGTGTCTGTGCCTTGTGATATTAGGCATTTGAATCTTTTTACAACCTTGACTTTAAATGAGCACTTTGATACACACACACATACACACACGGTGCAGGGGACATGCAGCAAAGAGATGATAGGTTTAATTAACAAACACCCAACTCTGTGTAAGTGAGAATTTACAAGCGAGATGAATATTTGATGGAGCGGGAGTCTGACAGTCACGTAAACGGAGAGCCAGAAAGCCTCGTTCCAGCACAATGCAAACCTGCCTTATCAAAACACCACAGATGCGACAATAAACCAACAGAGAAGCTGTGAGACAAAGGGGAGAGAAAGAGGGGGAGCAAAAAGGGCAGAAAAGAGGGTTTGTGGAGAGGGAGACACTTCATATCCATCTCATTACAGTAAATGAGAAACACAAACAGCGTGTGTGAGGCGGACAGAGCTAATGAGCCCAGAGTGCTGAGGTAATTACATCAGAGACGACACATCATCAATAACACCGACCTGATCCCAGCCCTCGTCACACACACACACACACACACGCTGAGTCTCGACACCTAATCTAGCAAACACACAATTAACATGCCACAAGCTGCAAACACACACATACACAAAAACAGTGAAAAATGAGAACTGAAAATGAATCATTACTATGAGGAATGAAATGTTAGCATGATTCGAATTACTAAAGACTCATTTGGATTCATTTAAACCAATGAAAAATATGAACAAAACAAGTTACATAAAGATCTGGTTACATAAAAATCTCTAGATGGAAAACATCGACCTTACATAAAAAGGTTTCCTCATTACGAATCTTTCAGATCTTTATTCCTAGACAAGATAAGATGTTGCTTACTGGACAAGAAATGACACGTGGTCTTTACTGAACATTATATATATTGGAGTCATTCTGTGTCGACTCAAATAGAGCTGCCTGGCTGAAATATTTGATTTTGCTAATATTATTTTCTAGAGAAAGGCAAAGATGTACAGTAATGAAAGCCAAAATATTAAATGTCATGGATGAATATTGATTGAGTAAGCCACTGTTTTGTGAATGTCAATTTTCACCTGAGATTCAGAACCTAATTACAAGGAGGGTCCGTGTATCATCTATCAAAAAACTGTCCTAACGACTTACAACCGAAGAACAACAGAAATTAAAATGCATACTCTCTTGAGTTTTAGAATGTAGTCTTGTTATATCTCAATGCGCTCAAATGTGGCGTGAGCTGCTGCACAGGAATAAGAGACTTTCATAAACATAAAAATTTGCCATTTTGGTTGTTTCTCAGCAAACCCATATACAATCTCTGCAATTAAATGGGAAAGTGCGATCAGGATATTTCTGTGTGTGTTTCAAAAAAGAACAGGTGAATTGCCCTAGTGCACAGTTCCAGTAAATTGCAATGGGTTAAATCAATAAGCAAAAAAAACCCAAGTCAAGCACAGACCAGTATTGAAGTGAAGGTGATGGAAATATGCAGCTGTCATTTAAAAGCATTTTATTTAAGAAATACATATTAGTTAATATTACTATCGTAATTAGTATTTTAATCATTTTAAAGATTTTATTTGTTTTAAGAACTGCTGGTCTAAGAAAAACCTTTCTAAGCTCTGCCCAGGTATGTGTAGTGTTGCGTTTTTCATTATTTTACTTGTTTGATGAGTACAGGAGGAAATGTAATTGCAATAAAACGGATTATGAATCTGTACACCTGTAGCAGCAGAGGACTACTATTTTGCCGAGCGGAACTGCAGAAGAACTGATGATGGCATGATTTGATCTTTGGCTGACCAATCAGTACAAAGGGGCATTTAATTCCCGCCCACAGGTAAAAAAAATTAAGAATTAAGATTCTGCTTATTTATTTTTCTACCATGGAACAAAAACTAAAATCTTATTATCGTTTTTTACTTTTTTGAAGGAACGAAAAAATGAAAATAGACGCCATTTTCTTGTTTTTCTACAATAAAAATTAATTAAAATATCGAATGAGCAGATGATACACGGACCTCTCTAGTTTCTAGTTTCATTATTTGATGTTCAGCCATTCCTCCTAAAAAGTAAAGAAGTGTCACATTTTTGCAAATTAACCCACATTTTGTTTTTCAACCCACATGTAATAATCTAGAACACTGTCTGACACTTGATTGTTACATTTTAACAATTTACTCCAGGAGCCATATATTGAAATTACAATATCTCTTCAAATTTGGCTGATTGGACATGGAAAGTTTGAAATAATTGTTTTATATGTTTTAGAAATAAGTCTCTTATGCCTAATAATTGCTGCCTTTTATATCAAATATTCAGTAACACTGTGCTACCTATTTTTGTGTATATATATATATACATATATACAGTGCCCTCCACTAATATTGACACCATTTCTAAATCTGAGCAAAGGTGGCTTTGAAAATAAATCTGCATTGTTTATCCATTTGATTGTTTGTTCAAAAAATTAACAAAATTCTAACCTATCATTGAATTAAACAACTGAAACGGGGAGAAAATCCCATTGTAAAATAAAATGATTTCTTCTCAAACAGGTGAAAGACACCAAAGTGAGAAATGGAATACGTAGCTGATATAAAAAATTGGATGTGACAAAACAGGTGTTAATTATCAGACCTAAAAACCCCACATGTAATAATCTAGAACACTGATTATTGTAATGCTTTATTTGGTGGTTGTTCTGTACGCTTGATAAATAGACTACCGCTGGTTCAAAATGCAGTTCTTACTAGAACCAGGAAGTATGAGCATATTAGCCCAGTTCTGTCAAAACTGCACTGGCTCCCAATCAAACATTGTATAGATTTTAAAATCTTGTTAATTACTTATAAAGACTGAATGGCTTAGCTCCTCAGTACTTGAGTGAAGAGAACTGCAGAAAATAGTGGAGTCTCAGGGTCAGAAAACCTTAAAAAAATGGTCAAACAGCCCCTACTTCACCACATGTTGTTTGGGAGGGTTTAAGAAAAATTCTCCTCGCTCATCCAAAAACCATCTCCAGCATGTTCAGTTGTCAGACAGGACTGGAACTACAAATAGGACTGGCTTCTATGATCAGATGAAACTATAAAATTAGTTTTTTAGAAGCAAACACTGTACACTGTACATGTATCCTGTACATGGGTTTGGTGAATAAAAAGTATAAAAAGTAGTCCATGTGTACTATGAAATATACTGCTGTATTTTTGTGTTGCTGTGGGTCTATATTTCAGCTGAAAGTCCTTGACATCTTGTTTAGACACATGGCATCATGGATTCTATCAAATACCAATAGATAACAAATCAATAATTCACTGACTCTGTTAGAAATTTTATAATGGGCCAGGGTTGGGTCTTTTTCAGCAGTTATGCATGATCCTTCAGAAATTATTCTAATATACAACTGAATAATTGAAAGTATCCAGTTGTTTGCTGCTTAATATAAAGTTCAATGAACAGCATTGTGTTGACATTTTTTATAATATTCTAAACCTTTTTGCTGTCACTTTTAATCAACTTCGTTGTGAAAAAAATTTTGAGAAAACATCTTAGATATAAATTTAAATACATAATCATAATTTAAATGATTAATGTTATGCATTTATATGTTCCATACATTTTTATGGACAATTTATCTACATGTTGTTTATGCTACCGACTGGAAAAATATCCTGTCAAAAATGTTAACAATAAAAGGATAATGTAGTGAAAATCTAGGCCTGGGGGTTCTGTTACATAAGCTTTCTCAGCTGAACCACCGAACTTGTAATGTGAGCATAACTATTTCGCTTTGTAGCTCAAATGAACTTCAAGCTGATATTTGCCTTCGGTCAACCAGAAGATCCTTTAACCATCCTTGATCCAGCAGAGCATGTTCAAATTAATGAAACAAATTAACCCCACTATTTCTTGTGGAAAAACTTGGGGAAAATGATTGTGAAAAATGAGGGGGAAATATTATATTATGTTTTGATTAGATAGCCTTTTGCTACATTATTATTATAACTATTTTAAATATTTGTTATATTACAACACTTAAATGTTACTTTTAGAAACTGTAACAAAACACATCATCATTCGTCATAAAAATGCTGTAAACTTTTGATCATTTCAAGAAGAGAGGGCTTTCTAAAGATTTTTACCTTCTTTTCTCTTCAGTTCACCCCGATTAATTGCTTTATTGACAACCGACCAATGAAACCAACATTAATACTGAAACACAAAGAGCTTTTTTTCAGGAGACAGATGTGCTCTATTGATCGTTATAACACACACACAGATAGACAGCGACACAGCACTACCCCAGACAACACTGGGAAAATGCCAAAGCCTGTCAGTGGATATGACACGCACACAGCGGCGGTCTCCCTCTCTTAAGACGACCAGACGTGAGGGCATGGAAGGCTTCTCACATGAAATCAACAGTTGTCTTCTTCGATTCTTGTCTAGATATTGTATAAATAATGTTGCTCCAAGAGTGGATAATGCTGTCTATGACTACAAATGAACGCTATTAACAGCTGCTCAGTGCTTACATTTACATCACATTCGAGCACTTGCCAGGCGCTTTTGTACAAAGTGGTTTGCAGCGAAGTCAAAAAGTACAACTTTACCCTTGGGTTCAATCCCATGGTGTTACTGTAGTAAACTTTGAATGCACTTTGAATCACTCAGTTCCACATGTACACCCAAAAGAGGCTTCTTCAGATTCATGAGAACGGCAGAACAAAAGATACACTTTCCAAATACTTAAGGTTTGTCAAAATAGTTTGTCCTACCATGGTAAATAAGCATGATGATTCGGAATCAAACTCATTTAAAACTTAAAAATGACAGCTTAACAGGCCCCATTTACACTAGTTTACACTGCCGTTTCTCCAGCAATCTCTAAACTACACAACCTGAAACGCACGTCACGTGACCATTCACGCAGGTACAATCATAGACATGTATAGGTAGATTCCCTATTATTTTGGTGGCGGATATGTCTGTGTTCTTGAAGCGGTCAACCATTTACCTATAGATGGTTACTGCAAAGCGTGCTTTTGTGGCCCTAGCTTAACTTCTGGTAGACATCCCAGTAAAATCAATAACAACAGCTAAGTCCTTCTAGAGGAGATCATTTTTTGATAAGCTAAATATTTTTGCTGCATAAATCAGACAAATTTATCAAAAATTTTAATTCACTCTCTGCCAGCAGGAGTTGCTTTAAGCAAGAGAAATGGAGGTTTCCCCGTAACGGCTGCAGCCAAAGCAGCTCTGAGCTTACAAACGCTGCCTTACAAGCAGGATGAAATCTAAAGACAGTCTTCCTTCAGAAATACAGTGATTTAAAAACACCCATGCCTTTTTTTGATTTTTAAACATGCATTATGTCCTCATGTTTATTCAACAAAGCCTTTTGGAAAATTGGTTAGTTTTGATATCATGGCAGGTCGCCACAAATAATAATTGTATGGGTAAAACACCCCACAGCACAATAACCTGACACCAACTTCATTACTCATCATTAGTTATGTATGTAGCTGGTGGCACTAATCAGACCGATAAACAAGCACAGACCGGAAGTTAACCATCTGTACATATCTACGGGTACAACAATTAGAATGATGTTATAGTTTACATGGTCGTTAAGGAAGCGCAGAGCGAATGTGGGAAGCTTTAAAATGAAAATGCACTACTGTAAATGGGCCATCATAATACAAAGCTATTTTCAACTTTATGTGTCACATGGAACATTTTACCAATGTCCTTACTAACTTTCTGTGTCTTTAACGTGGAAGTTGCAGTTGGCGCCAATAGCCTAGGCGTCCGCTGTCCAAATCCGGACTCGAGGACCTTCCCCTCTCCCAATTTACTTCCTGTCAATATTGAACTGTCCTATTGTAATAGAAGCTACAAATTACAATTTGCTTTCCTTTTTGCAAAGGATTTCTCATAGATCATAGAATCCTAAAAAAAAAAAAAATCACAAAGATATTAAGAAGCGTACCTGTTTTCAATGATTTCGGAAGGATTGTGTACTGTTTGTGAAAATTCAACATTTCATTACCTTTTAATTTACAGCATATTCATAGTGCCATTTTTAAAATTACAATATTTTACCATTTTGAATGTAGTTAATATCACGCAATTAAACTTTGTTTCATAACCTTCATTTATTCCAAAATTATAAGGCATTTATATTTCCCTATGTGATTGTAATTCTTATTTTAAACTTCATCTAATAATTGAATAATGTTTGAATAATGAAAGATATTTGCATTTATACTAACAGCCTACTGTGTGTACCTACTGAAATGAAAGACAAACGTAAATGTTCCTCTGACCTCAGCGGGCCGTGAAGCTTAACTAAGCAAACCGGCTGACACAACCCAGAAAATGAAATCAAACAGTCTGTTTGGACAGAACATGGATCAGGACTTCATTATCCCATTGCTGAACCAAATCTCACAAGACACGCACAATAAAAACACAGAAAACCAGAGCTACGGCGTCTCGGCTAGTGTGTGTGTGTGGCTTTGTATGAGAAATGAGTGTGTATGAAAGCCAGAGAGAGAGGATAGACGAGTATTTTCATCTCCACACAACTAAAAATGTTTGCTCAGCTGTTTAATGCATTATGGTTCTTGGCTCTGATTAAAATGAGATTGTTCAAGCCCTAATTCTATGCATACACCAACTAAAAGCCATTCAAGTACGTGATAGTACAACATTGTTATGCTCTGCAGGGTGCTGTTCACATCTGCTCGCTGGTGTTATTACAGCAGTCATTGGAAAATTCATTGCGAATTGACTGAAGAAACTTAAATAATCCTTGATTGTTAGGGTCTCCGTTTATATAATCTAATTTCTCGCCATTTTCCACAATAGAAGCCCTCCTGATATTTCTATTGGGTGCGATATTCCAGTTCTTGGATTAAGGGACCAAAGCACACCACGATGATTGAGCAGGCTAGACAAAGTGTATCAACTGAAACTGGAAATAAATGACAGATACATGACAGTTAAACCAAATCCATCTTTACAGCATCTTGCACGGCATAATGGATTTTTACCTTTACCACATAAATAATGTAATATAATACTGACTGATGCAACTGACTCTTTTTTTAGGGAATCAAAGGCATAGAAAAAAAAAGTCTCTTATGAGCTGGGAAAAATGTTTGCTGTATAATTTACAGCAAGAGCTGAGAGTGAATTCAATTGCGATCGAGGTAAGCAAAATAGAAAAAAGAGGCAATAAAAATTGCATCATATACTAAACTTAAGAGTGAAGTTCATTTGTGAACTAACTTACATTTGGTAAAACTGAAGCGATTATATGCAAATGAAGACTCATTAGATGACATTATAAAATATAACAAACTCTTTAGAAAGATGGTGAAACATCAGAAAGCACTACGTTCTTGGAAAACATTCCACCCACAGGCAACAACAAAGACAGTCACGAAAATACAAGATGCAAAAAGTGCCCTAGATCACAGGGTGCATTAATAGCAGCTGTTGAAACACAAATATGAAACACAACAGTAGAACTTAAAGCTCTTATAGAGCAACAACCATGATAAGCACCATACCCTGGGATCTCACAGAAGCAGCTGCTTTACAGATACAACATTAATATGCAGACACAGAAACACTTCATAAGTGAAAGCAAGTCATAAACAACAGTAAATAGTTTTCATTTAAAATGAGGATTCATTTAAGCCTGTCTATTGCTAATTGTGCCAAAAATACCATGAAGCTTGGTCAGAACTGTGACAATTAAAATAAATAAATAAATAAATAAATAAGCCTGACTCAAAATGACCTCAGATTAAAGAAATTATTAATTTCTCACAAATATTCTATAGCAGTTCTCCTTTAGCAGATGCTGATTAATGTAATCAAAAATAAATCACTCTTTCTTCAGAGTACAATTTCTCCAAGCAAACCAAACAATAACAACGGACAAATTAGCCTTGAAAATCCTATAAATCCTTATGAAGAAGATTTAGACTTTTAATATAAATTCCTGGGACACTGATTAAACACTGTATTTATAATAATGTCATGGACAAAATCTAATTTTCAGTGGAGAATCTGCAAGAGACCTAATCTGACAGCATTGTATCTGTTGACAAAACCAGCTCTCTAAACGTTCCCTATTTCCCACTGGAGATAAAATATCTAATGAAGCCTCTAGAGAGCTTGACCAACAGAAGAGATATTAATGGAACAAAATACGCGGTGACAACTAAGACACAGTGCACTTTTCTAGTGTTTGAGGGGTTTTTTCGTGTGTGTATGTGTGTGTGTGTGTGTGTGTGTTTTTGCATGGAACAATATCGCCACCTACTGGGAAAATTAATGCACCCTCAATCCTAGTGATTCTCACAGCATTTCTGCTTTTAAATAGACACGTGTTATTATATAAAAAAATATTATTGTATAAAATATTAGATTTGAAATTGAGGTTACTTGAATGCAGATTTGACAGTATCTCACGATAAGTTTAAAATAACAATTTATATATATTGATATCATTATATATAACTCATATATATATATATATATATAAATTCTCAAATTCAACGCACAAAAACTAATGGAACTGAAAACATCAAACATTGAATTTCTTTCAACAACGGGGACTGGGAAGGGTCTCAACAAAATGCTGAAGTTAAGTTTTAAAACGAATAAATTATTATTCATATATTAAAATAATCCTTAAAAATTAAATGCTAAAAGCCTATTGACGTCATCATTATTAGTTTGTATTGATTCAAATACATTTAATTTAATCCTTAATTAATTAATTTAATAAGAATATCAACACTTTGTTAAATGTTGTAAATGAGATTAAAATGGTCCTGTATTTTGAAGATTGGTAAAAGTTTCAACAGGAAGTAATTTTACTGCAGCGAAATCCAAAGTGTTTGAACAGTTTCGTGCCCTTTATTTGCAGGGAAATAGCTTATTGACAGGCTTTCTGAATGGATCTGCCCTGTACCGAGTGGGTTCAGCATGTCGAGCAGAAATGGACTGAACTGAAAACGGAAGGAGCTGAGCGCTTCTGCCTTCTGACAGATATAGATGCTATATTCAACTACGGGCTGTCGTTAATATGGTCCGTGCGGAGCTGTTTATGATATGTTAGATAAAGATATTAATACTACATGTATTACGTTATTGCTGCACTGTACTTTAGTTGTTCTATTAGAGTGCCAACAAAAGTATTAAACATTAGCTATACGTTTGTAAAATAATAATAATAATAATACATTCTACCGACCTTTATGTCCATATTTCAGCCCAGAAGATCTCAACACTTTTTCCAGAATTTCTGAGAAGTACTCGGTGAAAAAGTCTCCTGAGAGGGTATCTGAATTTAGACAGCAGGGTAACCTCAGCTTCAGAGTCAAGGATTACACAACTGCAGCACTGTATTACTCTAAGGTAAGGGAAAACACTGCTTCGTGCTAGTAATGCTTAAGAAAAGGTATTGTGTTTATAAAGTTGAACGTTCTTCGTCTTTTTTTGGCGTGGGTTAACTTTTCCCGTATTGCTGCTTAACATGCGTAAATCACATTCATTTACACAAAAAGTTTCCACCTTGTTGCACTGTTGTAATTAAACACGTGCGTCTGGGCGGAGTTATGAAGCTGCAGGCCCGGAGGCCCAACTTTTATTCATTCATTTTTAACATTATTTAACATAAGTAAACATTACAACCATACATGGCCCGGTACAAAATGTATAATCCCTTGATCAGACAACAGACAAGCGTTACATAGGAAAGGAGAGGAAAAGAGAGGAAAAAATTATAAATAATAAAATAACAAATAAAATAAAATAAAACTAACTAGGGGTTTTCAGCAAGTTCAAGATGTTCTATTAAATTACAGCGATTTAAGGCTTTTTTTTTCTTCATTCGTTTTAAGTGACAGAGAGTAAAGTGCCCGAGGCCCAACTTTCTCGTATATAACTTTTTTTTTTATCCTGAGTTGGTTTGGATTTCAAATGGCATGTGGTTCTGTGAGCATAATATTTTCCTACTCTCTCTGTTTGTTGTTTCAGGGTGTTTGCCATGCTGACAAGAATACAGAAGAGCTGTCGTTGTGCTATGCTAACCGTTCTGCTGCCCTCTTTTTCAAAGGCCTCTATACAGTAAGAGACTTTTTTTGCATCACAAAATATATATATATATATTTTTGCATTCAAATAAGAACATTGCACCTTGTATAATGCACACCTCTACATGAGTTTTGAGAAAATAAAACTATTCTAACCTAATAGGCTGGTTACTCTAAATTCTTATTCAGGACTTTTCACTATGGCTTGTTTGGCCTTATTTCAGCTAGTTTTATTTTCCCAAAACTTACCAACCACGCATAATATTTGTTTTCTAAAAAATGCAAACATGTACATCCATCTTGGTCATATATTATTGTTGCACAGTTTCTGCTGTATACAGAAACAATTAAATGTTGGTCAATAGTATATTAAAAATAGCTGAAATAACCACAAATATCAGAGCATGTCCAAACATCTCAGCGTCCCCAAAATCACTTCGGCCTCCAGAGGGTTAAGTGATTTTTTTTTTTCCTTTTTTCCAGGAATGTCTTGAGGATATCCGGCGCTCTCTGGAGGCCGGTTACCCAAGCCATCTGCAGGACAAACTGAGAGCTAGACAGACCGCATGCCTGAACCAGCTTAAAAAACCTGAAAAGCCCAACCAGCCAACCACAAACCATCCAACACCACCATGCCAGAAAAGCAGCAACACTAAGACATGTATTTCACCTGATGTGTCTGTTTATTTCAGCCCAGAGAAAGGTCGCCACATATTAACTAAAGAAAAAAAACCAGCCGGTGAGGTCGTTCTGGAGGATGAAGCTTTCGGCTGTGTACTTATACCTGGAAACAAACATAATACAATGACCAAAAAGGCAGGAAAGATGTTTCATACTGAAGACCGACACTGTCACCACTGCCTGAGCCAATCACTAAGCTTTGTGCCCTGTCCAAGTTGCAGTTACGTTCGATATTGTGGAGAGAGTTGTCAAAAAGATGCTTGGGAGAGCTGGCACCAATGGGAGTGCCCAATTGGAGAAGATCTGCTGGCCATTGGGGTTTTAGGTCATCTTGCACTAAGAGTGACCCTGAAAGCCGGACAAAACGAGGTTAAAAGGGTAAAAAAAAGCACTTCACAAGAAGACCATGTGACATGTAGCTCTTATAAAAGTGATTTGCCAGTCAAATTAAGTCTTGGAGATCCCTGTAGAGAAAGTTCAGACTGCTATCACGGCAACTCGTACATGGGCATCTACAGCCTTTTACCACATGTGGCACAACACTCACCCAGCTCACGCTTTTTACTGGCAGTCTCCATGGCGTTGCTTTATAAGAGACTCCAAGGTGGAAACCCACCAGACATGTGGGCACCTTGCAAGGATGAAGGAGAAAGTGGACCGTGGCAGTCTGAGATGAGCATGCTGGGAGCCACGGCTCTGAGACACATGATGCAGCTCAGATGTAATGCTCAAGCAGTCACTGTTATGGTCAAAGGTTTGACAGAACACCAACTGCAATTTTAAATCTTTTAACAGTTTAATTTTAAAGATTGTTGATCATTTTTTCCCTCAATTCCTACAGAAGAGAGTGCCATGGCTGTTCAGTCCAGTAGTGAAATCCGCATTGCAACAGCCATTTTTCCTGTTCTGAGCCTGCTTAACCACTCCTGCAGTCCAAACACAAGCATCTCCTTCACCACAGGCTGTCGAACTGATGCACTCAATCATTTCGGATGTTCTGAAGGTGACGTTGCCCGTACGGAGACCTCTCGAAGTGGTGTGACAGTCACTGTACGTGCTTCAAAAGGTCTTACATCAGGACAGGAGATTCTGCACTGTTATGGTATTACGTGATCTTGGGAATCCAGATTTTGTTCGGTTAGGGGGCTTATTATTATTTATTTTTTTCAAATAAATGTGATTCCACACAGGTCCTCACTGTAGCAGAATGGAGGTGAAGGAGCGTCAGCGCCACCTGCTGGATCAGTACTATTTCCACTGTAACTGTCAAGCCTGTCAGAGAGACCTAACAAAAGGAAGCCAGAATGCAACAGAATATGCTGCACCAGGGCTGAAGTGTGCGACATGTGGAAAGCTTCTTCAGGTAAACATTTGCAGAAAAGCTCAACTGATAATTTAGGTGGTTCACTGTGTGTATCTTGATTTATACCGTACATTTCAGTCCCATATGGATAGGTACATGTGCTCTTTGCCGTCCTGTGCTCATCAAATCACCACTGCTGATGTGCAAAACAAACTAAAGGGTTTACAGTGTCTCTTGGATGAAGCCTTTCAACTCATTGAGCGTGACAGATTTGGTAATGCCACAATATTAATAACAATCTGTTTCGTGTATGTGCTTAATATTCCTAAATATGCTAAACGTTTTCATGTTTTGCAGACGCGGCCCTAAAAATACTAAAATCAGCTACTTCTCAGGCAAATAGCATCCTAACAGAGACCCACCCTCTCCAAGGAGAGCTAGCAGATGCAACAGCTCGTGTGTACGCTACCACAGGTCAGAATAAAAGCTTGATATTTCACACAATTAGAAAAAATGTTACATTTATGAAAATGTAAAATATGTATAGCAGTCCTACAATACATTGCCTTATGAATAATGTGATAAGTAACATCTAAATTCCTACAAGGAAAAGGTGTAGTATGATTATGTTTTTTCTTACAGGTAAATGGATTCTGGCTGCGTCCCATCTAAAGCGTAGCATTGTTGCCATTCAGGCCCAATTTGGAGAGGATAGTATTGAGCTGGGACAACAGCTTTTTAAACTAGCCCAGCTGCACTTTAATGGGTAAGAGCTCAATGTGATGAATCTGATGAGACTTCTAATACACTGTTTATGATCAACAACAGTTCTTCTCACCTCTGCATCACTTTCCTTTGACAGCGGAGACTGTGGGGCAGCTCTCTCTGTGATTCCCAGGGCCCATAAGCTCCTCTCTCTCCACTGCGGCCCTCAATCTGAAGAACTGCAGGAACTGCAGGAGATGGAGCGTTGTCTACAAGGACTGCTTTGAAATTACTGTTAAAACTGAACTGTAGTTTCATCAAACATGCAATAAATCCAAAACCTGTTTTTTAGATGTATTAAAAGTCATGAATTAACAATGTGATGTTGTGGGCTCAGCTATTATTGCTTGCATAATTATTCAAGAAAATGTGATATTTAGAAATTAATTTCTGAGTGTGAAAGTGTATAATGGTACATATTATTGATATTTTATATAATAATAAGTCATGTAATATGTATTTGATGATCTAAAAATAAAACGTATGCATATAAAAGCAGAAAAATACAACTATAAATTAAATGTACTAAAGAAATGGTGTTGAGCCCAGTGTTGACAAGGCAAGTAAAAATAATTTATCAATTTGTCATTATTATCTGTAGCACAAATGATTTTGGATTTGAACATATATACTTGGGTTTAGAGGTAGTTCATATCCCTTAAGTCTGAGCAACAATAATAGTAGCTTGCAAAGACCTTTATTTAAGCCTGATTTCAGTAGCTTTCATACCTCTAGATGGCAGACTTGAACAATCAGAGAATACAATCATAGTGCATAACAGAAACAAACCTCCTTTTTAGAATATGGTTGTACTCCATATTTCACTTACTGTATCTATTGACATTATTAAAGGCTACTTGTAATTCATACTGTACCATTGCATCATTCTATCCCTCAAAACCCAACACTAAAATGAAAAAGCAGAATATTGCACTCCTGCATTTTTAATGATCTTCAGTACATAAACAACATCAGGAGAACCTCTTAAAACATTTAGTTAGCTGCCAGCCTATACAGTGGGCTTCCTTTAAGACAGATGTATTACAAGTAAATTTAACACCCATTTGCACAACTAGAGTGTAGCCGATGGGACGAGCTCTGTGCCTGCAAGAAATAAAACCGACTTGTCTGTAATTCATCAAAATAATGACAACTGGTAAAGAGAAATTCAAGCCAGCGGATTTAGCAGTTTCATCACTCTTGCAACCACTGGCCTGTGTGAGGTTTTTGGATATGCTGTTTATTTCAGTGTTTGGTTTGAGCCTCTGGTCAAGGTTCTTGTGTCTGTAAATCTGTTTAACAGTCAGGGGATAATGTGATTATATATCTCAGGGGAGCAGGCACTATGTGTGTGTGTGACCTCATGTTGACATTCAGGGCCGTTCTGACTCACAACAGGCAGATAATCAGCACGGCTGGATATGTGACCTCCATGTAAGATTTTACTCTTTATGCTTAAGGGCATGTTCATCATATTTTTATGGAATTAGATTAACATTTAATACTTTCGATATTAATCATAAGCTGTAATGGCTTATCTGAAATGGCTTATCAAATACTGCTCTAATATGTGGAGTGCATATATATATATATATATATATATATATATAGATAACGCTTAAACAACACAACGTAACTCCATGTCAGATTTCTGTGAAATCAAACTGCCCACTTAGGAAGCAACACTGATTGACAATCACTTTTTCACTTATATTCACTCTATTGGTAGTATGAGACAGAGTCTACAACCCACACAAGTGGCTCAGGTAGTGCAGCTCATCCAGGATGGCACATCAATGTGAGCTGTGGCAAAAAGGTTTGCTGTGTCTGTCAGTGTAGTGTCCAGAGCATGGAGGCGCAACCAGGAGACAGGCCAGTACATCAGGAGATGTGGAGGAGGCCGTAGGAGGGCAACAACCCAGCAGCAGGACCGCAACCTCTGTCTTTGTGCAAGGAGGAACAGGAGGAGCACTGCCAGAGCCCTGCAAAATAACCTTCAACAGGCACAAATGTGCATGTGCTCAAACGGTCAGAAACAGACTCCATGAGGATGGTATGATGCCTGACGTCCACAGGTGGGGGGTTGTGCTTACAGTGAGATGTTTGGCATGTGCCAGAGAACAACAAGATTGGTAAACTCGCCACTGGTGCCCAGTGCTCTTCACAGATGAAAGCAGGTTCACACTGAGCACATGTGACAGACGTGATAGTGTCTGGAGACACTGTAGAGCAGGGTTCCTCGAATCTTACCCTGGAGGTCTGATGCACTGCAGAGTTTAGCTCCAACCCTAATAAAATTCACCTACCTGTGTTTTCTACTAATCCTTAAGACACTGATTTGAATGCTCAGGTGTGTTTGTTTAGGGTTAGATCCAAACTCTGCAGTGCATCGGACCTCCAGGGTAAGATTTGAGGAACCCTGCTATAGAGAATGCTCTTCTGCCTGCAACATCCCCCAGCATGACTGGTTTGGCAGTGGGTGATTAATTATGTGGGGTGGCATTTCTTTGGAGGGCCGCACAGCCCTCCACATGTGTTTGCCAGAGGTAGCGTGACTACCATTAGGTACCGAGATGAGATCAGGCCCTTTTTAGACCATATGCCGGTGCAGTTGACCTTGGGTTCCTCCTAATGCAAGACAATGCTAGACCTCATGCGGCTGGAGTATGTCCTGCAAGTTCCTGCAAGACGAAGGCATTGATGCTATGGACTGGCCCACCCGTTTCCCAGACCTGAATCCAACTGAGAAAATCTTGTACATAATGTCTCACTCCATCCAACGACGCCAAATTGCACCACAGACTGTCCAGGAGTTGGTGGATGCTTTAGTCCAGGTATGGGTGGAGATCCCTCAGGAGACCATCAGCCACCTCATCAGGAGCATGTCCAGGCGTTGTAGGGAGGTCATACAGGCACGTGGAGGCCACACCCACTACTGAGCCTCATTTTGACTTGTTTTAAGGACATTAAATTAAAGTTGGATCAGCCTGTAGTGTGCTTTTCCACTTCAATTTGGATTGTGACTCCAAATCCAGACTTCCATGGGTTAATGCATTTACAGACTACAACTTTTATAAATACTTTTATGATTACTTAATTAAAACCACTAATTAATTTTGACATTTTCTGATGAATAAGCAGACAAAGAGGGATGAGACTGCATAACCACAATATGAACTATAATTTTAATATTAATGAATTACTATTACTGTAATATTTAAAATTACATTTTGTGCAGAGACGGACTTCAATAAACTTTTTCTGATTAAAACCAGTTATTTATTTTGCTGGGGTTTTGGGGGGGCTTAAAGTAAAAAAAAGCAAATCATCACAAAGGTGATGTAAAAGACCGGAGATAAAGAAAACACCTAATTAAAAGTGTCTTGAGGAAAAAATAGTTTGCCATTATCTGTCATTATCATTACAAAAGGACATTGTATTTGTATACATAGTTAAGGCCATCTAATATTAAGTGTGACCATAAGTTTGGGAAATGTCTCAAAATATCAAAACTAATTCTAATAAAAGATTACAAAAAAGATTTAGACTTGCAGAAATACTTTTGACCTTGACATGTTTAACATGTTTTAAAAAGAAATAATTAAGATGATGATGTGGGAGGTTTGTTTTTTCATTCTGTATCATTAACTTAAGCCTTAGCTCAGCATTCTGGAAAGCTAATGCTTGTTGTGTTCCCTCCCATTCTTTGAAGTTGTCATGTGACATGTCTTGTCTAAATGTATACATTGCATGTGGCATTACAGGGTACATGTGGCTGACCTGAGCAGATTAACATGTGCATCTCCAACTCTTTTGATTGCAGTGCAGGGGCAAAAATGCCCATCTGACTTTATATCAGGTGGGTTTATCCGTCTCCTCAGGCATTTGTATTTATCCTGACACTGTCTACATGAATTAAAGCCCAACAGAGCAGGGCACAGTGTTCCAGCATGCAATGCTTACTGTGCCAGTAAAAACATAGATTAATTAAACATCAAAAGAGCATCTACAGCAGCCCGAGTTGTATCTTAACAGCTAAGCCACTCTTAAAAATGTATATATTTCATTGCATTAGATGGCAAAACATAAAGCCATTGAGAATAAAGATGCAAGAGCTTTTCTCAGAACTAAAACTCAAGTTCTAAAACTTTTTTGCAATGATAAATGTAATATTTCAACCTTTATTTATTATATTATATAAGTATTTTTACATGCTGATTATTGGGGCAAAATTGCCCTAATGAATTTTTAAAAAAGTACTTATATTATATTTTTATATTACATATATATTTCTTTATTTAAATTTTTTCCAGGAGGGATTTAAACATGCTAATGTGCTAAACAGGCACTGAATCCTACACTTAGATATTGAATTGCTTTCAGTCTCGAATACCTCCTGGAGGGCAAATAAAAGTCTTTTATTTATCTGACAGCTATCTGATCAGTAAAAATTAATGAAGTAAGAATATATATTACTTAGTTTAACAACCACAGAGTGTTTATATATATAGTTCTAAACAAAGTTTAAATATAAACATTTTGATTAAAAAGTATGCATGCGTTTTTTAAAAAGCCTCTTGGTTTGATATTTGATATATGTCTAATACATTACAATTTCACATTTCACATCAGACTGCTTAAGTGTTTAAATACTTTTTAGGGCTATACTGTACAGCTATAAAAGTGTCTGCTTTTATAGTCAATGAAAAGCCATCTATCATATTTAAGTGTTGAACACTGGCACATCCTGCTGTGTGTCTGCCCTGCATTTGTGAGCACATCACAGCCAGCAAAGTCATTTGGCCAATTTTCCACAGCTGGTTTCCACCACGTAATTCCATCAGGTAACCAGACCTGATTATGTGAACTGTCTGCATGCAGGTTTTATGATATACAGACTCATGAAAGAGTCAGTCTCGTTGGCTGAGAGGAACCTCTCGTTCTGACTGACAGTGGAGCTGTGGGAGAGGTGTTGTCAGATTTATGTGTGTAAGAGCGTGTGTTTTGCTGATGTCAGTGTCTTAAACTGTCGGTAGAGCTAGCTGTCCCACCAAGCGCAATGCTCGACCGTCAATCAAAGCCAAGGTCATGACAAGCAGGCAGGCAAAGAACTATTACTATCCCAACATATTTTTCGTAAGAGAACTGATTTGAGAAAACAGGATCAAGCTATTAAGATGCTTGCAAATGGAACCCTGATGAATAACTGACAGAAACTAAAAATTGTCACTGCATGACTTTCTGCTTTTTGCTCATAGCATAAATGTACCTTGGTGCACTTTTTAGTGAGACATGGAATACGTACCAATAAGTACATATCACTGCAGTTTCCAAAAGAAATGATCACTAGAAGCAGTAAAACTTGCAATTACTTGACGAATATTATGACTTCAAAACAATATTAATATGATGGAATATTTGAAAACTGCTCTTTTGTACATTAGCATCACACATATCCAGCTTTATACGGGTTTTTACAGAGGCTAGGAGCTTCAGTCAAAATCCTAGCCAGTTCTCCATCCTGAGGAAAAATATATAAAAGCATATGTAAGTAAATGATAACAGGACTTATTTTAGAATTAGAATGAGAATGTCTTTATTGTCACTGTACACATATACATTATATACATGTACGATGAGATTAGTTTTGGGGCGAACTGTTACTTTAAGCAATTTTCCATTTATGCTGAATTAACAGATATCGAATGGCAGGCTGTATATGATACAATCAATAACCCCGACCATAATGCATTAGCTGAGGTTTCTGTATCCGGACCTGCAGCGCCTTGGTCATTTAAAGCATAGACATATTTGCTGATGTCCATCACTGCAACTGGGAGGAAGAAACATTAATATTTGCTGATATATGAGCAGACAGAGAGGAATGAGATTACATAACAACGATATAGACTATGTGTGTGTGTGTGTGTGTGTGTGTTTATACATCTTGTGAAAATTATATAATAATTAGGAATAACTCACCAAGGTTGTATTTATTTAATTAAAAATACAAAAACAGTTATTTTCCCTGAAATAATGTTATTTACAAATGTTTAAAAAAACAAAAACTGTTACCTTGTTTTAAATATAACTTAGTCCTGTGATCGTAAAGCTGAATTTTCAGCTTTATTAGCCTACCACAGTCTTCAAAATCACATGATCCTTTAGAAATCATATTCGATAAGCTGCTCAAGAAACATGTATTTGTTGAATACAGTAGATGCTTAAATATTTTAGTGTATACCATAATACCGTTCAAATGTTTGGGTAAGTAAGACTAAAAAAATAAAAATAATAATAATTAAATGTTTTTATTTGCATTAAATTGATCAAAAGTGACAAACAACACATATATTGTCACAAAAGATTTCTATTTCAAAAAGTTATTTTTAAAATTGATCTATGTCAAAGAAAACCCCCCAAATCTTGATTTGCATGAAATATTAACTACCAAAAATATTTTTAAGATAATAATAACTGAGCAGCAAATGACCATATTAGAATGATTTCTGAAAGATTATTCAACACTGAAGACTACAGTAATGAGACTGAAAACTCAGCTTTACCATCACTGGAATAAATTGCATTTTAGAATAAACCAGTTATTTTCAATTGTTATAATGTTTCATAATATTACCTTTTATGTTTTTAATTACAAATACCTGTAAATTATAATTAATAAAAAAGCAGTAATAGGATATCATGACATGACAGAGGTGCTAAATATTAACACGCTGTTCATTACACTTTCTTTGACCTTATTTTTCATCTTTTTTTAGTAAGCTCAGTGACACATAATGGCTGATAAAGCAGTTTTAATCTCCTCTCCATGTGCATAATAAAGTCTTCATTACTCTCCTCATTAGAGTCATTATTTTAATGTATGAGCCAAACTCACTAATTGAAGGATCTCAGGGCCATTAAACTTTAATCAAGCTTCATTTTTACCAGCAAAATGAGAGGGTGTTAGCTTGAGCATAGACAGATTTGATAAGGTACCTCCCCAGTGACAGCTTTTTTGCCTTTATTTCTAAGAAAATATATTAATTTATCTATCCAAAAAACAATAAAATGTGTTCATATTTATTTGCGGTCTCCATCTCTATATAGCACATTGAGCTATTTTAACCAACTCCCTGGCCAAGTGACCAGGTCAGCAGAAAAGAACGAGAGAGAGAATTAGAGAGGGGAAACTGAGTCAAGTTTATTTGAAAGGTGATGTAATTTCAGCTGCAGTTTTCTAAATTTGGAAGTTGAGGAAGGACAAAGCATATCCTCGGAATACCATGTGCAGTCAACGGGAAAGATCTCCTCTAACAGAAACGCTGGCAACATAAAGTTCTCATTTGGTCTGCTTTTTTTTTCATTTCTTTTTTTAGCAATAATGGGCATTTTACCTTTATTCTGGGTCCTGTTGGTAAATATATATATATTTTGCTGTTTTGTTGAATTCTTATGGAAGCACGTTTCCATTACACAGTTAATACTGGTGTAAATAAGATATCTTGTCTTAATCTCTTTCCTGTTGAACAGATGCATTTTCGTTCAGCTATAGTCCCTAAAGCTCTCTGTGATGGACGAGGACATTCCTCTCTGAACAAACGCTTGAGTTCTACACAGCCACACCATAAATAATTGAATTTGTGTACAGATGCTGCCCAGGCCACACATTAGTCCCACCAAGGTCACTCCCAGCTGTGGAAAGCAAGCTCCACTGTTGACTTCAGTATCCAGGGAAAGAAAAGAAAAAAATATAGAGAAGCCCTTTTTGTAGTGTATGATTTCTATCAGGTTATTTTGTCATTAATGAACAGACTCTCATATCCCCTCCCTTTTTGCAACTTAATTAAAGCTGTGAGTTGAGTCCATGAAGTGTTATTGAAGTAAAGGTTATTAAAGTGCATAATCTGGGTATTTAAAGTGCACTTTTTCTTTTTGGAATTGTCAGAGTGAACACACTACACTTGCACCATTTTTACTACAAAGCATTAAAGAATAGCGCATTCTAGAGTCCATGATTTAGGAAATTAATGAATTTAATTGCTTTTGTTTACTTGGTTTTCCCCACATTTTGACAGTTCTTTTGGGATTAAATATGGTGAAGTACTATACTGCATATACATGTACAGCTCTGAAAAAAGGGACCACTGCTGAAAAGTTTCTTCTGGGTTTTATTCTTAACACTGTTAATCTTACCAATGCACCATCAATACATAACAACCCACGTTTGTTTCATTTTTTGTTGTTTCATTAAATATATTTAGATGATATATTTAGATTTGTTTGGATGCAATTATGTTAATACATTTATATTATGAGTTTACCTGCCCATCCTGCCCCCAGTGGAGGGTTACTGAAAAAATGATTACTGACATGGTGCAATTACTGCTGCTTATATAGATTTGTGAATATAATTAACAGGACTAGATGACTAGGCTCTTCCCAAATCTACATGTGGAACTTTATTTTTATGTAATATTTTGGGAAAGACATTTAGTTCTTATTTCATGACCCAGATGTCATAAAGTTATTCACAGTTATCCATATATTTAGTTCATTAAAAGGAATAACTAAATTTATTTATGCACACCTTTTGCAAATTATACATTATACATCGAATACTTTTCAGTACTTTTTTAAGTTTAAGTTAACAACAAAAACTGTACAGACATGAAAAGTTTTATTGATATTTTAGCCCTTTGATGCAAATTCTAAATATAGAAATACATTTACAAGAGGGTCATGATGGTGGTTGCAGAAATCAGCAATTAAGATAATGCCACCTGTTTCATTTTGTTACTGTAAATTTATTCTAAAACCGATGGATGAAATAAAGCTTGTATAGGGAAGTAAATCGAGAACAGTTCTGCTGCTTTTCTATCCTTTCAATCAGCTGAGCGTTGCCCAGAATCATCAGGGGCGATGGACTTCGTTGTCCCTAAAGGTGTTGATGTGCCTTTAGAAGCCATTTATGTCAGAGGTTGAATGAGATTCATTATAAGATGGCCATGTTGGAACACGCTACCACATGATACCAAGCCACGCTGCCCGTCTGGACACGGCTTGCTCTGTTACAACTGTGGATGACTAATTAATGCCTCTTTGACAGGTGACACCGTTTTATAAGTATCTATTACTCTCCAGCCAATAGGTTGGTATAATGCATCCAAAGTGACCAAGCAAAGATGGAATCCGCCTCCATTATTAATTCACGTTGCTCAGGAGTAGTGTTTAAGTGGTGTGTCTCTCTGCACTCCTGCAGTGTTCCGCTGGCCTTGGGGCCACGCTTCAAAGACCCGGCTTGATTACAGCCTTAGGGGCCTTCGCCTCGCTGTAGATGGGTTGAGAAGAGGAAAGGAGAAGGAATCCTTTTGAATTTTTATGACTTGGAAAGTGATTAGGAGGTTTTTAGTCTGACTTCAGGACGGGAGATACATGACACCTATGAATGATGAGATTGATTGGTGCTATGGTTGATTTTCTTTCATAAAATCTGTCTGCAAAAAGCAGTTTAGAGGATCATGTGTTTAATTCTCAATTTCGCTAATAGGTACGCTTGATATATACGATTTGATGACCTTAAGAGTGAAGCAAAAGGACATGTGATTCCCGCTTAGTGTGAGATTTAATGACCTTGTTGCCTTTTGATTGATGAGGAAGGTGTGCTTGCGTTGGTGCTTTATCTGGGTAGGGCCGTTCACACAGACAGCTGATTTAAGTTTATGTGGTGGTGCGTGATGAATGAAAAACCTTCTGCTGAAGGTACAGCCACGCGCGTGTGTGTGCCAGAATACCATGTGTGGCAAAGTCCTTCAACTCCTTACCCTTTGCTTAGAGGCAGCCCTGATGGCAATGGGAGGGACAGAATGAACAACATTTGCCCACAAATCCTTGCCTTTTGGGACATAAGTGGTCCCCTGATGTGAAGCCAATGGAATCGCATTGTAAACGCATGAGCTTTAATCTCCACTGACACATCGCTACTGTAGGTCACTTTCAATGCTGATACTTTCTGCATGTAAACTTTTCAAGCCTCCAGAGATGTTTCTAGAAACTGGTTGACAGGTTTGTGACAAGTCTTACAAGTAAGCTGGAAACTTACCAGGGCTTATCTACAGCCTCAGAAAAACCTGTCAAAATATAAACTTACACAGCTCATGGCAATTAAAAGGTTTTCGCCGCATATATCTTTTTTTTTTGGGGCACGGTGACATTCCTTCAAGTAAAGTAAAAATGTTTAATCAGCTGACAGGAGAAATTACATTTTTATATATTAATAATATTTTATGGAATGTCACTTTGGTATAAATGTGGTATGTAATATTATTGATTAGGCATGTAACATTGGAGCATGAAACCTTACGTCACATGAATATGTTTGTAGTAATAGCCAGCAATACAGTGGGTATGAAAAGTATTCAGACCCCCTTCAATTTTTCACTCTTCACTTAAAAAAAAAATCTGTAAAATTTACGGAAAAAACTGGCACCTATGGTTGCCAGAATAAAACTGAAAAACACGGTAACAATATTTTTTGTTTCACGGTTTCATGTTAAATTTACAGTTAAACACTATCATTTTTTAATATTGAACCGTAATAACTGATATAATGTTAATATACCAAGCTATTAAAGTAGTGAATTCTATTTTGTAAAAAATTGAAGGGGTCTGGATACTTTTCGTACCCACTGTACATTGTATGGGTCAAAATTATTTTCTTTCACGTTGTATCTCTTTCTTTTTTTTTCTTTCTTTGTGTGTGTGTGAAGTTGTAGTTATAAATAATTTATTGAAAGAAAATAAAATAATATATGATGCAAATCATTTCTAATATAATAATAAAAGCACTGCCAAATGATTAACCTTAATTAATCGCATCCAACATAACAATTACACATATTACAAAATGCATAATTGTACTGTGTTTATTTATGTATATATAAATAAACAAACATTCTGCACATATTTTGAAGATACACACACGCACACACTTATATATTTAATATATAAACATAACATATTTTTATTAAATATATACATGCAAGTGTTTGTATTTATATTTACAAAATAAATATACACAGTACACAATCTTGTACTATGTAAACAAAAACATTTATTTTGGATGCCATTAATCGTTTGACAACACTAAATAATAATAATAAAGATAGACTGATACATAGTTAAAGAGGTAGGTTAATAAACCATCTAGTTTCTGCTTTTACTTTAAGAAACACAGATTTCCTCTTTCACATAAACACATTATCTCTGTGATTTGTCATGACTCAAGTGTGTCTTTTTAATTCAGCTGGAGGATAAATTTTGCAATAGTTAAAGGAAGCGTATTTACCCATCAAAGCTCTTTTACATAATAAGTCAACTGAATTTTTTTATGTACAAAGCTGATTTACTACCATTTATATGAGTGTATCTAATAGTGAGGAGTTTTTTTAAGCTTATATTTTAAGATCTGAATGAACATGTCAGGCTTGACAAGCATCCTTGATGTGCGAGACCACAAAGTGATGAGTATGTACATATCATTCTAAATTCTGCTGACAGAATGTCAGGAGCTCACATCTACAAACACTAGTGGGTGACAGCCTTGTTTACATCAAGCCCGTGGGTCAATGTGGCAGCGGTAATATTATAATCACAAGGTTTCTTATCTGTGTTGTGGTAATAATGCAGTGTACACGTAGCCTGATAGCAGACGTTCTGGTTGAGCACAGGTGCTTGGCATCTCACAGGTCCTCACAGATGTCCTCGTGTGATTTCTTCACTCTCCGCCAGCCCAGAGGAAGCACCTTGAGTTAATGAGAAATAAAAGCCTCTGTTAATGCTTATCAGAGCAAGCAGAAGAGCCGCCCAACCATAATCACCTCCTCCAGGCTCTACCATCCACCCACCAACCCTTTTGTCCGGGTCACGGGTGAAAAACAAAACACACTTTGGCGTGCGTGTTCATTGGAGGAAAACTGATGTTTGCAGTTGGACACTTACACCACACAATGGCAACAAAACAGGCTTTGCAATTACAATGCAATCCTTTGAAGTCTCTGAAAGGTGATGAGGAGAGATATACTTTTAAGTGAATCTCTCAGCACTGCAAAACAGTACAGGATAAATTGTAGTTTTTAAAGGGGGAAATTTTAATAAAAGTATATGTATTGTAGTACCATTTTGTTCAGTGCATTTATTTGTTTGTTTTAAGGCCAGGGCAGAAACAAGCTTTCATAGTATTTCACTCCAAATAATTTAGCATAAAGCAAATTTATACGATGTAAATTTTATGAAAAAGTTTAAAATATAAAAAGTAAGATAACCATGGGGCATAAGCAAAATATAAGAATGATATATGAGTTTATACAAATTAGTCCTAATTACCAATTCCCCAAAACTTACAAAGTGACACAAGATTGTGTTGCTGTACACACATTAATAATTCAACCATCTGGTTTTGATTCTTCTTTTGTGTTTGAGTGATGATGTAATGTTTGATAATGCACTGGTTTTGTTAAGTGCTCTTACCTAACAATTAAATGAGTCTCTCTGGGGTGGACGTTGGAAATTTGCGGAAATGTGTGGTCAGGTTTAATGCAGAGTTTTTGGAGAGATCAGGTTGACTTGAAGTCAGGATATTACGGAGAAGCTCAACCAAACAGAGCTTACTGTTACTACTGATCCAGCAAGCAGAAAAATGCTCACAATACACACACTTCAAAGCGACAGGCGTAGAACAAACACACGACTGAGTGACGCAGAACTAATGCTCTTAACAAACAATGCACAAAACTAGTGTGCATTTCAAATGCTTAAAGGTAAATCTCATGAAAACAATACTGGTCACAAATTAGATTTGTGGGTAAAAATAAATAAAACACACACACACACACACACACACATATATATATATATATATATATATATGCAAAAATAATAAATTATATATATATAATACAATATATATGTATATATATATATATATACAACAGTCTTTAATGTAGCATAGTCCTTAAGAAATCTAATATGCAGATATCATGCCTAATTTGATTAATTATTATTGGTGCATAATTATATATTTTTTCCAACATTACATATGCTAATATTTTCATAATATACTTTTATTTAAAAAAAAAAAAAAACATTATAAGGATTCTTACTAAAAATGTATATACAGTATATATTTGAATATTTCTTTAAGTTTTGTGATTTGGTATTTTGTCTTTACTGTGACTTTATTGTAATGTACCGTAACATTAATGTAATATCAACTTTCTTATTTATCCCAATCTTTTAAATGGTATCACAACTTCTACTCAATGATTAAAATTGTTCTGAACATTGGTGATAGTGAGATGTTTTTGAACATCAGTCCAGCATAATAAATTGATGTAACACTGAAGACTGCAAAATAGCTGCAGAAAAAATAGCTTTGCTATCACAGGAAAAAAATATTACATTTTAAAATATCCTGAAAACTATTTTTTACTGTATTTATCAAATACAGGCATCCTAGGCATACATGGGCTATAGAGAGAGCGTACTAATATAAAAACGCATTTATTCACTGCTGAAAAGCATCTGTCTCTCTTACTTTCTGTTTAAGAACCTGTTACAAGGGTGACAGACACTATGACACTTTGCCAACTCTGTTACTCCAGACGGGCAGCCACAAGGATAAAGTAATATACCCGGCCAAGTTGCCCATTTGGAACATGATAGCTCATATCTGTTGCACACCTCAAACTAGCTTGCCATAGGCTGACAAGTACAATTAGGCCACTTTGTCAGTTACCCACTGAATAAAATAATCATGGTACATCACTCAATAACAGCTATCACTTAGGCTATAGCCCTTCTGATGCATGCATTTTTTGATAATTATGATGCTGCTTCTCAGTCTAGCGTTGATGTAGACATAGATTGAAGATTGAAAGCAGACAGATTTTAAAGTAAAGTAATCACTAATACATTTCATGTGGCTAAAGGGTGGAGGATGGCTTACTGTAATGAAATCCCGCAAAATTGAATTATCTCCAAGCGTTAAAAGCTACATGCTCCACTTGACTGGAGAAAATGACTGAATGCTGAGTTCTCTCATTTGAACTCGAGTAACCTTTGGTGGAAAAGGGACCTATTCTGTGACCACCACCCTGCTGTAGGAGCCAGAAGCTTCGACTTCAACCAAAATGAACCCTCCTTTTGCAATATTGTGTTTTTGGAGACTATTAATCAACTTTTATGTGCTTGTCTGAAATTATTTTATCATGTCATAGACAACATGGTGCTTGGAGATTCGCTCTCCACCATTGAACAATAATCTGTAACAGTTGAAATTGTTCTGCTGAGGGAGCAGTTTTAGGACAGACAGTAAAAATTGCAATGGTTGAAAAAGGTTTTACCTGCCAACAGATTGTCCCCCCACAGACAGATAGGATGGATGTAACATTAGATCCTGCAGACAACTGGCGTTCACAATATAGATTGGATTGCAGGGGCCACACTGTGAACAGACACAGCAAATCAAAGATGGCATCACAAAGCATACATGCTGAATTATCTTTTGGACTTTTTTAATTCTTTTGAAATTAATATTGTGTTAATATTGTGAATTTAATATTGTGACAGTTGTGCATAATAAAAATCCCTTTTGATCCTGTAACAACATTGATGTTGGCTGTGCACTTACAAGGGGGTTTGTTTTTGGCTTGTATTT
>JAUMHI010000051.1:11902781-11914722 GCA_032359435.1 Enteromius unitaeniatus
AAAAATCCCTTTTGATCCTGTAACAACATTGATGTTGGCTGTGCACTTACAAGGGGGTTTGTTTTTGGCTTGTATTTTTGTTTTGTACTTTCATTAATTTTTCATTTTGTTACTTTAGATGTCTGAATCCTCTTAGGTGAAGGAATTCTTGTTGTGTAAGTCCTGTGAGTAGAGTTTGTGTTTTTTAATTGTGTCCTGTCACTTCCATGTTCATTCAGTCTTATTCTATCCATCGCTAATAGTGTCTAGAGTTGAATTAGAATTGACGTGTCTCATATCAGTACACTAAAAATAGAAGTCCCAGAACCTGGTGTACAATATTTCTATGGTAGGTATTTCCTCTGATGAGACAGAGAGGCAGTGTCTCCTCAAAATATTGGTTGTTACTGCCTTGAGGTAATATTTTAAATAAAATGCTTAAAAACACTAACCTGGTCAAATAGCGCCATTGCACTGGCATCCCAAATTTGAATCTCCAGCTCATGGACCTTTCCTTTCCTTTTTTTTTCTTAATGGACCTTTCCTGATCCCACCCACTCTCTTTCCTCTGCATCATTTCCTGTCACTCATTACACTGTCCTGTTTTGGATGCCTGGGACACGATTTTGCATTTGATTTAATAAATAAATAAATAAAACTTCGAGGACTTTGCCACCTAATTTCACAACACCACGGCTTTCTACAAAAACACATGCATTCAACACATAGTTTAGTTTAACAATATCAGGCAACAATAGCTATTAAACATTTCAATCTAAAGTTTTACTTTAGCCTACAACTTGGATAATTTACTACTTAGATTTGGATACTTTCTGGTACTTTAAATTAAGTCAAATTTTAAAACCTATTTTGTATATTTACACTTCTGCTGAACAGTTTTGGAGGCAGCATGCTTCATTTTGCCACAGAGCATGTAAACGCACCCTTCTAAAGTTTCTAAAGTTCATTCAGTGTCCACTCTGTGTCCTAACTGCAAAACGTCATGGCTCTTTGTATCTCTCTCACTGAGTGAAGTGGGCGAGGTTTTGCTCACCTCAGGGATGCTGCTAGAAAGCACTTGATCGCATTTGTAGGCTAGGCGTCGTCAGGGGAGCTCCAGAAAGAGAAAATGCTGCCGGACTGAACGCTCACTGGTCACACGGACTGCTTTCCTCGATGGCTCAAACGGATTCCAGAAGCGAAGTGAATCCGAACTATGCAGAGAACACATGCTGCTATTAAACCTTCGGAATAACATTCGCTTCAGATTAAGATGGAAATGAGCAGAAAACCACTACGTGTTATATCTCACACTTTAAAGCGACATCATTTAAGCTTAGGGCTGATGTGTTTGTTTGTTTTTTCCGCTGAAGCTCATAAATGCAACGACACGTACATGCGTTATGACGGATTGGTGAGCTGTGAAGAGACGATGCTACCTCTCGAAGTGCCCAGAAGCACGCAAGAAGTAACTTTGCACAGACACAACATCTCAGTTTTACCTGAGAGGGCGTTTTCAGCCAATGGCACCGATATGGACTTGCGCGCGCTGTCACTGCGGGGCAACAACATACAAGTGATCGACAGTTGTGCATTTTGTGGACTCCCACGACTTGTTTCCTTAGACTTGAGTCACAACCGTTTAAGGGTTTTGTCCCCTGGAGCATTTAATGGCTTGGAACTGCTGCGTGATCTTAACCTCAGTAACAACTTAATGACTTCGGGCGAGGGACAGTTATCACGCGCGCTGTCCACTGCCCGTTTGTGTAGTCTTCAGAGACTGGACCTATCTGTAAACTTTTTAAAGGTAATTCCTCTTTCTGGATTTGACAACCTCAATTTAACCACGTTAATACTGACAAATAATTCCATTTGGACCTTGGATAAGCAAAATGTAACCAAATTAAAGGAATTCAAGGAAATGCGTATTTACTTATCCCAGAACCCGTTCGACTGTAAATGTGACAAAGTGAAGGAGTTTTATGATTGGCTGAAGAACAGCTCCCAATGCCCAGACGTAACTAGCCTGAAATGTGCGCAACCAGAAAAGAAGAAGAATACACTCGTGAAAGATCTAGAAAAGAGGGACACGGAGTGTCAAAACTTGGATGCCCGTTCCTATGTGCTTCTCGGCATTGTGCTGGCCCTCATTGGAGTTGTGTTCCTCATGGTGTTGTACTTGAACAGAAGAGGCATCAAGAGGTGGCTCAATAACATTAGGGAGGCTTGCCGGGATCAAATGGAGGTGTATCATTACAGATATGAACAGGACTCCGATCCCAGGTTAGCAAACGTTGCCGTTTAAGCGGAACCTGACCTCATCGCTCTGAACTGTTTGATGCAACTCTATGACAACAAAAGTGGAGTTCGTGGCTTTCAAGTCCATGTATATTCATTTTATACCAAGCATACTATTAACAGATAAAACATTTTTAAAATTCTTCCTAAATTTTGGGAAAATGGACATGGAATTTCAGTAACTCGCTTTTTTTATATATCAAATAAAACTTGCAATGGGAATGCGTCTTCAACCTGTCTGAGACTAGCAATCAAGAAAACTGGGTTTTTGCTGGTTACAAAAGCCACTGAGATATAGATATGATAGATATGCTAACGGGTAGCTTTCTCCAGGTATTACAGATCTCATTGTAAACAGTAAAAGGTAACACCTCATGTTTCAAAACTGTGATGTAAATGGAAGCCTGTTGGCAATTTTAAAAAAAAAAAACTATCCTTAGCCAGAAATTCGTATTTCAATATAAAAATATATCAGTACAGTGAGGAAAACGGGGCTCAAGCTTTTTTTTATTGCTTTAAGTGTTAATTTGTATTAGATGCTGAAAGCAGAGTAACTATATATACATTTATCGTTTAGACATTTATGAACAATACTTACACATACATAACAATTCCATATAATAATGCAGGATATATGTAACACTTGCTTTTCTCAATGCATTGAATTTTCTGCATCAAACAGTCCAATAATAACAATCAGAGTAAATGTAAGCAAAAATATTCAATAACTTCCCAGCTGAAAATGGGCATTAATGTATTAAATTAAATAGGTAAATAGTCAGCTTTCATGACACGATTTGAAAATGTTTAATTGCATTAGGATGAATGTATATGCAAAAACATTACATGCACTACCTGGAGGACTGCTTGAATTTAGTTTTTTTACTATATGTAACCTTGTATACAGTGCCAAGACACTCTTGGTCTAGAGTGAGAGAATGAGATGAGCTTCATTTTATTTTATTTTTATCTAGACCGTGTATTTATGCATATGGAGATTTGACCGTACAAATATGTGCAATTCTTAACTTCATCAGCCCTTTGCTTATTTTGAATGACTGTTATGCAGCCCAGATAACCTTGTGATGAAATAACAATATAGAGCAGTGACATAATACTGTTTTATAAATAAATGACTTGCATCCTCAATAAAATTCAAGATGTCCTTTTTGACTTCTCCTTTTGTGTTTTATTGTTTATTTCTTTTTACCTCTTGTTTGTGCTTCATTTACTTCTTTAAACAAAATTTCTGAATTTCATTATTGACAATATCAAATGAAGGCAACAGAATGAGGAAGTGAGAGTGAATCAACAGTTTCTTACAGTGAGTGGAATATCATTGAAAACTAGAAACTTTTTTACAGTTTGTGTCCATTCATTTTTCCCTCTCAATGTCTTTCTCTTCAAATGATCTAATATGAGGATATCTCCCGCTAATACTGATGATAGTTAGAGACAATTTGCTGCTAATAAATGAACAGAGGGGTGACTGAAGACAAATCTGTGACATAATTATAGCAGAGCTGGGATTAATCCCATCAGGGTCATAACTATAAGAGGGCAAGCTGATGTCCTATAAATCCAGAGTCTGCTTCATTTGCCCAGGTTTAATTACTAGGTTCCTTATGATGGGATGTTTGATAGGTCAGTCGTGCAGCAGCACAACCCCTGAAACAAATCCTGTAGGTACTAACAAATGTGCTGTGTGAAACTATTTCCCTCCAGTAAGCCTGAATAACTTTTTATTTAAGGTTTGTTATTGATGTTCACTACAGTGCTTCTTATGCTTCATTCACCTGTAATGGTTTGTGTATTCTGCTCAATACAAATGTTTGAGAGGCCTAAGCATCTTTAAGCTTTGGGTCTTAGTTTGTGGGAGTCTTTAGTTCTTAATTCTCAATTGGAATACCGCACATTGACTATAGACACAAGATTTGCATTCACTTTCTTCTTATATGTGCTCATTTGTACAGCACAATTTTAAGTTAATAGAACTTTAGAGTTGTTTAGAGTTTGACAGTTACAATATGAAAAATGAAACTCCTGTGTTAAATGTTACTACAGGTTTGAACAGTTGCTAGAGTGAGCAAATGTATCGTATGTAGGAGAATCTTTTGAATTAGTAAGTTTTTTAAATTTGTCCCAGTACTGAATTTGTTAATTAACTGAAAATGCTGAAACTTATGTAGAAATGTTACTGCAGATTTAAGTTTGTGAAATCTGAAAGTTCAGTCTGCAGAAATACTGGAAGGTTATTGCATCATTTTTAATAAAGTCGAACAATTAAGCAATGACGATGGTGTAATGTTTTTATTTTTTTATAATTTACTGAGGCAGTACAGTATGTTAGAGTGCAGCTTTACTGAAAGACAAATGGACAATGAATTACATGTAAAAAAAATTGTAAAGAAATACATTACTGGAGAAAAGAATGTCAAATTAGTGTTTTACAGTTAAAAATACTTTACTGTAAATACATTTACAGTAACATAAACTGGTACTGTAAATATTAATACAGTATTCTTGCTGTATGTTTAATTTACAGTAAATTACTTAAAATTTTTAACAGTGCTTGTAAAACTCAAAATAGTTTCTCAAAATATCACAAAACTTGCGATGCTGATGCTGGCCAAGAAAAAAGCTGCAGGTGTCCATATGTGCTGATGCCAACACTTCAGGCCTTAGATTAAAGAAGGAAATAATACATTTTGCCTAAGCATCTCTTAAGTTTTTTTTCTGTTTCTCAAATACATTAACATATTAATCGTACATGACCTACTCCAGACCCCGTCTCAGCAGAGGTAGTCACTCTCCGTGTGTAAAGAATTAGTCCTCTGACTCAGAGTTCATTGCCCCTGCAAGCCTGAATAAAATTCAAAATGACTTTGTCCAATTCACTGCCTTTCTAAAATTGAGGAAACGGTCAAATATTTATGCCAACCACAGCAAAAAATAAAAAGAGCAAGGCATAAAGAATGGAACCCATTCAAATAGGCTATTTTCTCTCATAATGGCCAGCCATAGTCTTTTGTGCTTCTCTGGTCTTGTGCCAACTTACTCTCTACAGTGCTGGGACAACCAGCCATTACAATTCTATATTATCTTTTACACACCAGGAACACATTAGCATAGTGCCAGCCAAGCAACTAGACCCATTTTCAATAGATTTCAGAAGTTAGCATTCAGAAGCTCTTGATATTATGTGATATGGGCACAAAACCATCCCAATATGTTATCAGTTTTCTTTCCCTTTAATAAATGTAAGACATAAATAAAAGGAATTTATGATAGAGTATTTATTTACAGTAAATGCAGTGATTCAAATGGTTTAAAACAATCTGCAATTTCTCCAAAGAAACAAAGAGTTATTAACATGATCTCCCTTAAGTACTTACTAATTATTGGAATGTTTACATTTGGGATTGTAAAGGGACAGATATGTTATTTTAAAATGATTATTTTCATCTCTCTAATTGAGACTCATTAAAATCTTAATTAGGGACTTAATCTCAATCTCAAACATGTTTTTCTTTCATAAAAGGAAATGTCAATGCCAATTGGCAAAACAATCACTTAATTAGCAACCATGAGGAAAAAACAGCTCTCAAAGAAGATATATTTAATGATTTTGAATCATGTCATGGAAGACAGAGGGCTGTCAATATTTGAAATAATTAGAAAAGATAAGTAGAAAAGCTTAATTCTCTATCTGATGAAAATGATCATTGTTAACCTCAGCTGACCTCTTGATCCTACAAACCAAACACATTTTCTTGTTAATGACTGGGAGCTCTATCTCTCATGTCTTATTGTGTTTGTGTCCTTAACTCTGACCCTTATGAGACGAGAGCAGCCTGGGGCGAATTAGAGCAAAAATCCACACAGACTTGACCTGATTGTTTCTGTCTCAGAGTTGACTAATTACAAATTAGTCACTTTGTAAATGTTGTCTTTATTAGAGAGAATAAAATTTTTTGGGGAGTCATTGGGTTGTTTTTGAGCATTTATGAGTAGTGTTGTTTTCTTTTGTATTGTACTTTCGTTATGTGAAGTATTTGCAAACAAACTAGTTTCAAGCAAAGCAGCGGACGATTAATCACAGCTGGCACTGCATCACCTACTAACTCTCCTCATTACACCTGCCCAATCAAATCCCCTGTTACCCACTATAAATAGCCCCGTTCTCTTTCTTTCCGCGCCTCGCCTTTTGCGCATTCTTCGGAATCGCACGACCAAAGACACCTACAAACACTGTCTTACTTTGATTCGTCTGCCTAACATTACCTCCGCGAGGATCCGATCCCTCAGCCTGCCATTTAACAAACTACCGTTCAAGCTCATCACTGCCTGTCCAAACCTCCACGAGTACCCGCAGTGGCTAGCAGAGACCACAACAACACGGCTCGCAACAACTTTCCCAGCGAGATGCCAAGAGGATCCAGCTCCCCTTTCAGCCAGCCAGCCGGATTTCCCACGGGAGCCGTGGCTTCCTATCCGAAGCTGCATGTCTGCGCGCTCTTAGATCTCATCCTACTCGCCACCCGTCAATGCAATCCAAGTGAAAGAATCCACATTACTCACCACTTACCGGCCCGCTGCCATTTTCCTGAGCCCCAGAAGCAAAACAAAGCCCAGCGTTGCAAGGTAGCGTGGATCTGGCCGTCGCCGCCAGACGACGTCATCCACGACACCAGCACAGCATTTCCTTTTACTTCCCATGGTCACGTAACGTATTTTATGCACCAATTCACTTAATTTCAGGTTCATTGATTTATTTAGCAACGGTTCCTGTTGTCAGAAATGGAACATATATTATTTACTGACTGGAACCGTTTAACTATTTCCCTGTCCCGTCCCGCCTCCGAAGAGGCAGCCCAACCCCTTACCCATCTCTACCATACTGCCTCCGCAGAAGCTTTTCTCCTTCCAACCTTCACAAAGGTTCTCTATCTCAAGCTTCCACCTTTCATGCCTCTGCAGAGGTTATCTATCATAAGTTTTTTCCTTTCATGCCTCCGCAGAGGTACGTTATCTAAAAAAAGCTATCCTTCGTCCCTCCCCACCACCGCAGAGGTCCCCCATCCCATCCTCATGGCTCACCCCCCGGACAGCATGCCAAATACGCTAAACTTTATCGTTCTTGTTTATGAGGATGCGCAAACTCTTGAAACAGTATTAGGTGTCTATCTAAATCCCAACAATGGTCCTTTTGCTAATTGTTTATCTGTTCAGTGGCCGATATTTTTTATGGAGAAGTGATTGTATTTCATTTAGTTTCCTTATTAAGTTGATTTAGAAACATGATTGGAATGTTTTATGTTTGTAATTACAAGTTTGTTTGTTTTTTCTTAAATAGCGTACCAAGACAATGAGTAAAGCAAATATTTGGTTTGGTTTGAAGTTGTGATAGGCTAAAAAACCTGCCTGGAACGCAGCATTAATCTTTATGTAAACGGACGTGCCGTAATGACCCAGTGTCATGCTCGAATTTCCCGAAAACCTACAGGTAACACTCAAATATAACTGCTGTGAATTGGGCTAAATTAAAGTGGTCATTTTGAACACCTTAGTTGGCTGGTTATGTATTCGCTCATATATTGATTTTGGATAATTTTTAACCCAAAAACATTACGGACTGCAGGTTTAAGTAAATGTAGAAGTCTAAAACTCTGTATGGTTGTGTTTTTTGTGTTGTTTCAATATTAAGCCATTTTATTCTTGAACTGGACAATGAGTTTCCTTTCAGACCCCCTTGCCTTTATGGATGCAAAACTTGCCATGTAGACTGTAAGGTTTGAAGGAATTCAATCCTCCCGGGAAAGCTGGAGGAGGAAACCCTGCACGCTTGCAGATGGTACACAATAAAAGCTAATCTGAGATCTTCAAAGACAATAAACTCTGACCCTCAGGACCGGACACCCTTTGACACAGTGACTCACTTTATGGCCCCCCTACCTCCCACCTCACATTCTTCTCCCCAAGAATCTTCATGAAAAAATCACTAAAACTCAAGTGTCATATTTTGTGAAGATATTGTTTTTTCACTGTCATATCCATATTTTTCATTCCAAAGGTATTAACGCGATTGATACAATGGTCTCAATTTCACAGCAGTCACTTATATTGTTAAAACTTTTATGGAAAACTAGATTTGGGTTTGCGACCAAGAGGCGTGTCCTTCACCAAGGGACAGATGGCAATCCAAACAGGTGTAGGCCTAAGGCCACAAGAACTGAAATCACAACAGATGGTCCTTTGTATTTAACGATTTGTGGGGGTGTTAGGTTTTGGAGTATTTAAGGTGAAAGAATGAAGCAGTTCACTAGGTTTTTTCTCTGAAAGCATGAATGGCCTCCACTCGGTCACATCTTATATGTGACCGAGTGCTCCCGAGTGATTGTCAGGTATGAATTTGTTGGAAACTCAATCAAAATCTCATTTCTTAAATTATGTAATTGGCTTGATATTCTTTCTTGATTTACCAAAGTTATGCATTCTTTTAAATTGGAACTGAATTGAATTTCTCAATGTTTAAATTATGTAATTGACTTAATACAATTTTACCTGACGAATAAATTATTTCTTGATTAATTTTAGATTGTTGAAATCTTTGCTTCTAGTAGGGTTTGCAGACGCCTATTAAAGCAGTAGGCGTGATCGGAGCGGAGACCCCTTGATTTCTAATATAATTTAAAATTAACACATTGGGCAAGTTAGATTACAAAAATCAAATCCCAATCCCTGATAAATTTTAGTAATGGCGAGGTTTGTGTTACGGAGTGACGTTACAGCTGACGTTAGCTCTAGATGGCTCACGGTCCAACAAGGAAAAAGGTAACAGAGAGTATAACATGTTTAAAAGGATCAGGTTTCTAAATTAAGACAACTCAATTCAAAATCAGCATTCAAATTTATGATCATAATCTAAATTTAATAATAACTTAAAATTGGAGTCAGATTAAAATGAGGTAAAACCTAAAAGTAAATTAGAAACCAAAATTAGAAGCAAGAGCTAGGAGAATTCCGGAGAATCTCTACAATATGATCAAATTTTTTCCTATTAGATCATATTGCAGTTTGCATGCTTTGCCATCTGCAAGTCACAACAGACTTGTGATGCTAAAGCATTTTATATGTCGCTCTCTAAAAAAAGCATGTGCTGAATGCCATAAACATAAATGTCAAGCACGTTCTATTCAGCCATAAGCATAAGAAAATGCTTTCTTATGAAAAAGTCTATATTCAATGCAGTCACATAACTGTTGAATCATCCAATGGGTTTGACAGGATATAGTTCATTCTCTGTATCAAATGCTGGGAAGGATTGCGTATTATATTTCTGTTATAATCACCAATATTTTTTTAACTGATATCTGTTAAGTTTCAAAAATGTGTTTTACACAGTACAGTATACACATGTGCATATGCAGCATCAACACTGATCATTTTAAAATTTGCAAAAGTTAATTTAGTTCTCTTAACATTTATGGTTCTTTCTATTGTGCAGAAAACATCAAAGGCTTAACACCCCCTAGATGTTTTCTCATTCTTTTAAAATTAACTACATCAAATTGCTTTTCAAAATCTTTTATGGTACTTTCTTTGCAGAATACAGCATAATTTCTTGTGTTAACTTTTGCATTAATTTGCTCATCACAATGAGATGATTCTTCCCATTTACTGATTGGAAGCTTGTTAAGCTCCAGGGGAACACATCCCGCTGGTCAGGATTAGATAGAGGAACCGCGATTCATGACAGCTCTGTGAGGTCTATAGTGACTGTGATTGTACATTCTGTAAAGAATAAGCACATGGTAAGCTTTCAGTTTGTAATGATTGCATTTCAACCAGATAAAAGACAGAAGGATGCAACCAATGAAAAATGTCCTTACTCTCTCAAAAAGCAACTGTACAAAATGTACACGTTCAGGGGGAAAGAAATCTGTTCAGTTTAAAAGCCATCACTGTAATGTAGAGAAATGTGCCAATTTCAATGTGTTCAGGGGGAGCTTGTGGAGTGAAATTCACTTGATTGCCTACAAATTGCCTACACTTACTTTTATGATTAGTTCTACAATGCCTGAGCATTCTTCCTCTTGTAAAACTAATAAATGTGCGTCAAGTGACTTTCACAAGCAACTACCCACAGAAACATACGAAACAAAACAAAACTACATTACTCATGTAAACAATTTCTCAAATGTGGCTATTTTAAAATGAATGGTGTTATCATATGTGATCCCCTTCAATGGAAAGTTAATACTTTTTATGTCACTAGAGGACGCGGCCAGATACCCGACAGGTTAACTACTAAGATTTGATGTAACATATGGAAAAATACATGGAATCAACAGGCATGGGCGGACTGTGGGTCCAACAGCCTAGATTACTGTATTTCGACACAATCTGATTCCCGCTGAAAGGCAGCTGTATCTAAACATTTCCATGCTTATTTGAAGACCCTCAAAGGTTTCTATTTACAACACGATTTGCAATATTAAGTATTGTAGCCAATCACTCTGCAACAGAAATGATTGACAGCTTAATTATATATTATAAAAAAGAAGGACTCTTTGCTCACTTTCTGTAGGCCTATATAATCTATTCACAACTTGTTTAAACACTGTATTTTTTGTGCTGCCAAAAGGACAAGCGTTTACTGACTGTATGCACTGCGGATACAAAGCAACGGCATTTAAATGCAGAGTAAATCTATTAAAAAGGCTTCAAGGCATGATTTATGCACATTTGTTCAAAAATAGCCTGTATGGGTAGATTTTTCATGTGATGGAGGCGCATTCTGTTTTTTTTCTGTTAAAGGTGCCATTAAATGCATTGATAGTCTTTTAAATTGTTCTCCCATATCTACTTAGAAGGTATGTGGCCGTGCAGGACTCTGCCCTATAATGCACATATAAACACATACAGAAAACTATACTAATGGGTGTTTGGCATAATTTCCCACCTAAGGTAGTTTGAAATCATGCACCATACACATAGGCTTGACATAAGTTGCCTTAGGAAATAAATCTGATTGGCTGTTCCCATTGCAAAGCAATGGGGTTTATTTAAACCACTAAATAAAGGTTTAGTGTATTTATTCATTGAAAACTCTCTTCTCTAAGCTGAGCTCACATATTCCCTATGGTTTATGTCATAATGTGGTTGCTAAGTCCATGCTTTTCCTGTTGGATTGGGTTGCTTTCAAACTGTTGCCGCAGGTAGATTTTTTTCCCTGTGAACCAAAGGTTTTATTGCAGAAATTATATTTCTTTTTATTTTACCCACGATAAAACTGTGAGAGAGTGGCATTTGTATGAAACCTTTTAAAGAAAATCAACAAAAACTGATTACTACTATAAAGTGATTTTGGGTGTTTTAATATGTGCTTATTGGGCTATAATTTTTAGATTTTTAATGGCCTTTGGGCCAACCCCAAAGTGCTAGTGACAACCCTGAGGATGATGCAGTTTGACTTTGGCTTTGTTTGTCTTCATTGGAGGAAAGGTATGGTCCATCCAAGTGCAGACACACAGCAGTGAGAAGTGAACAACCACACTTCAACAGCACACACACCCAGAGCAGTGGGCAGTCATTGTGGTGCCTATTGAACAGTTGGGGGAATTGTGCTCTCACCTCAGTCGTGGTATTGAAGGTGGAGAGA
>JAUMHI010000051.1:11914822-11928191 GCA_032359435.1 Enteromius unitaeniatus
ATATTTTCAGTTGAAGCAGTTCAAACATGCATTTTAGTCTGTTACTAGCTTAAGCCTTGTCTGTGAAACCAGGGGAATAGCACATTCTCTTTCAGTACATGGCTACATTTTAAATCTAATTTATTTTGTGCAAAATAATTTTTTTATCATTATATACACAGGCTACTCTTTTAAAACTATTACTTATTTTAAAAAAGTGCTCTTTGAATATACAAATTTTACAGAAATAGTCTTGACTTTTAAAAGTTGGATTTTTCTTTTTTTCCCTCTGCATTATTGCTGCTTGATTATTACTGATGAGATTATATACAGTAGCAGCTTTAACATGCTGCATTCAGACGAATGCAAAAAAGACTAATTAGTGACACTTTAAGCAATTATTTATACCACAAATAATATCACATTAATGAAGCAAAATGCAACAGTGTATTTGTTTTCTCTCAAGACATTACATGTTCTTTCATGTTTAATGACACCTCTGGAGGGAGAACTGGCCAATATATTGCCCACAAATTTATTGAAGTTCACATTAGGATTCACAGTGACCCTCAATTGAGAAGCAGAGGCACAAACTGTGAATTGCTACCTACAATACTTTTCATGTATGTTTTAATGACCATTGTAAAATGTTGAATGTATATTTTCACTGCGTATATTTACAGTTTGAATGGCAATTTCAGGTTTATGTGCTTAACTGTTGAAACGGTGGTGTCTTATATCACAGACTGTGACTGTTTCTCTCAGGTATCTTGCTTCTCATCCACTAAAAGCAAAGCAGGCTGCAAGGAAGCTGAGTCGTAAAAAAAGACTGGCCATGCAGAACACCAGCAATGCCATCATTACGCCTGCAGGATTTTACATCGTTGGCTTGACTTCAATACCTTACATTAATTTCTATGTTATGTTCCTCACAGTGCTTTATGTGATCACAGTCACATGCAATATCTTTTTGATAGCCATCATTTTCTATGATCATCGTCTGCATGTACCAAAGTTCTTGGCTGTTGCTAATCTGGCTGTGGTCGATCTTCTTCTCAGCACCTCTCTTGTTCCTGGCATGATTGTGACTTACATTGTTCAAGACAATTTTGTACCGTTCAAACTGTGCCTTGTGCAAATGTACATTTATTATGTTTTTTTATCCCTTGAACCATTTTCCTTATGTATTCTTGCTTATGACAGGTTCATTGCAATCTGTTTCCCTTTAAGACAAGAGTCTATTAACACAAACACCAGGATGGCTTATATAATTAGTGCAATTTGGGTTTTTTTTAGTACTCTACTTCTCTATGGCACCTTTTCCATCTCAAACTTGTCCTTTTGTGGCTCTCTTAAGATCAACAGCTATTTTTGCGATTATGCTCCTGTTTTAATACTTGCTTGTAGTGAAATGACATCTCAGTGGAATTTTGGCACTGCTATGGCTATGCTGTTGTTTACTGGACCGCTGATTTTTATTTTCTTTACCTACTTGGGCATATTGACAGCTGTGTTCAGAATGAAAAATACTAAGAGCCGTTTTAAGGCGCTAAGCACGTGCATAGAGCACCTCATTATAGTGGCCTTATTCTTCATTCCTATTGTAGCCATCTTCTCTCTTTCATTATTTGAGCTTTTACCAAGCACAGATGTGGGTCTGTTGAGCTTGTCTTTGTCATCCCTTATCACACCCTTTGTGAATCCCATCCTATACTCTTTGAAAACTAAAGATATTAGAAGCAGGATTTATTTAACGCTTACCAAGAGTCTGTCTGTTTATCCTCTAAAAACTTCACATTAATGTACAACATACAGTAACTGTGATTAAAGAGTAATGTGCTGAGAGTATTTACAATGTTGTCTTAGAGACATTCTGTGAATATTATTTTATGTTCAAATGATTGTTTTTTAATAAAATGTACAGTTTTACATTTGTAGAATTGTACCCATCTACACTGTCTTTCGTTAAAATCTAAAAAAGACCAAATTCCACCTTTTTCCTGGGACCCATTCCAGTTTTTGCAAATTATATTGTATATTTTCTTTACACTGTAAAATTCAGCAAAAGGTTGAACTTATGAATGCAGTAATAAGCATTTTCAAAAACTGGGGTGGCAATGAGGAGACATTATTTTACTTATCCTTCAACCATCGACAATTAAAAGGAAATTTTAAATGTGTAATGGATTAATAAATTATCTTTATCACAACATAAATATCTCCTATAGATCCTCCTCCTGTGGACTCGTTAAATATCAATAATAGCCTATTTGTCATTACATTTTACAAGAGAGGGAGACCACCTGCCATGATTAGCCCATTCTGTTGACCGGTGCCTTTTTATTAAGTTATAAGTCCCTCTCTTTCGTTTGAATAAATATTCCTTTTTCAGTTCTCTGATTTGCTGGTTATTATTTGGACATGTCTTGCTGTTTTGGTTTGCTCCTTTACTTGCTCCAGCAAAGACTTTTTTCCTATACATAATGATTTCAACATCCAGCTACAGTAGGTTCTTTTTCAGTGACCCCATCAACTTCGGTCAAATCATGGTGTAAACTTTGATGCTCAGCAAGACCATAATGCAAAGACTCCATGATCTTTCAGGTCTGTGTACAACATCAGAAAGATCCGTCCCTTTCTAACTGAGCATGCTGCACAACTTCTTGCCCAGGCCCTCGTAATCTTTTATTTTTATTTTTATTTTTTAAAATATACTAGCCTCGGCTGTTCACCAAGTGCTGTATAAAAGCATATTAAATGCAAAGTTGACTGGAAGGAAGAAATTTGGTAGTGCATCTCATTTGGAAATCAAGATCTGGAGTCTGGAAGAAGACTTAGAATCCAACTCGGAAACATAAAATCCAAGCTGCTTGAAGTCCAGTTTGAAGTTTCCAAAGTCAGTGATGATTTGGGGTGCTGTGAAGTCTGCTTGTGTTGATCCATTGTGTTTTATCAGGTCCAAAGTCAATGCAGTGGTTTACCAGGAAGTTTTGGAGCACTTTACGCTTTCATCTGCTGACAAGAAATGCTTTTCTTTTTCCAGCAGGACATTAGCACCTTCCCACAGTTTTAAAACCAGTTCCATGTGGATGCTGACCATGATATTTCTGTGACTGACAAGCCAACATGCCTGACCTAAACCTCATATGGAAACAATGGGACATTTTTTAAGAGATGAGAAACAGTCCATCCTCTGTTTAAGGCTCAATATTTATTTTTTATTAGGCTAAATGATTTTGCTATTTTTTGTATAATGCCAACTTTGCACCTCCCTCTGGGAGTTTTTATTGTTGTTACAAAAAATATACACAAAATTAAACTGACTAATTAGTGACAATTAATATGACTGTTTATAACATCATTAATCTCATATTAAGAAAAAAGTGCTAATGAATGTCTTTTCTCCAAAGACTATTTCCAGTTTAATGATACCTCTGGAGGAAAAATTGTCCAATATATAGTCTAAAATGTTTTACAGTTCACAATCAGGATTCACAGTGATCCAGAACTGTGAAGCAGAGACAAAATCTGTGATTTGTTATCCACAAAATTTCATAGCACTTTTTCATGTATATTTCATGTATGTTAATGATCATTTATGCAATCACTGTAACATATGAAAATGCAGATTTTCACTGGAATATTTCTAGTTGAATGTCATATGGGTCGATGACTTTAAATAACATAGATGGTAAAGGTAATTTGTAAAGCTCAGACTGTTTGCTACTGTTTCTCTCAGGTATCTTGTTTCTCATCCACTAAAAGCAAAGCACGCTGCAAGGTAAAAAAAAGGACAGACATGCAAAGCAGCAACGCCTCCATCATTACACCTGCAGGATTTTACATTGTTGGCTTGAGTTCTATGCCTTACAGTGATATCTATGTCATGATCCTCACAGTGCTTTATGTGATCACAGTCATGTGCAATATTTTTCTGATTGCAATAATTTTCTATGATCATCGTCTACATGTCCCAAAGTTCATGGCCGTTGCTAATCTAGCTTTGGTTGATATTGTTATCTGCACCACTCTTGTGCCTGGAATGATCAAGACTTACATTGTTCAAGACAATTTTGTGCCATTCAAACTGTGTCTTGTGCAAATGTACTCTTACTACACTTTTTTATCCCTCGAACCATTTTCCTTATCTATTCTTTCTTATGACAGGTTTATTGCGATCTGTTTCCCCTTAAGACAAGAGTCTATTAACACAAACACCAGAATGGCTTATATAATCAGTGCAGTTTGGTTGTTTTGTATTGTTATAGTTCTCTATGCTGTTATATCAATCCCAACCCTGTCCTTTTGTGGCTCTCTTGAGGTCCACAGCTATTTTTGCGATTATGCTCCTGTTTTAGTACTTGCTTGTGGTGATATGACATCTCAGTGGAATTTCGCCTCTGCTTTAACTATAGTCTTTCTTACTGTACCTTTGATTTTAATTTTTTTGACCTACGTGTGTATACTGACTGCTGTATTCAGAATGAAAAAAAATCAGAGCCGTTTTAAGGCGCTGGCCACGTGCATAGAGCACCTCATATTAGTGGCCCTTTTCTTTATTCCTATTGCAGTCATCTTTTGTTTAACATTTTTTTTAATTATTTGGAACCCAAGTGTAGGTCTGGTGTGCTTATCTTTGTCATCCCTCATCACACCCTGTGTGAATCCCATCCTATATTCTCTGAAAACCAAAGAGATTCGAAACAGGATTCACTCATTGTTAACCAAGAGACTGTCTGTTCATCCTCTAAAAACTTCACATTAATGTACAACATAACTGTGGTTAAAGTAATTTCCTGAGAGTATTTACTGTATCATATTATCTTGAAGGCTTTCTGTGATGCATCTGTGACAATATTATTTTCTGTTTTAGTTTAGTTTAGTTTTTCAATAAAATCTCTAAATCTGAATTTGCTCTGCAATTATCTATAAAGAAAAAGACATTTTATTGTTTAATAATATTTGTTCCAAACCTATATTAGATTCTTTCCTCTGTGGAATAGACAATAACATTTTGAAAAATGCTGCTAAATCAAAGTTGATAATAACCACTACCATTCTTAAAAAAGGGAGATAACTACAGTAGTTAACCTCACTTGCCGAATTCGGCTGCCTCAAAGTACAAGCAAGCAAGCAAAGTACAAAATCTTTATCATAAACGTAGGGCTTCTTGATATGAGTTGATGTTACTATTCAGGAACTCAACACTGTTGAAACGCTATGGGAACACCTTCAGCGTGACCACGCTCTAAATCTGCTTTGTAATCAGTCCAAACAGGACGCGAGAAGTCACCCGCAGGTGATGTCATCGACCAGGAAGCTTAAGAGGCACATGCAAACACACCACTCCGGCCTTCATTCGTTCAGCGAATGTGTGTCACTCGCTGCTTTCTTGATTGCTTAAAAGAAATGTTTGAAAGCATTTCAATAAAAAGAAAGAAAATATGACTTCTGTTGAAAGTAGTTTCAGAAAGTGTGCGAGTCCATGTGACCGCTTTATCACGCCACAGGATTTGCATGCTCTCTATGTGGCATGTTTGGAAGAGGAGTATGTGGCAGTCGGGTTTGCTCTCACTGCATGCACCTCTGCATGCAGGGTGCCTCGTGGTGCGGGTCCCGCTGCCGCCGAGGCGGACCGGCGCCCGCATTCATGGGGCTCACAAATAGACTTAATGGAGGGAATCGAGACAGGTGATCCCCTATCTCCCCTATCAGATCTGTTAGTGCCCTGGGTGCGGAAGCACCACTCGTGGTTACTTTCCCCGGGGAACAGCTGTCCACAGGGCATTCATCCTCCTCCGAGGAGGTGGATGTTGTTAGTGTGGATAGCCAGCCTTTGCCACAATCACCCCGATACGAGGAGCTGCTGGAGGTGGTGACTCGCACCATAGAGCGGCTCAGTTTGGATTGGCCAGAAGCTAATCCGGTCGATCTTCCAGCTAGTAGGCCAATTAGATTTAGCCAATCAGATTTAAAGAACCAGTTTATAGTTTTTGTGAAGTTTAGGCTTACAATCAGTGTTTGGTGCTTGTACATCAGTGTCAGTCATCTATAATTTCCTCTGATTTTAGGCAATACACATGGGTAGGGTTAGGTTTAGGTGTAGAGATATGGTCAAAACTAAAATTTTGGAATAAAATGTTGTTCTAGGGTCAACAAAATACCTTCACCGAGGTGTGTCGGTCCTGGACGAACCCTTTGTCCGCCAGACTTTTTATTCCTGCCTCTGACTACTACCTTAGCTCTGTTGTGGCTTCAAGGTATTCGCATTCTCAACTACATAGATGACTGGCTGATTCTAGGCCAATCACAGAGTGAGGTATGCAGGCATCAAGATGTCGTCCTTGCTCACATGAAACAGTTGGGGTTAAGACTAAACGCCAAGAAAAGTGTGCTTTCTTCGGCTAAGAGAACCACTTATCTAGGCGTAGTGTGGGATTCGGTCACAATGCACAATTCTCCCGGTCACAATGCTCCAATTCTCCCAGACTCTGAGCAGGTGGATTGTGGATGCTATTTCCACGTCTTATGTGTCTACTGATCTCCCCTCACCGATGGGAGTCAGAGCTCATTCGACTAGAGGTGTGGCGGCTTCAAAAGCCTTCTTGGCAGGTGTCTCAGTTCTGGGCATCTGCAAAGCAGCAGGTTGGTCTTCCCCACTGACCTTTGTCAGGTTCTACGGGCTTGACTTTCCAGCTACCCCAGACTCAGCTGTTCTTATTCCTTAGGTGGGCAGCTTCCACACTAGGCAGGGACTTGTGGGTCTGGAGGTGTGGGTATTGCGTTCCCATAGTGTTTCGACACAGTGTTGAGTTCCTGAAAAGGAACTTCTCAGAGTTATGGATTTAACCCCTGTTCCTTGAAGTAACGAGACACTGCGTCTCTTAGCCACACCCACTGGCTAAGAGACACATCCCTACCAACGCTTGCTTCATTCAGGCTAGAGTGGTGTGTTTGCATGTGCCTCTTAAGCTTCCTGGTCGATGACGTCACCTGCGGGTGATGTTTCGTGTCCTGTTTGGACTGATTACACAACAGATTCAGAGCGTGGTCACACTGGAGGCATTCCTATAGCGTTTCGACGCTGTGTCTCATTCCTTCAAGGAACAGGGGTTATATCCATAACCCTGAGATGTTTTTTAATATGTAGCCCTTTCTTATAATAAAGGTTTTTGTACTTTGCATGCTGTGTATTAATATGTAAAATTATTATTCTGGATATCTATACTGATACGGACTCGGGAACATGTTAGGAATGAAAGCATGCCACATTATTTAATGGAAATAAAAGACAACCTACAGAGCACTGTAATTGAAGGCAACCTAAAAATCAAAGTAAAAAAATTATGCAGCAGACTAGTCATTCATTGCACCAACTCAAAATGGTATCTAGCAGTTTGCATGGCTCCCCAACAGCTAATGACACTACAGATGGTGTTCTGGGGTATTTCCTCCCAGATCTGGACCACGGCATAACTAACCCCTGGACAGTCTGAGGTGCAAACTGGTGGCATCTGATAGACCGAAATACAATGTCCCAGAGGTGTTCTATTGGATTTATGTCAGGTGAGCATGGGAGCCATTCAATTGTATAAATTCCTTCAGGGACTGCCTGCATACTCTCTGCACACGAGGCTTGGCATTGTCGTGTACCTGGAGGAACCTAGGGCCCACTGCGTAGAGTCTGAGGATTTCATCCCGATTCTGCCAGTCAGGGTGACACTGCCTGTAGAGGTATGTTTGTTTCTCCATGGATATGCCTCCCCAGACCATCACCGACCCACCACTAAACCGGAATAAACAACATAACATTCTCTTCTCCTGACCCTCACATCTGTCACATTCGCTCAGGTTAAACCTGCTCTCATCTGTGAAAAGCACAGGACATCAGTGACAATTCTGGTGTTTAGTGACAAATTCCAATCAAGCTCATAGGACAGTACACGGCCCACTAGAGAACATTGGGCCTTCAGGAATCATTTCCTCCTAAAGTCTGTTTCTGATTGTCTGGTCAGGGCCATTCGGGGAACCCTGTCCAGCTCTCAATATATTTATCATGTATGTGCCAGGGAAAATAAAGTAAAATAAAGAGCTACCCTTAAATCTTACCCCTTACAGAAAATGTTCTGCATTTTTTACAATTTTGTCAGGTTTAGCTAGTTTTTGGGTACAAATTTATCCCAGAAAATATAAATCTGACCAGGACCTTGTCTATCTGACTGTCTTTCTGTCTCTATTTCTATTAAAGATCTTTTTTTAGCTAAATTGTTGGAGAAATGGAAGTCTACTCTTAAACCTTGTTGCTGCGTGAATATACTAAAGGTTTAATTACCCAAAATTGTAATGACCCATTTCCAGATTAGCACTTATTGACTGATTTTAAAGAGTTTGAGTTGTTTTTGTTTTTTACAAAACAGTATTTTGGTTTTAATTGGGCCTAATTCTCTATCTGGAAGAATTGTGTGAAAAAATCCTTTAATAACAGCGTTTTACACAAAAGAGTCGATACTCCATCAGAATCAGAATCAGAATGAGCTTTATTGCCAGGTATGTTTACACATACAAGGAATTTGTTTTTGTGACAGAGCTCTGCAGTGCAACAGAATGATGGTGACAAGACAAGGCAAGAAACAAATACTAAAAATAATTATATACAGATATACAAAAAATGTGTACAAAATACACATAAATTTTACAAAGTAGCGCAAAAACACAATAAATAATATAGACATTTAGTAAGAACATTAAGAACAGGTGTGAAGTGTTTGTACATGTGTGATGATATGTGCAAAAATTACATTGTTAGTAATGTAACAAGTGTTCATGACCTGGACAGCCTGGGGGAAGAAACTATTCCTGTGTCAGGTCGTTTTGATGCTGAGTGCTCGGTGGTGTCAACCAGATGGCAACAGATTAAAGAGGGAGTGTGCTGGGTGTGAGGGGACCAGAGTGATTTTCTCAGCCCTTTTCCTCAATCTGGATAAGTATGGATCTTGGAGAATGGGGAGGGATGTACCAGTGATTCTCAGTCCTGACTACCCTCTGCAGTCTTCTGAGGGCCGATCTGTTGGGCCTTTTTCACAATGGAGTCAATGTGAGTGTCCCACTTCTGGTCCTGAGAGATCGTGGTGCCCAGGAACCTGAATGACTCCCCTGTGGCCACAGTGTTGTCCATGATGGTTAGTGAGGGGAGAGCAGGGGGGTTCCTCCTGAAGTCCACTATCATCTCCACTGTTTTGAGTGTGTTGAGCTCCAGATAGTTAAGACTGCACCAGACAGCCAGCTCTTTAACCTTCTGTCTGTAAGCAGACTCATCACTGTCCTGGATGAGGTCGATGAGTGTGGTGTCGTCTGGAAACTTAAGGAGCTTGACAGAGGGGTCTTTAGAGGTGCAGTCATCGGTGTACATGGAGAAGAGCAGTGGGGAGAGAACACGGCCCTGAGGGGCGCCAGTGCTGGTCATATGGGTGCTGGATGTGGTTTTACCCATTCTAACTGTAGCCTGTCTGTCAGAAAGCTGGTAATCCACTGACAGACAGTTAATTTGGGTTGGAGGAGTGATGGGATGATGGTGTTAAAGGCAGAGCTGAAGTCCACAAACAGGATACATACATAAGACCCTGGTCTGTCCAGATGTTGCAGTACATAATGCAGTCCCATATTGACTGCATCATCCACAGACCTGTTTGCTCTATAAGCAAACTGCAGGGGATCCAGTAAGGGTCCAGTGAAGTCCTTCAGATAATCCAACACCAGTCTTTCAAATGATTTCATGACCACAGACGTTAGAGCTACAGGTCTGTAGTCATTAAGTCCAGTAATTTTGGGTTTCTTTGGGACAGGAATGATGGTGGAGCGTTTGAAGCAAGATGGGACTTCACACAGCTCCAGTGATCTGTTGAAGATCTGAGTGAAGATGGGTGCCAGCTGGTCAGCACAGGTTTTCAGACAGGCTGGTTCTTCTTAAAGACCAGGCACACCTCATCTTCACTGTCTTTCAATACAGAAGGAGTGGGGGAGAGGGGGTTGCAGGAGGTGATAATGGTGTTCTTTCAAACCTGCAATAGAACTCGTTCAGATCGTGTGCCAGTTGTTGATTCTCCACAGTGCTGGGGGATGGTGTCTTGTAATTGGTGATGTCTCTTAGACTTTTCTTCACGGAAGCTGTGTCACCAGAGGAGAACTGAGTCTGTAGCTTTTTGGAATAATTCCTCTTTGCCACTCTGATCTCCTTTTCCAGTGTGTATTTGATCTGTTTGTACAAGACCATGTCCCCATTCCTGCGAGCATCCTCTTGGGCCTGATGGAGCTGGCTGAGTTTTGCAGTGAACCATGGTTTGTCATTATTGTACGTTAAATGAGTCCTGGTAGGAATGCACATATCCTCACAGAAATTGATGTATGATGTTACAGTCTCTGTGAGCTCATCCAGATCGTTCGCAGCAGCTTCAAAAACAGACCAATCAGTGAGATCGAAACAGGCTTGTAAATTCTGCTCTACTTCGTCAGTCCATCTTTTTACAGTCCTTAATACAGGTTTAGCTGATTTAAGTTTCTGCCTGTAGGTCAGTATGAGATAAACTAAACAATGATCAGAAAGCCCTAAAGCTGCTCGTTGGACAGGGTGATATGCTTTATTGCAGTGTAACAGTCATACAGTATATTACTGTCCCTGGTGAGACATGTAACATGCTGTCTGTATTTTGGCAGTTCAAGTGTGAGATTTGCTTTGTGAAAGTCCCCAAGAATGATTAAAACAGAGTCCGGGTGTTGTCGCTCAGTCTCTGTGATGAGATCAGTGGGAGTCTGTACAGCTGTGCTCACGTGCGTTTGCCGAGGAATGTAAACATTCATGAGAATAAACAAGCAAAACTCCTGCGGCGAGTTCTTCAGTAGCAGCACATCTTCTTTAACACAGATACATCTGTACACCACCTTTCCCACCACCGCGCGATTTCCCCATTGATTCTGCATTGCGATCCGCTCTAAACAGCTGAAAGCCCCGCAGACTTAATGCGCTGTCTGGAATGGCGTCATTCAGCCGAGTTTTAAAAATCCTTGTTGATCCGGGTGAGCAGAAGAAGTTTGTCTGTTTTGTTGGGAAGAGAGCGGAGATTCGTCAGATGGATGATTGGATGGATGGCATTCGTAATCCGCGTTGTCTGAGTTTCACTAGCGCGCCGGCTCGACTTGAGCAGCACCGCGGCTCCGCTCGCTGCAATGTTCAGCAAAACGTCAGAGTAATCAAAATCTGGTAAAAGATTTTGTGGAGTACTCTGTCGAATGGTCAGCAGTTCATCCCTGGTGAAACTGATGGTGTTTGAGAAACAAAAACAGGAAAAACTAACAAAAACAAGACAAACACTTGAGAGCTGAGCACAGAGGCTGTCATGATCAGCGCCATCTTGCATAGACAAGACATGGCGTGCTGTTCTCCATTTAGTAGATAATGTTAAGCCAGAATGGAGAATTTTGTATAAATCTCTTTTGTCAAAGAAAGTAGGAGAATTATTTATGGCACTATAGCTGTAAATGCTTTAGTTTCAGTTTTAAACCCAGGTAGCAGTGACGAATGCCTTTTTGTTTTCAAAAAGAAACCATATATCATACTTTTGTGTATTGTAATAGACTCTATCCATTGTTTAAAGTTTTAGTGATTTATTTAATCGTTTTGATGAGACTTTTTCATTGGAAGTGTTTATTTGTGGATTTAAATATACGTGAAAACATCAATTTTGTTGTCAGTTATTGAATTTTCTTGTAAGCGAAGCAAAAATGTCAATTTATGATACCCGGAAAATTAAGCTTGAACAAAATGTAAGTAGTAACTTTCAAACTATTGTAATATAAATGTATGGTATTATAAAACTATGAGAGATCTTATGTCTTTTGAAACGATTTGGTGCTGTAAGAGTGCTCTGTGTGAAGTTGTCAATGACGACTTGGAGATTGCAATGTTTTAATTTATGTATATATGTGAGTTTTGTGGTGATTGTGTAATGTAATTGGAAATTGTAATAAAGGTTGGTTTACATTTCCAAATTTTCTTTTTTAAATGTAAGCTTTATTAGTGTTTTAAGAAGTGTTTTTGACTTTGGTGAGATTATTTAATTTGCTCAGGAGATGAACATTGTTGTGTTTACATTGCGTCTCTTCTAAGATCATTAAAACTGACCCTCACGAGAGTAGAGCAGCCTGGGGTTAATTAGAGCAGAAATCATTCACACAGAATTTGCTTAATTGGTTTGTGTCTAAGAACTGCTTTAATAAGACAGACAAATTAGTCAGCGATATCTAAATGTATAGAAAATTAAACCGTTCAGGGAGTCATTACTCCCTGTGTTTTCCCCCTGGATTGTTATTTCTATATACAGTATGAATAGTGTCTAATGAGATGTCTGTCTTTTGTTCTACACTTTACATTTCAAAGACTAGACAATTATATTTGTGTGATCAATGGCAGATTAGAAACATTAGCTCATCTGGAGAAGCTGCTTTAACTCAACAACATTGTTCTTGAAAAGTTATAAAGTCTTTTTCAACTTTGTTCAAAAATGAAATATCAGGATACCATTGTGAAAACACATCTATTAAAAATACAAAGCACATTGGGTAATTGCAACCACTCAAATACACACCTTAAGGCACTTACTTTTTTGTCAACAGAGTTACATTTTGAAAAGGAATGTTAGGTTTTGATAGCAGAGTTTAGGTTTTTTGAAAGTTGTTTATTTGTGTTTAGAGTTTTGGCACAATGAGCAAAGTTTTGCAAAATGTGTTCAAGCAACGGGCAAAAACTGTATATAGTTTTAAAGTCCAAGCCCCACTGCTCTTCTCCATGTACATCAATGACTGCACCTCTAAAGACCCCTCTGTCAAGCTCCTGAAGAAATGCAGAAGACTGTGCTTTTTTATGTATGCCATACATTAATTTCAAAAGTACAAATGCACACATTACTGTATGTGGGATGTTGATTGAAAAAGACTGTATATGAAAAGAAATGTGTAGAACATTTGGTTGACAGTTGGTCAGCTAATTTGTGTTTACCGTAATGACTTACAGTAAACAATTTATTGCAGTAATGACTAGATGTCATTGTGTACATAATCAGATCAAAATCAAGTATACGTAATCAGCTGCATGATTGCACCAGAGCAATAGCAACTTGTTCAAAAGAATGAGAAACATTTTATGATCTGCACAAGAGACTAGTCAATGTTGAACAAGTAGTTTTGAGAATTTATTTTCTGATCAGAGAAATGGACTAAAGCTGCTGAGAAAAACAGTAAGCTGACTTTGCTCCTTTTATCTTCATCAAAGGTTCTGATTGGTGTGTGATAAATTTTGACTCCTAGTGTTTCCACCTGGGTAATTGTGTGCTAACTGAGC
>JAUMHI010000051.1:11938659-11951907 GCA_032359435.1 Enteromius unitaeniatus
ATAAAATTGGAGTCAGATTAAAACGAGGTAAAATATAAAAGTAAAACTTAAAGTAGAAACGTAAAACTAGAAAAATTGATGAGTCTGGGGCGTACCGAAGGCGAAGCACATTTTCCCAAATAGGCGGGACCTTACAGCTCCAACGTCTTGCGCTACAGGGATTGGTAGTTCCACTTCAAAAATGACCCGCTGTGCAGCCTACAAGTGTGACATGAAGTTCGCTAAAGGATGTGGCAAAACTGCACACAGGTTAAATTTGAGAAGTTTTAGTAATTTATGTTTAAATGTTGTATTTTTTGTACGTTGATTATGACAACAAAAGGGAAGAAAGTATTTCACTGCTCTTCATAAATATACATTTTCAGCCGGGAGAGCTGAAGCTGGAATTAGACCTAGAATTTTTTTCATCTCTTCATACTTAATAATAATAAAAAAATGTTGCCACAATATTTAAGAAATTGTTAGAAGCTGGTATTAAGATTTCAGCTTTTGTTATGATTTGGTCCATCTTCTCTCACCCTCAGCCACAAACTTTCACCTTATCACCCACGGACTCCACTCCTGGACTAATCACACACACCTGGACTAATTACACACCTGCAGCTCGTCGCCACAACCACACACTCATCACACACATAAAAGTCAGTCTGAAATTCCAACATGTTGGGAAGTCTTGTTTTACCTTGTCATTTCTAGCGTTATTCTGTTTTGTTTTCCTGTTACCAACCCCGGATTGTTCCTCTCCTTGTGATTGTTCGCTACCTACCTTGACCATTGCCTTGTTTTTGATCTTGATTCAGCCTAGCCTGTTCTGACCCTGCCTGTACGTCTGGTCTCTGAATAAAAAGCTGCACATGGATCCACAAGTCTCCTATGTTACAGATTTACTGTGACACTGCATTTTCACCAGACATGACACAAAACAAAAAACATTACAATCAGTGTCACTGTCTATTGAAAAGGCTTTGACCACACAGTTTTTTTTGTTTGACATCAACCTCACTGATATCAACATTTTATAAACCTAAAAACATTTGTAAACCATATTAAATATGATTTTAATAGCCTAAGTTAATAACATATACATAACATAGGATGTGTAGACATTATATGAGAACATAAAAAATAGCTTTTTTGCATAGATTAGAGTGTTTGTCAAACACAGGTTTATCTGTGTTATGCATCACCAGCCTTGAAATGTTATGGATTATGATGTAAAACTCCCACATTTAATTATGGCTGCTAAGAAACCATGATGTATCTGGGGCATCATATAAAATATAAAAGGCAGGACATCAGTCAAACATCTGTTAGATGAGAAGAACCTTTCTGGATTAAAAAAATATTTCTATGCTCTACAAAAACAATATTTTTAAAGATCTAAGGAGTAATACAAAAAGAAGGGAACAAGAAAATGTACATATTTACATTAATTCTTTAAAATGACTGAAACTCTTTTTGTATTTTTGATAAAAATATACTTAAGCTTTTACAGTTTTTGTCACCTGGCCATTACAGACACTGTCTTCATCTTTCTGCCATTTTCCTTTACAGGAGCTTTTTTTCTATGCATATATGAGTGCATCAAGGATATAATTGATTTTGACTTGCTACTCACGTACAGTGTATTTTAATGCAATTGTGTCTGTTTTAGCAGTGGACTAATAATGGCAAATTTTACTGTAAACAATGTAGACAGCTTTATAATCACTGGGTTTGATCACCTGCAGAACCAGAAGCTCCTTGGATTCCTCATCTTAATAGCCTACATGCTCATATTGCTTGGGAACAGCATCAATCTGTGTATCATCTCGACTAACAAGCATTTACACAAACCAATGTACATATTAATCTGTAATCTAGCTGTTGTTGACATAATGTTCTCTTCTACCTGCAGCACAACAATGATCTCAGTTCTGCTGGCTGAGATTAAAACTGTTTCATACTACTCTTGTATCTCAAGGATGTTCTTCTATCATCTTGGTGACTTCACAGAGTGCATGGCTCTGACATTAATGGCAATAGACCGACTTATTGCTATTAGACTTCCTTTGAGATACCACAGCATTGTAACAAACTCACGAACATTTCTCTTCATTTTTCTGACTTGGCTCATTACTATCGCTTTGATGGTTGTTTTGACATCTGTGGTAGACAATCTCTCATACTGTCAGCCTGTCATTAAATATGTGTTCTGTGATTATCCTTCTATGATCAGAGCTGCTTGTGTTAACCCTGAACCATATTTTTTCTTACCTGCAATGATTAATCTGTGGTGGTTCTGTGGCCAGTTTCCTTTTATTATGTGTACCTATGCTGTCCTGGCCTATAGTGTGACCAAACTGTCCAACAATGCAAGCAAAAGACAAATGATTAACACTTGCTTGAGTCACCTCATTGTCTTGTTTAGTTATTATGCACCAAAAATGGTTCATGCATTACTAACTAGAATAGGAGTTGTTCTAACTTTAACAGAAAGAAATGCAATTTTGATTGTCGCTTCTCTAATTCCTCCCTTAATAAATCCCACTGTTTATTGCACCAGGACTAAAGAGATCAGGAAACGATTAGCAGATGTTTTGCACAAAAAAGTTGCACCAAATAATTTAAAGGCTTTATCATAATAGTTTATTTTGTAATATCTCATAGCTGATTGTGATTATGTTTCTGTTGCATTTATTTATGTCTTTTGTGGCTCATGTTAGTAATGCATAAATGTGTTAATATTTTCTGGTGTATTTATAAATATCAGTAATGCACAACAGAAAGTCTAGAGCTCTCTGTAACTGTCACAGAATAAAACTGTCAAACATGCTCAAAAAGTATATATATTTGAAAATGTCTTTTCAAAAGTTATCTTTACGGATTAAAATGATAATGAAAGAGTTTTTGTTTTAGATTTTTTTTTTTTCACTAGGTTTTGGTTATTTTCTGTGAAGCGCTCCTGTTCAAGATATTGTAGACCCTTTACGGTTCTGAATGATGTAATACTTTTAATAAAATGATGCGTCATCCATTTATTTTCCACTGGAGGTGCTTTAACGTTTAAACATTGTTTTATGCTTGAAATGTTTTTTTTGCATTTTGTGATGATTTGAAGAGGTTAAATTAATCAAACATAGTTTATGATCAGCACTTTCCACAGCGAGTCGGGCAGAGCTAATAGCCTCAGACCTGGAACACAGAGGACGAAATCATGCCACTCTTTCCACTGTGGGGCTGAACTTGATTGACCATGTCACACATACAGGTGAGAGCAAGATGAATTAAATACACTCTAAATCGCTCTACACATAAATAATAGAAGCTGTCCTTTGGTATTCACTTACAAACCTAGAAAAGAAAATAGAGCTGACTTGCGTAATTTTTTATACGTTAGTATCTTTTGTCTTGCTGTTTTCTGAACAATAAAAATTTTGGCTAAAAGTGTTTCAAGAGTTTGCGCTTCCTCATAATCAAGAAGGATAGATTTTAGCATATTTGGCGTGCTGTCCGGGGGGCTGAGCCAGGAGGACGGCGAACACCAAACCCTAGAGGCTTGAAACCTAACTAGGGCTAGAGCTCGGCGTCCGGCTCGGTCCTTGCATGCCCCCCAAAAATGCTAGATAAGGACAGCAGCCAGATGCGAGCCTCAAAAAGTGTGGTAAGAGGATGCTGGATAGGCCAGCAAAGGGAATTTTTTTTCTAAGTTGGGGTTGGACTAGTTTTGGGAAGTTTCGAATGGATGAGCTAGAAACAGGGTGGACTGGGGAGCTGGATAGTCTGGCGACCTGCTGGTAGAGTGCATTAGTAGGTTGGAAAAGAAAAGTAAGCAAAACAATATAAACATATGGGGTATGGTGGGCAGGAATCAGAACATCAGCAGATGAAGGGTGGCTGTCTCTGGGGAGGCGTTAGACAAAGTAGCAGGAGAATTAGGACCTCTGCAGAGGCATAAAAGGCATGACGTGCTGACATCATGGGTCCGTGGCTTGCGTATGACGTCATCAGGCGGCGCCGGCCAGTTCCGCGCTACCTTGCTGCTTGTGGTTGAGAAGTTGCAACGCTGGGCTTTGTTGCTTCTGGGGCTGAGGAAAATGGCGGAAGGCCGGCGAGTGGTAAGTAATGACGATTCTTTTGCTTGGGTTGCTTTGGCAGATAGCACGGTGGATGAGATCTAAGAGCACACGGGCAAGGCCTCTAATAGGAAGCTGCAGGAAGGAAAGAGAACAGAGCTATTTATAGTGGGTAGCAGGAGATTTGATTGGACAGGAGTAATGAGGAGATTGGTTAGGTGAGGCGGTGCCAGCCATGATTAATCAACCAGCGCTCCTCTCGAAACTAGTTTATTTGCAAAAACTTCATGTTGTAGCGCAAGCCTTACTGAACATAAAATATTACTGACACCTGATTAGTAGCCTTACATTACTGCGTTACAGCAAAAAGTAATTTATTACTGTAATGTATTACTTTTGTAATGTGTTACTCCCAACACTGATTATTAATAAATTGACTATTTTCCTTCAGTCATTTCCCAACAGAGGCATCAATAACAAGCTATTGTTTACTTGGATCATCATGGTTTTAAATCCTTGGCACCATTAAGCACCTGAGCAAGCAATGTCAACCAAAAGGGATTTAAAGACTCATTCTAGTAATATTACATTTATACAATACCTACATGTGAATACTATTAATTATTATATTACTACATTTTACCATCTTTCTACCATTTCTCTCCATACCACTGAGTCTCCATAAAAGTTACTATTTGAAAACCAATTTCTAACAAAAAGGTAGCAATAACCTACTGTGACCCTACATGTCATGGAAAGGCCAAAATCTAGCAAATCACTAAAACATAGGCAAAAGCTGATGTATTTAAATATATTTTAATGCCTAAACAGGTGTTTAGCAGCTTATAGCTTTACATTATTTACACCAGATATGTGTTATTTTCTTGGACATTAATGTTTGTGTATTGAAAGAAAGGGTGCTCATCAAGAAACTCATTAGAGGTTTGATGTCAAGGGTTTTCACGTAAGCATGTGCAATAATCCCTGTCACTGTTGTTTGTCTGAAATAATTTGCTACATGTCCTTAATTTGCTCTCTGGAGACACTAGACACTCTGAAGACTGCACAGATGGAAAACCAAACCTGAGAGAATTACCACTGACTGATGTAGTAAACACCCACTTATGTAGAGAATGACTCTCAAACCAAGTTTTTGAGACGTCTGTGACCTGTAACCTTCCCCGTGAATTATTAGGAGATCAAAATTAAAACAAAGTTAAAAATACAACTATGGCTTAAGTCTGAATTTAAAATGTAAATTAAAAATAAAGTAAAGGTATGGTAAAAAGAATACATCTAAATGGAAGTTTTTTTTGTGAAATTAAAATATATTTTCCGCCATCCAGTGGACATTTCACACAATTGCAGTCAAACAGTAAAATGACTCATTTTATTATACAAAGCTGACAATTAAAAATGTCAAGCTCTAAAAATGATAAAATCCCCAAAAATAAAAGACAATGCTTAAACACATTTACATATAACATTGTTGGAATTTTTATAATCTTTACATTTTAATTCAATGGCTAATTGACTCAAAAAATTAAAATACTATGATCAATGAGCCTCTATGAACCAATCTATGTATATTTTTGCCATAGTTTAAGACTTACAGTATTACAATATTACAATACAATACTACAAAAATCACAAACAAACAAGCAACTTGCATACCTCTATTCATACCAGAAGTTGCAGGTGTGTTCTTTAAACGTATCTTATCTGCCAAAAAATTCCATTTAATTTAATTCTAAATTATCAATCAGAGCCATGTAATGTAAATACTATATTTTTACATTAAACAGCTAATAAGAAGGAAATCAGACAAATAAATTAAAATAGCACTTATGTCTGAAAAATAGGCCACAGGTTCTGCTGTGTTTATCATAGAGCAAAACAATAAGGATTAATGCTGTAGAAATACCATCAATTCGCTGAGGTATCTCAAGTGAATATATTAGCGGTGTTAATAACCAGGACACAAACAAAATTTTGTTGTCCCAACAGAGCCAATAATCTATTATTCATTTGTATCATTAGTCAATAAGTGGGTTGGCACCACTGAGCATTTGAGACCAGAGGGGGATTATAATTCAATAAATATACTTTATGCTTTGGATTACTGATTTATGTTTAACAGAATTTACAAGTTAAATACTGTAACTAGATATCATATCCTACCCTCACAGCAGACTGATCAAAGTACATTAAGAAAATTGCTTTGTATCAAAAGTTTTATAAAATAATGTTTAAAATATGCAAATTAGGCATTGTCTAAATAAATACCCAGTCTTTTACATGCGTTCCAGAACAGAAATCTGAACAATAGATAAAGTCAGGTTCATCATTTTCAGTTTTGTTGATATATTAGAGTTAAAGAATTTTAGTGAATACTGTATTTCTTTTTTTCACTCCATAAATCAAAAAGATTATTTTTGAAATTATATATTATAAAAATCAGGTGAATGAACAAATCCTTCTCTATTGAGCTTTATATTTAGAATATATACTGTATATATAAAACTGTAACGTCTGGAATGTAAGTAACACAAAAAAATGTAATTTAAAGAAAACAATAAATATATTGTATTTTAAATCTACAGATGCAAATAAATCACTAGTCTGAAAGAATACACGTTATGGAAACAAAATAGCTTTCAAATTGACCAGTGACTTGCTTATAGTCTCATATATCAGATTACTTTACACTGTAAAAAATGCTACGGTAAAAACCTGTTAAATAGTTAAAGGTAAATTCCTTTCAAATTTACAGGGAATGTCATGAATCAGGACGTGAAGCGTTCGAGTTCATATGCAAAAGGGTTTATTCAGGCTCAGGGTCAGGACATGCAAAAATTCAACAGCGGCAGACCGAATCAGTGGAGGCAGATACAGAGGCAGAAACGTAAAACAGATCAATGGTCAAATACCGTGAATCAGTCCATGGGGAGAGACAGAGAGAATATCCAATAGACAGGCAACGAATAAATCCAAATGACAAAACAAACTAGGAACAAAGACACAAATTAAATACAGGAACCATGTTGACGATGTAACGAACCATAAAGAGACAAACACACAGACTGGTATTTTTACAGGTGGAGCTAATTGAATCATTGAACCTAATTCAGAACAGCTGTGAAGGAGAGGTGAATTCTGGGGAATGGAGTCCACTCTTTAGCTGGTAGCTCCAGCTGGGCATGACAGGGAAACACCGTAAACCGTAAACATTCCCAGAATTCCCTGCATTGCATTTTAAATTTTGTTTGAATTTGATGTTTTTTCTTTAAAATTACTGTTTCTTTTTAGTTTTTTGTATCAGTTATGTTCATATGGTTTGTATGTTACATGTAATGCCTTTATTTATGTGTTTATTGCACATTTTAGTTTAATAATTCAAAATAAAAATGTAAAACTATTTACAAAACAAAATTTTGATACCGTATTTTTCATGATTTTATACTGGCAACCACAGCTGCCGTTTTTTTACCGTAAATTTTACGGATTTCGTTTTACAGTGTACCCATAGGCATGAGCTGACCTGTTTGGGCCCATTTTACTTTTACTGTTTACAAAATATAGTATTAGCTTGACATGCATAAATGTTCATTTTAGTCAATAATCATCAACATGTATTTAACTATTATTTTAATATTTGGTACAGTTTAGTGTATTTAGGGGAGATCACTGAGAGAGACATTAGAGATCTTAGGTCAAGGGTTTCCAAGTAACATCCCATAAACATTGTCACTGTTGTTTGTCAGAAAAACGTCAACATATTTACTACATGACCTTAATTTGCTTTCTAGAGACACTAGATAGACCCTGAAGATTATGGACTGATGGGAAAACAAACTTGAGAGTATTTACACTGAGGAATCCAGTAGATGAGTGACAACACCAATTAATGTAGATGCTGACACTCAAAAACAATCAAATCCCCATGAGATATAATGACGGGCAGGAAAAGTTTGTTATGACAATGATATCTTAGTTGGTTTAATGTCTGTTGATAATTCCCTACACCCAGTACTGTTTGACTGCACTACAAAGATACAGTAATTAAAATAATATAAAAAAATACAAATACAAATTTCTAAACAGCATATATATAGTCCTAATGTCTAAGGCAACAGGTAAAAAATATTATTATTTGAAAATAATAGGATTTAAAAAAAAAAAAAGGATTTTGCATGTGACTGCTTCAACTGTCTCAATCTTACCAGATGTACATATTATGTATTTTTTAATAATACAATGTAAAAACATGTATGTACATGTATGTCACCTAATATAAAGTGTGACCCTTGAAGTGCCTGTTTTGAGGCCTATTTTCCATTAAGGCAAGTCTGATTAAGGCAAGTTCATGAGCTATGAGTGACATTCAGTCCCTAAAGCCATCATCTGGAGAGAAAAAGTCCCAACCACACTGTACATATCAGCAAACACTATATAAGTAATACACAATAATGTACTACTCTGAATTTAGAGCACAAAGTCAACATTGCAGGTGCAACTTCACTGTCTTATTATTGAATGTCTTGTTGTTTGTTGATAAAGAATTTATTAACATACTATACATTTTATTATTTTATTGTATTTTATGGCATTTTACTTTTTTAGAGATTCTTATTTTTTTTTAAATACTGTATTTTTTCAAATTGCCAATTGCCACAATTGCCATCTTAATCACTTAGGTCCTATAATCTCTGCAGATCTGGCAACATGTTACCGCAGAACTGGACTACAATCACTGAGTTTATCATTGTGGGCTTCCCTGGACTCCATCCAGACTACTACGGCCTGGTCTCTGCCATTTTCTTCATCGTCTACATGACCACCGTTGCCGGAAACACCATTTTCCTTGTGCTGTTTATCACTTCGGAGACCCTCAGGAAGCCCATGTACATCATCCTTGCAAGCCTGGCAATGTCTGATATGTGTTTTTCCACTGTTGCCTTACCTAAAATCATAGCTAGGTACTGGTTTAATGCGGGAGCGAGCCCTTTCCATGCTTGCTTCTTCCAAATGGAGCTAATTCACTATTTCGGGACATTAAACTCGCTTATAATGATGATCATGGCACTCGATCGCTATGTGGCTATATGCTATTCTCTACGATACCAGACTGTTATGACTAGCCGTGTCATGTACACCCTAAATGCAACAGCTTGGGTAACTGCCTTTATTGCTCCCACAACAGCCACCCTACACACTCAACAGCTTCCTTACTGCGGCCCTAAACTGATCATTCACAGCTACTGTGACCACATATCTATTACCAGCCTAGCCTGTGCTGATAACAGCAAGCAGATTTTGGGCGCCCTGTGCGTGGCCCTACTTGTGCTCCTCCTGCCTCTGGCCTTCATCATTTACTCTTACTGTCACATCATTGCATCTTTGATGAGGCTGTCAAGCTCTCAGAGTCGCTGGAAAGGTTTCGCCACCTGCAGCACGCAGCTGTTCATCATCGCTCTTTTTTATGTGCCTCGCTGTGCAGTGTATATAGCCAATTTCCTGCAAATCCAAATCAGTAGAGATTTCAGGATACTTCTCATTTTGCTTTACAGCCTCGTTCCACCACTGATAAACCCTTTTATCTACTGTTTACGTACTCAGGAGATCAGAACGATTGTGAGCCGGTGGGCAAGCAGGCAAAAAGCCTTTGGAGAGATATCTAGAATTAACGTGATCACTCTGTAAAATATTATGTTTGTGGAGTTGTAATAGAAACAAACATGCACTGTATGGGAAGCAACTGAATAAACTTTGGTCATTTGTAATGTTTTTGTGCTCTGTTTTGTTTAAATATGTATTGTGAAATATTCCTGTAAATTCTGGTGGTTCCAATACAAGAGAAAACAACCAAAACAGCTGTTTTGCTATGAACAAAAGCATATATAAAATTAGCTCCTTTATGATGTATGGTAAAACAGACATGTTAAAAGGAATGATGATATTGATGAATTTATCTATTTGTCTTCACACACAAAAAATATTTGTATCTATGCATTTGAAGTGCATATAAATACAGTAATGGATTTTAGACTTAACGTGGTGCGTATTTGTCAGTCATACATAAATGAAACAACCAGGTAAGAATCAGGTAAGATTTCTGCACTCCAAAGTATGTATTTTAAGAATGTATTTTATTTTATTAAAAACAATATTTGCAAAACACACATATTGCACAAACTGCTTAAAATCTGCATAAATCTGTTCATTTTGAAAGCGTATTTTCATGGTTAAAATAAAGTCTTGCCATTCAAATATGATAAATGTTAAATTTAGGACTAAATATTTTGTGGCTGTGGATACTTGTCTGTGCATTAAATTAAAGACAATTAAGTGAAATTAATAAACATTTGTAATTTTTAGGATTGTCCTGTAACTTTCTAAAAGGAAATTAGAAACGTATCCCTATTAATAGCTGTAACATAGGAGGCGACTCGGTGGGATCCATTTGCAATCGGTCTTTAATAGTAGACAACAAACAAACAAACAAGAGCGTAGCGTCTGAAACAAAGGGGGCAGGCAAACTCAGGGTCGTAAACAGGCAATAGTTCGAGGCAGGCGGCAGAGGATCAGACACGGGAAACAGGCGATAAATCAAACACGGGAAATTCTTCCGGAAATAGACTTGAGAAACGCTCAGATTCAATAGCAGTGGCTAGTCGATACTTCGCGTCTGTTTGGGGGCCGAGTCTCTCCTTTTATAGGGCAGGAAAGGGGCGTAACGGCGCGAAAACGCCGAGGTACGTGGGTATAAAGTGTCCGGGTGGGAACTAGAACTCTGGTGACGGTTCCCGCTGCTGACTTCCGGAGAGGGCCACAGAGGTACGATTCGTGACAGAACCCCCCCCCTGCGAGCGGCTCCTGAAGCGAGAGAAAGTCCTGCGCCGGGGCCTCCCCCGGGGTCTGGGGGCTGGTTTCTCGGGGTGGTCGTGGTGAAATTTCTCCGTGAGGGCGGGGTCCAGTATGTTTGATGAGTTGACCCAAGACCTCTCTTCCGGACCAAAGCCTTCCCAGTCAACCAGGTATTGGAGGAGGCGTCCCCGGCGCCGAGAGTCCAGGATCTCGTGGACCTGGTAGATGTCGTCGTTGTCTTGTAGAGGCGGGGGGGCTTCTGGTGGCGTGACCTCGTCCTGGTCCCCCTCTCCGTCAGGAGCAGCAGCGGCCTTAAGCAAGGAGACATGAAAGGTGGGTGAGATACGGTAGGTTTCTGGGAGGTCAAGCCGGTAGGACACCGGTGTAATTTGTCTGATAATCTTAAATGGACCCACGTACCTCGGGCTCAGCTTTCGGCAGGGAAGACGCAATCGGAGATCCCGGGCAGACAACCAGACCCACTGTCCTGGCTCATAGGTGGGTTGAGGTCTGCGTCGGCGGTCGGCCTGTTCGGTAACTCGGCGCGTGGCCTGCTCCAGCTGGGTATGGGCGGCGTCCCAGGTCTCTTCACTCCGCTGGAGCCAACTGTCCACAGCCGGTAGGTCGGACGGCTCTCCTGACCAGGGGAATAAGGGGGGTTGAAACCCCAGTACGCACTGGAAGGGCGTGAGTTTCGTGGCTGGCTTTTGCAGGGAGTTCTGAGCGTACTCAGCCCAGATTAAAAACTGGCTCCAGTCCCCCTGATTGTGGTGGCAGTATGTTCTCAGAAAGCGGATGAGCTCCTGGTTCATCCGTTCCGCCTGGCCGTTCGACTCGGGGTGGTACCCGGAGGTGAGGCTGATGTTGATGTTAAGCTGCCTGCAGAAAGCTTTCCACACCCTGGAGGTGAACTGGGGGCCGCGGTCCGACACAATGTCCTCAGGTAGTCCATAGTACCGGAATACGTGCTCGAATATGGCTTGAGCCGTCTCCCAGGCTGAGGGGACCTTGGGTAGGGGAATGAGCCGGCAGGCCTTAGAGAACCGGTCGATCACCGTGAGGATGGTAGTTTTATGGTTGGATGGAGGCAGGTCAGTCACAAAGTCTACTGAAATATGAGACCAGGGTCTCTGGGGAATGGGTAGCGGCTGTAAGAGACCAGCTGGGCGTTGGCGAGGGGTCTTGGACATCTGGCACGCGGCGCATTGCCTGATGAAGGTGCGCACGTCTTGGGACATAGAGTTCCACCAGAAGCGGTTGCTGAGTAGTTCCGTGGTGGCCAGGATTCCCGGATGGCCTGCACTGGGGTCGTCGTGGACTAAGTGCATCACTTGGTTGCGGAGGATAGCGGGGACGAAAGACTTGTCGGGAGGACACTCTGGGGGAGGTGGCTCGGTGAGTTGAGCCTCTTGGATCTCCTGTTCGATGTCCCAATGTATGGGTGCGACCACCAGAGTGGGAGGAATGATGGTTTCCGGGTCCCCTGGCTCCGTGGGGAAGTCATGCTGTCGGGATAGCGCGTCCGCCTTGCCGTTCTTCGACCCGGGCCGGTAAGTGATGGTAAAGGCGAAGCGGGAGAAGAACAGGGACCAGCGGGCCTGTCTAGCATTCAGACGCTTGGCTGTACGTAGGTATTCCAGGTTGCGGTGGTCCGTAAGGACGACGAACGGCTCACGTGCTCCCTCCAGCCAATGCCTCCACTCTTTCAGTGCCGCCTTCATGGCCAGCGATTCGCGGTCCCCCACGTCGTAGTTTCATTCCGCTGTGGTCAATTTTCGGGAGTAGTAGACGCAGGGGTACATCCTCTCGGGGTCGCCGTGACGCTGTGACAGTACGGCCCCAACTCCTGAGTTAGATGCATCCACCTCCACTATAAAATGACGTGCGGGATCGGGGTGAAGCAGGATGGGTGCTGTGGTGAACTTTCTTTTGAGGTGATCGAAGGCCTCCTCGCTCTTGGAGTCGCCGCGCGGTGCATGCTGTCATGGCGGTAAGAGGGGCAGCGACCAGACTGAACCCCCGGATGAATCGCCTGTAGAAGTTGGCGAAACCCAGGAACCTTTGGAGCTCTTTAAGGGTCTGGGGCTTGGGCCACTTTACCACGGCCTCCACCTTGGTGTCGTCCATAGCAACCCCCTCAGCGCTGATGATGTAACCCAGGAATGCTACTTTGGTGCGGTGAAACTCACACTTGGTTAATTTGGCATACAGCTGGTGGTTAATCAGTGTTCTATGTGAGAGGTGAGTGTGTCCGAGTAGATGAGAATGTCATCGATATAAACGATGACATACCGATGGAGCAGATCCCGGAAGATGTCGTTCACCA
>JAUMHI010000051.1:11958920-11988863 GCA_032359435.1 Enteromius unitaeniatus
GCTTCAATTAGCAAATCCACAGGGCCGATTTAAAGCCTTTTCTACCTGTGCCACTCAGCTGACTATCATTACCATCTATTACGTGCCCCGTTTTGTGGTTTACACCACTTCTAACATTCCAAACGCTCAGATGAACAGCAGTCAGAAGATCAGCCTGGTCATGTTCTACAGTCTGCTTCCACCTGTAGTGAATCCCTTCATCTACTGCATCAGGATCAAAGAAATCAGACAGTTCTTCCTCAAATGGTGTGTCTGCAGAAACAGGATCATCAGTAGGTCATTAACTATTTCTAAATGAGATGATCACCCTGTTAGCCACCTTATTACATGAAAATGACATGTTATTGTTATGAAGTTATGTGCTGTTGTCATATAATTGTTAATATTATAGTCATTTTCTTTTGTATAATAATAATTATATGTATTATAAAAATGGGGAAGGCCATATTACTCACTGAACAGATCAATAGACAACAAATCTACAGTAAATTGTGATTAGATCTCACATGTCCTGTGGTTTGGCTATACTCCACCTACAGTAAAACTATTTTTAAATACTTATTATTCGTTAAGTTTAATTTATTCCCTATAGGCTATTTTAATAAGAATAAATCATAAATCAGATCGTCACCCATGGATTCATAAAAAAGCTTAAAATTACAGTAAATTACAGATTTAGTCAGTTTCTAATAAATGAAAAGCATATGTAGAGCTTTTTTTGTGAAATTGACTACAATTATGGAAACCTTAAGTTAACGTTAACTGAATTGTAGGAATATTCTGCTGAGAGGAATATATATATATATATATCGTGTATTTTCCCAGGCATTAAATAAAAGATGTTTCTTATAAGATCATAAGATCAAAATTTGTTTTAGACTAGGAAATGTCAAATCTGAATTTAGCTCTATTTTAATTTTCTTATCTGAATGTATGCACAAAAAGTGCAATAATAAGTATTAACAATAACAAATATTAATTAATATTATATATAAATATGAAAAAAAACGAAAACGTGTGATTTGTGAAAATAGTATGATTGTAATTACAATTGCAGCCACAAGATGGCGCGAAAAGATCATACAAGTTTTTGACGTTCATGGAGATTTTGTTAAGGCCTAATTGAAAAGAACACTGATAACTAGCATTTTAGTAAAACTTTTAAAATAGACTATTTAAGTTGTGTCTTAATTTAACTAAAGCTGCATATTATTTATGTGCTGAATGAATGAAAAATACAGTAAAAAATTAATACTTTGTATGCAAGAATACACATTATGTATGAGCTTTCTCAAGCGTCCTAAAAAGTATGAACATGAATTAAAAAAAAATATAGAATACAGTATAGTGCTAAAATCAACACCTCATAAATGTAGACCTCACCAACTCATTATCAACAATCAAAAGAGGAACACAGCAAGCACCAAGCATTTCACTTCAATACTCTGGATTCTTTATTCAGTTTATAGATGTATTTCCATTTGTAGTTTAGAGAATGAGAAGCATTAGTTTATTTACAATTATCTTTTTAAAAACTTCAGCTCTGTACAGATTTGAACCCTGATAAGGAACAATATTTTTCAGACCTAGTGCGGTGTTAAAAAGCAGAAAGCAAAGACCACATAAAAAAAAATCATTTGATTTAAAAAAAAAAACAAGAGAGACAGAGAGAAAGAAAAAAGAAAACAATAATTTCTTCAGCCATTAGAGGGATTTGCTGCTGTTAAAGTACATAAAATGATCAGCGTCTCACAGCTCCAAATGCTAACTGTTTTTAGACTATCATACACTAGACACCAATATATATCAACAATCTATAGTTATGTTCTCTATAAGATTCATTTTAAATATACTCTACACATATGTAACTTTCGAATACAATTCCCATTTGGAAAAATATTAAAAAGGGATGAGGGGAAAGAAAAAAAATTACACAGAATTAGAAATGAAACAGCTCATGTTTCTGTGTTGTGCAAACAAATTTTATATCTAACAAGTAAGGGGAAATAGAAACGAACCGAACTTCATTCCATAGATATCTTCTGGCTCCAAACGCAAGCATTAATTTACACCACTACACTTAGAAAGTAAAGGGATAAATCTTATTACCCTTCCTGAAAGAGAGCAGCTCAGATCTATCTAAAGAGGGCAAACGCAACACTGGTTGACTGTCAAAACACAGTCGCAAATGTTACTGTTACTCGTTACGTGTATTTTGGACTTTCCCATGAGTCAATCCAACCAACTTCTGGAGATCTACCTCCCTGCAAAGTCCCCACTGTGTACACTTCCGGCGCACAGAGACTCGATAGAGCAGGATGTTGGATCTCCAGGGCCTTAACGGGGCATGGAAACGTATAAGAAACATTTCTAAAACGTTCATCAGGCACATCGATACTTGTTCTCCTGCACTGAAATCAGACTGCATGTGGCGGTTAGCATTAGACAGGAAACAGTCCGGGAGGGCGAATGTAGCGGAGATTAATCCCGCCGGTGAAGCATGTGCTCTTATTTCAGATGCTTTCCACCTTCCACCTTCACACCGGATCCGAGCCATCGCATCGATGAATGTGAAAAGTTCATCAGACCCTGTGTAAATTAATTTCCCCCTTCACACCTCTCCCTCCTGAGAGGAAGAATCAAGGGCCTTGGCTGAGGCGAACAAGTCTCTTCTTCCTCACTGAATCATTCATGTTACTATGTGCAATAAAAACAGAGAAACGAGGGCCTCCTCCGTGTGCAAACTGGCAGAAGGGGAGGAGTGTGTGTGTGTGTGTGTGTTTGTTTGTATGAGTTTACGGATGCATGTGAAGGTGTTAGAAAGGGCTGAAATGTGTGTGTGAAGAAGGGATGCATTCTATTATCTGATTTTTAGACATCTTTTGGCATAAATACGGACTGTGCGAAGCCATTTTTTTCCTTTCCAGGAGAAGCGGAGCTCTTGTTCTGGTCAGGTGCTCGTGGGAGTCAGTTGTGATTAGTTGTGTTTAAGCAGCATGGGCGAAGGGTGACAGGACACACTCGTTCTGAGGGATGATGGGATGTATTTACAGGATCACACAACAGTTGCTCTCTCCAGTCTTCTCCCGGTTCCTCTGACCTGCAACAAACACAGAAACTTAATAGTATTGCACAAAAACAAACAATGGTTCTGTTCCAAACCATGCTGCCTACATAGACAGCATCACAAGACATCACAAAAAGTCTGTTCTAAAAGAGGCAGGCAACATAATTAGATATAAAACAGCATTGTTAAAGGACTCTTTTATGTGCAAGATTTATGCTTTTTATTTTATGCTTGCTATAGAATTAACAAAGAAGAAGCATGTAAAACACTTTAAAATCGATCACATATGAGGTTCTATTTCAGTGATTTAAAAGGCAGCTACCCATGTAGGCAACAAAGAGCATGGAAGCTCACTAGAGTTTGAAACAGAGCCATGGTCTTCAATACTGATAAGAGAGCAGGTCCTAGCAAAGATTCTGTCAAAGCACAATGTGCTTCAGCATACATAAATACTGATATAAAAACATTTGATTTAAAAAAGAAACTCAAACAGAACTGAGAATAATATCTCATATATATTAAAAGCACCCAAACTTGTATTATAATTGTATTGTAATAATTTAATTTAATTTAATTTAATAATTTCTTTGTACACTGAAATATTATTACTTAAAGTTTATACATGGGCAATCCTTAAATAAAATCAAACTTTAAAATAAATATTATAAAAGAAATAATATTAATAATATATTTAAAAAATTATATTAATAGTTCATTCAAAAGTAATGTTAAATAATGTTAATTATTGTCAGAATTAACCGGAAAATTATTAGAAACTAGAAATTAGAAAACAGTTCTGTTTTTCAGTAACTATTGTGTCCCAAATTAAAACCTATAAAAATATATTATACATACTATACAAAAAAAAACATTGCACATCATCAGTTTCAATTTTCAATTGTTCCGTTTAGCATTTAAATAAAAATGTTTAACCTTGTAACCGTACACAGCCAAGCAAAGATTAAAGGTATCTTCCTATCTTTTCTCCCAAAGTTGTCATGTGACCAGGTCTTTTATATTTTGGTTAAACACTACTTTAAAAATTCCTATAGCTGACATATTGCTGGAGGGTGAGAATGATCCACATATAAACTGAACATTTTAGAACAAAGTGAAGGCTGCAGTCAGACAGGGAGCGTGTGAAACACTGAAGGAGGAGTGTACAGAAAAGACAGAGGGCAGAATGGTTACCTTGGGAATTTGGCTCGGGCAGCGTCTCTCTGGCAACTAAATGCATCACTGTGGTTTTTCCGAGAGGCAGTTTTAAAGCTGCAAGACATAAGAAAAAAAAAAAGAGCGTTGGACTGAATAGACACTAGAGACTAATGCAGCTGTACATCTATGACACCAAAGTCACTTTCAAGGGGAATCAATGAAATCATTGGACAGAGGACCAGGATAACATTAAGCCTGTGTTTTTTTGAGAGCAGTCACTGACTTCTTCTGCCTTCTGGCCCACAGACACACTGGGTCTTCATGCCTTGGTGCTCTTGAATCAAGAAGGTGTCAGCGTGCATTATCAAAGTGACACTTTTTTGGCAAAACCTGCCGGCCTTCCATCACGTCATCGGGCGAACGCTTCAGGAATTGGAGCTGGTTGTGAGGTTTCACTTACTCACAGTTATTGAGCCATGGGAAAAGTTTCCCCACACAAAATATACTGACAAAACCCATTTATATGAGTAAAGTACATAATAGTTTTTCACAGACCACATAGAAATGGCCAAATTCATATAGAATCTAGTGCTTAACAAGAATTTATTTGTGTAATATAACAAAAAGCATTGATATACTTGGATACTTTCTTATACATGTATTTACAAACCCACTCCGTCTTTTATTGTGCTTGAGGCATGACAAAACAAATAAAAAAATGCTTCCTGTTCACACCCAAAGAATTTCCTCTCCTCCCTGTTTTCTGTCCCTGATGACAGTGCTTTCCTACATTCATGGACTGCTCACTGCCGCATTCGGGGAATATTTTAAGTCAGTCAATTCTATTCAAGCCTTGAGAATAGTAACATTTAGGTGTATTGGGACTGGGAGCTGAATTTTTGGATGTCCTTATAATAAGCTGAACAATGATAGAACTGACCGCACTGCACCCTGGCCCAAAATAAACCAAGACACAGCCAAAATAAGAGTCCATTGGGACACAGCGGATTTACCTGGCAGTAACAAAGCTAAGCAACTTTCTCTCATACCATGATTCTGGACTGAAAGGAAAGATTTAATAAAAAATGAAGAGAAATGGAGCATGTGTGGTGTGATGTGAATAATGGAAATGAGGAGTGTGGGAGGACGGCTCACCTCCTAGCGTCACATTGCCATGTAGGAATCGGCCCTGGTAGATGAGGCGCAGGATGTTTGGACTGCTCACTTGCTCCTCTTCCCAGTCTGTTAAAGACAGAACAAATTTCATGTTTACAAGTCTGTGTGCTCACGGTAGAGAAACACAAAAAGAGAAACTTTCCATAAAAATCGTAAGAAAGAGACAAAAATGTAAGCTAGACAGTAGATAGAGAGTCATTCAAGTTAGGAATGACATGAGGGTGAGGAAATGATGACAGTTCATTTCTTTTTGGGTGAACTGTTCCCTAGAAACACACTTTTCTACAAATCTGCACTTTCTGTGTTATTGCTTGCCAAGTTTTTCACCCTTTACTCTCTTCATTCATTTATTCATACGACCCACCCGTCTCTTTCTCACTCTCTTGACTTAATCAGTCACGAGCCTCAAGTGAGGGTCATTCTGTGTCCTCGTGAGGTCGAGCTATGCTGTGCTCGTCTGCTATGAATAAAACTCTGATGGACCACCCCGATGGAGTTTACGAACTGTACAACAAAGAAGGCCTTTCTTTTTCATCAATATTCCTTTTGACGTAATTAAAGGCTGATGACTTTCATAAGAGCTATTCAAAGCGAGAAATTTTAATAAGATTACAAATTCAACTTAAATAAACCCTGGACTTCTTTGGAGGACAAATGAGGACAAGAAACAGCAATAAAAAAGTAATTCCTGTTAATAAATAAATAAATAAATAAAAACAGCCGAATTTGGTGTGCTGGTCTCCAACTCCTGAAATACCATCGAAACAAAAATAAATCAAAAGAAAGAAAAAAATACTTTTATTAAATGAATTATAACTTTATTCACTAATGATGCAAAAAATATTATAAAAAGTGAAACTTAAGACTACATAAAAAACTTTCTGTTCATAAATATATTCTGAGTGATATAAAATTTGCTTTTTAAAAAAACGTTATATTGTTTAGTCGTTTTATAAGTCGAGAACGTTTTTATATTAGTCAACTTAACAATTCGAATTCCAAAATGTCTAACTAATTGGCATTTATTTCTATTTATTTGTATTTCGAATAATATTTTTTATAATAACTTTATTTCTAATACTATTACTATTCAAAATCGTGATTACTCGAACAAAATTGTGGAAAACACATTAAATTTGAATGAATTAATAATATCTGAAAAATCCCTATAAATATATATATTTATATATGCTACCCTAGGTAAATATATCAAAACACTATGGTATTACCATAACTGCACCATGGTATGTTTGAGAGGTCAATAAAATGGAAAAATGCTAAACTAGAGCTTGTGGTCACATCCCTAAAAGCACTTGTCGTTTCAGATGGGCTGCCAAGGCACAGTGCAGAAACAGATGAAAGAGGAGTCTGCATACCATCTGCTCTTCCCGAAAAATGACCTACAGATTCAGCTAGAACTGCATCTGTGGAATATTTGAATGAAAACCGCATTTCACAGGCCTCAGACACATGCGGAGAGACGACCAGACAGATGTATAAACACAAACTCAGACATTCTGTTTTTACCCTTCAGTATCGTCATTGACTTTAGGTCAGCTTACAGTGAGTGAATCTAGCTCTGTGCAGGATTACCACTCGGTCAGACTCAGATTTGTCTGCGGCACAGATTATCTGAACACAGAAAAAGGTTGTAAAGAGGAATCTACTCAACGCTAGAAACTAATAGCCTGAAATTCCTTCACACGAGCCATTGATGGGACGCATTAAAAAAAAATGTGTTTTAAGGTGTAAGTCATCACACACCCATTGGCCAGTTGTCATACACATGCTTGGCGATGTCGGCCGCAGAGTCGTTTGGCGAGAACAGGAACTCTTTTGTTTTACCACTCACCAAGATGAGCCTCAAGTTGATCTGAAACACAAACAATACAACCATTAGAACCTCGGTCAGTATCCACCCCACACTTCCTCAAGCTCGACATGAAACAGCATTCACAGATGTTTTATCTGCAGTGTGATGAATTTCCTAGTTTCATACCAAAATATAGTCAGAACTGAATGATAGTTTGTTAAAACAATGCGTAAACTCTTATTATACTACTGGAACGCTATGCAGACATAAAAGAGAAACATCTGCTATAATCAGCTATAGTGTGTTTAAATGCATTCTAGAAATCAAAATAAATGCAAAAAAAAAACAGTAGCTTACATTGAGGGGAAAGTTAAAAATAGTATAAAAATTATTTAAAAGAAAAACATAAATAATGTGAAACTATTTATTTTATTTCATATTTGATTTAAGAAACATAGAAAATAACCTATTTAACAGCACAAACTTGACAAAAAGATTTTTGTGAGAAACCCTATTGGGAAATTTCAAATCAAATTTGCAGTCATAATACAATTAAATAATTCAATAATATTCAATAAACTTGACTCTCCAACGGTTGTAAAGGGGAAACCCATATGTTATTAAAAATAAGTTGCTATTTCTGTAAAATAAATAAATGTTATATAACATTAACACGCTAATGTTTATGATTAAAAAAATATATCAATATTGTGAATTCTTACATTTCTGTGTACTTAATTATAATGGTATATGTTAGTTCAAAAGTTCAGGTTTTGATGGTTTTTGATGAAATTCTGATTGATTTGAATCTAAGCATATCTAAGAAAATCTATCTGTCACTGAACACATAGCTTTATTGAGGTCATTAATTGGATGGTTGAGAAATTCTTTCATACATTTTTCATGTCCTTGCAGTGTCCTTCCTTTGATGACTGTGAACCACCCGTCATTCGATCAACGGCATTATGCTATTTGTACAAGTACCCAAGCAACATAAATAGCAAAAACGTCCATTATCATATTCATTCACATCGCAGAGTGTCGCCCATTTAAAAACAGAAGAGTAAGAGGCATCAAGCTGAGAGACAGGGCCCGGGGTAATGCATGTCCAATGCACGTGTGTTACTAGAGTCTCTGACATCAGAGGATCCAGTATTAAGCTCCTCCCTCTATACACACACACACACACAGCCAGCTGCGATGATGTAACAGAGTGAAAACCGCCAGATGGAAACAAAGATCCTCCTAAGCACTTTATAGAATCAGATTAGAGCCAGAAGCAAGCCTGCTCGCTCAAACCTCTCATCCAGAGATCACAACACACACACAATCTTAAGACATCTAAGCACAGAGTATCAGTCAACAAACAGCCTCACACCAGCATGCACTAGCTCAAATAATGGTTGGATGAACACGCAGACATACACATGCAAATCTAATTTAGGATCGGATTAGTATGTGGCTATTTCATGAAACCGCTGCACAGGAAGGAAATACCAGAGAAAATCTACTTATCACAGTATTTCTGGACATATTTTTGCCAATTCACTCTTCTTACGTTTGAACAGACATAGGCTGACTTACATCAGAAAATAGAAAATGAATGCAAAGTGCAACAGAAGGCCCATTTCCTCAAATTAGTATTCATATCTTCTAAATGTTGTCACGAAGTCTGTCTTGTCTCACCTGGTCCTCGTGTTCAGTCTTTGTTTTTGTTTTGATTTTGTTTCACACGTTTTTGCCTCATTTGTAATCCCGCTCCTCTCATCAGTGTTTCACTCCCTTCCAGCCGTGTTTCCATGTGTCCTGTATTATGTCTTGATTAGTTTTGTATTTAAATCTTGATCTGTGTTTCATTCAGTGTCGGACGTTGTTTGTATGTATGATTGTAGTCTTTGCGTTCTCGTCAGCCTCCTTGTATCCTGTGTTTTTTTCATTAAATGTTGCACGCTTCTCGGAATTCGAGTCTTCCTGCCTTCCTTCGCCGTCGAGAAGCGAGGCCACATTGTGACAGAATGACCGAACACGCCGCACTGATCCTCTGAGACCCACCGTTGGAGGACTATGTGTCAAGGTTTTATCAACTTGCTGAACAGTCAGGTCTTGGAGATACAGCTATCATCGCCGCGTTTGTACTCGGTGCCCGCAGTTACAGCTCCGTCGAGCTCCCGGACACCTCGGGACTAAAATGGAGGTCAGCGGTGTTTCTTAGCCTTATGACAGTCCGAGTACAGGTGAGAGGGCTGCCCAGATCTGCCGAAGCACCACGAGAGAGCCCTCTCGGCCCTGGGCCCGGAAGTGGGCTGCGCACATCTCCGCGGACTCCATTCCACCTTCACGGCCAGAAGCGCAGTAAAAAGACTTGCCCAGATCAATTTCCAGAGATTCGGTACCAATCCAGTCACCTGTGGATTAATGTAGAGTGGGAATCATACATGCTGATTCCTGCGAAATCCAGTCTGCGATTTCCAAATCCAGTTGTCGGTCAGGAGACAATTCAGCCGATCCAGATCCCCGTGGATTCCAGTCAGGATTTAGAGTGTGGTTCAGAGATGCCAATCTTATTCCCCACGGATTTCAGTCTGCAGTTGTCGGGTCCCTGCCCCAAATCATGGTCAGGATAGCTGTTGTCAGTTCCGGTGTCCGGTGCCACAGTCAGGAAAACCTTTGTCGAGTCCGGTGTCCGTGTCACGGCCAGGAGTGCCGTTTGAAATCTCCGCGGTTCCCAATCCGCAGCTATCGGGTCCCAGCCCCGAATCACGTTCAGGAGAACCGTTGTCAGGTCTAGTGTCCGAACTTCGGCCAGGAGTGCTGATTGAAATCCCCACAGTGTCCTGTCCACAACTGTCAGGTCCCAGTCCCGAATCACGGCCAGGGGAACCGTGTGTTGGTTCAGTCTCAGAGTCACGGCCAGAAGTGCCATTGTCGAGTGGCCGAGGCCAGAGTGGTACCCAAACCATCCCTCCTCGATAACACCCGATGACCCAGGGTCGGTACAGGCGGGAGGCCTCCCCAAGAATTTTTTGTTTTGGGGGGTTGTTAGATGTACCTGGGTCATGATGGGGAGGGGTGGGACATGGATCGAACCGCCGTGGCCGCCCAAGGGTCCCAATCGTAACCCCCGTTTGTAACCCTGCCCACAAGTGTCATTCAAATGAAGAGGTGCTAAACAAAAGGCATAGCTGTATCTTCAGCTTAGACTTCACACTTAGCTTGGGAAAGCTTGCCATATGTTAAGGAACTGCATAAAGACAAAAGGTTACTGTTTTCCTGTTCTTAGAATGTAAATGACAAAAAATACTTGACTTTCAATCTTATACTGTTATATGGGAAGCTTTTGCGTTTTCATCAGCTTCCTTGTATCCTGTGTTTTTGTCATTAAAGGGTTCATGATTCTCGGAATTCGAGTCTTCCTGCCTTCCTTTGCCACTGAGAAGCTAGACCACATCAGGACAAATGTAAAGAAAAGACAACAATTGTTCTACAATAGTACACCGCATTTGGAAGTGAGATGGATTGTTGCTTCATATTGACATATCTCCCCACCCCTGGTTATGAATATACAGCATTTCCAGCCCAAAACTAAAGCATGTGTGTCATTCTCTTGCACAGACTCCTTCAACGAGCTGGCAATCAGCAACCAGCACTTCATCAAAAACATCAGGATTGCAGTTCTAATGCAACGGAACACCTCCTAGTTTCCATAGAGATGGTAACCGTGGCAGCGGCTCCTCTGTGAGAGCGCTGACCTGAATCACCTGCAGGCAGAGTCTTTCTTCATCTGTCTCTTCCTCTCTCGCCACAGCTCATCTTTCATTATGTCACTCCATCTTTGTGTAACGATGGCATATCATCTCCACCCGGTAAATGCCAAGCAGACGCTGATTTATACGATGTTCCCAGACGTACGCAGAAAGGAGGAAAAGCTCTAACAGCAGAAATATGTGTTATGCTGGGAAACATTCCATTTCCTTGGTGAGCAGACGAAATCTCACTGTGACGTAATACGGCATGCAGAGATGCCTCCGAGACACTTCAACAACAACAACCTCAGCAGAAAGCATCTGCTGGGGAATGATTTCATAGGAGAGGGTGACGTTGGCACTGGTTATACCTAGTGGCAGGTGCTTTCCTCTCAGTAGTTGCTATGCCAAACATTATTACACAAGCCAAGGAAGCCATCTCTGCTCCTGCATCCCTACAAAACATTTTTTTCACCAATCATAGCCAAGGAATCCCCACAACCAACCCTTCAGGGGGACGTTTGATGTAATCACCCCCCAGCGCTCTCCTGTACACACAAACATACTTTCCTAAGGACATGAGCGATGGGATCTCCAGTGTTATGGAAAGGTTTGCTTATGTGAAGACAGCAAACACATAAGGCAAAATAAAGGCTCTGACAATAGTCATTCCTTGTAGAAATTGCTAAAAATATTGTAATCATACATGATTTTTTTGTGTGTTTAAGGCATGACCTTATATAATACAATACTCATATAATATAAAAAAATGTATTTGTAAAAAATTATATGAAAAAAAATAAAATATTAAACTAGCACTTTTTATACTTTCTCTATATATGATATAAAACTATGTGCAGAAATTAAAATAAATATTTATAAATTACTGTCAACTTATTAGTGGTATTTATATAAAACAAAAAAATAAAAATAAAAATTTAAAAGAGTTCAGGCACTTGAAATGCTCTTTTAAAATAATAGGCTCTTTTCGTTGCCATTAAAGTGAAAAAAAAACTGAAGATAAGCATAGCAACCTATGTATAGGAGTTCAGATGCAGAAGCCTTAAAAACAGTTTTTTCATTGAGCATTACAATTCATCTCCATCAAACTGCAGTTGGGTTATTTTGATTAGGTTAGTTGTACACAATACAACTCAGGTGTGAAGCACTTTTAACAAAGAGGGATTTGATAAAATGACTGGCACACTGGACAAGAGATACGAAAAGAAATATACTAAGTATATCTTACATCCTGCTAAAATGTTTTGGGACAACATGTACAAATATAAAAATGGGTATTTGTTTTATTTATCTGTACTTTTGACTTTTGAATTTTATTTTAAAGTTAATCTTATGTAATTTAATTCAGCGATGTAAAGATGTTACTGTTATTTAATTTTGTACAATTTAGTTTTAATTTGAAAACAAGTTGTTGCTAGATTGCACTGTATACTGTATCTCAGTTGAGCAATTTTGACCTTAATAATCGCAATGTATATATATATTATTTTAGATGTAAAAGCTAAATACTTCCGTTTTATTGGTCTGTTAATAGTATATGTTCATATTACACTCATATTACACATATGTCAGTTTAGTAAATACCATATGTTAATTGAAAAACTGTGATGAATAATACTGAATTGTGACACCTGTATTGTGATACGCACTATAAGGTGCTTGTCGTTGCCAAATAACACCTGCAGTAGTCTTTCCATGGCTGACTAGCTGTAAACAGATATGTCATCCAGAGCAGGTGTTTTAAGTTTTGCTTTAGTTAAAGACAGACCATGAAATACTAGAGATTTTCTGGCAGTTTTGGGGTATCACAAGTCGAGCAGGATATTCTCTGCTTGAGAAGGGTATACAACCTGATGCTTCTGCAAAGAAACATGGAGAGAGAGAGAGAGAGAGAGAGAGAGAGAGAAAGCGATGCTGACAGTAATGAGTGTATCAGACAGGATGTCTGAACTAAAAGCAGCCACAACAAATGCTGACCACAGTGGATGTGACACGTCGACCGGCCTTTGCCCATCTCAGAATAGAGGTCTGCCAGATTGTTCTGGGAATTACATTTATGCAATAGGGGACAGACACACACTCACAGCACTTACGCAACCGCACATCAATGAAAACAATATTAGATACGATGCCTCCAGCAGAGATTTGTCTGTTTTGGACGGAGAGGAAATTACCGAGTTCTATGGTGGGATTGGCAATGTCTGCATAAGCTGGTTAAAGTACACCGACATGACATTCTAAAACAAAAAAATGTCACCTAAAACACGATTGACTGATTGCAACCACACAACCCCTAATGCACGCTTGATTCCAAGAAAACATTGGGCTGTCTTATCAACAAACCCAGGACTTCTAGTTCACAACAAAATTCTATTTATTTATAGCTATATGTCACAGCAATAAGGAAAAGACTACGGTTAGACATGACAATGAAAAATCCAGAGCAAAAAACACAAGGAGAAAACCACATAGCCCAAGAATAGTAATAATATAATAGTGATGTTCATTAGCAAAAATACCAGTGATGTTTCTGATGGCTTAAAATATCATTATGGCCCTTATTATACTGTAAAATTAGAATTTAATGTAAAGACAAAATAAAAGAAAACTGTACAGTATTCTAACAGTACATCTGACATTAGCTTAATAGTTTACAATTACAGAATTGCTTTCAACCAATTTATAACAATTAATCACATCCAAAAGTAATATGTGTGTACTGTGTACATTTATTATGAATATATAAATACACACATATAGTATATTTGTTGAATATGTTTACATGCATTAACATCTATTTAGATTTTTGTTATGTATATAGATAAAACATATTTCATATATAAGCATCTTATTTTTTCTTAAATAAACATGTATACATGTATGTGTGTGTATTCATATAGACATAATAAATATGCACAGTACACACAAATATATTGAGTAAACAAAAACTTTTTTGTATTCGATCAATTGCAATTAATCATTCAACAGCACTAATATATTATAGATATACATAGAGAGTACATAAATGATAATAATCATTAAATTATTTACATTTTTCATGTTTTATTAAACCTAAACACTTTTTTTAAAAGGTTATGAAAAAGAATAAATTTATAAGGTGCAAGTTTTGAAGCTGAAATATTTTTTTTTCACAAAAAGAGTTTATGTTTGCAAGTCTAAATAAATGCACAATGTCAGAACATCCCATGCTAAGTTCTGTTACGTGACGGATAAAAAATAACTTAACTAATCTCTCAGACGAACTAATCATATAAATATCATTTAGAAAAAGGCTCTGAACAAAAAATGTAATCTTGAGAGATCTTCGGGGAAAAACATGATTTAAGAATAACAGATAAGTGAAGAATCCCCACAGATTTGAAAAAATATGACCACATTGCTGAACAAAAAATGAGCATTTTCTCTTTCTGTGTCCTGAAAGTCCATTTCAGCTGGGCACAAAACTCATTCATTCTACTCTGGATTCAGAGTCTGCCTCTGTGTGTGAATTCACCCTCAGTCATACAGAGGAGACAGAAAAAGGAAGCCATCCATCTTCCTCCTGACGGCACAGTGCTGGTTCAAACGGTGTCATCACTGTCTCTGTCTCCAGGAGTCTGTGATGTGGTTGAGATAGAGGTGGTTTTGAGGACTGCGATCACACTCACTCATCTCTCCTTCATCAGTCAGGGCGTGAACGGGATTTCGCCCGCATATCTTGAGGAAGTGTGAAGCCTGAGCTTTTTAGAGGATCTCATTCCAGAAATGGAAGTGTTGTTTCTTTCCTCAGTTTGAAATTGGGGTATTGGATGCTTTAAACCAACAGTCAATGAATCACAACTAACCCATTTTACATCCTTAGTGAATGTTCCTGGTGTTATAGTCAACAAATTATAAATGCATGTCATTCCAAAGTTTATAGTTTTTCTTCTACTATAAAGTAATATGTAAAGATTTGGTGTTGGTAAAAATTGGGGTCAGTAAGTTTTTTTTTAAAGAAATGATTACATTATTATTCAGCAAGGACACATTAAACTGATGACAAAAACTAATCAAAGTTAACAGACATCTGTAAGGATGTTACAAAAGGTTTCCATTTTTCAGTACATACTGTTACTTTCTATTTTCTAATCTATTTTAGAATCCTGAAAAAGGATGCATGGTTTCCAAAAAAGATTATGTAAAATATTATTATTGATAAGAATAACAAATTTTTCTTAAGTGCCAAATGATTTCTTGACATCCCACTTGAAGACTTAAAATACATTTACATTTTAAAATATATTATTTAAATTGTAATAATAGTACTGCATCATTAATAAAATAAATTCAGCATTAGTGAGAATAAGAGTAAACAAAAGTGCAGCTTTCTTTCACCTCTGAAACAAGTAAAACCTTACTTTTTAACCCTATTGAATATTGTGCTTTACTTAGAAATATGTCACACTGCAGACATAAAAGGGACACTGAATGCCATTTCTAAATGCCTGAATGCTGTAATTGAGAAAGTCTATCCATAAAATGATTTTGGCTTAAAAATACTTTGGTGTAACTTATACAAGTTTCTTTTATAAAGCCATTTTTACAATGTTTCAAACCTTTATATTTATTTTTGTTTCTAAGAGGACAAAAAGAAGAAAACAAAGCATCGATTTCAGGTTCCATCAGGCAAGGTACATCCTGTACAATCCAGTTTTTTCATTTCTCAACATGAGACAGAACAGGTTGGTCCACTTTGGAATAGCGATCCGATTTTTTCTCTGGTGAGAAAGTTAAAACCGCTGAATACGGTAAACCACCCATTGTTTGCGTGGAGGATTTGCATAGATATTCAACATTACAGGTCACCTTGACCTCATTCTGAACAGAAGATGAAATGGTCTGGCCTGTTTGCATTAGCAGGGTGTAAAGCAATGAACATGTCTAAAATGACAGATTGAAATGCATGGGAATGGAAGGATAAATGTCTCACTTCAGCCAGAGCCAAAGGCACAATCACAATCGGCATGTTTGATAATAGCTAGCACATTTAATCACTAGTCTCTAGACAGACCTGCTAAATGAATAGATCCCATTCCACAAAATGATTTCTGTTTCATATAAAAGTGCCTTCATGATATTGGGCAGATTGTTTTGGGAGCAAAAATCTGAGACCCGGTCATTCATTATTATGTGATATCGTTCAGATGTGTGTCAGACTCTTAAATTCTCATTACGAAGAGCTCGGTGCAGGACAAAGAGATAACAGCATAAAATGATATGAGATCTGAGAATTAGATGGCACATTTAGACATGGGAAATTAAACTGTGAGTGGGGCTGTAGAGGAATTGAAAAGCTCCCCGTCTATTTCCAAGACCTCTGCAGATGCCACGATTTTATGCAGGAATCTGAGACTCGCAGTCATGGGCATGCGCACACACAAACACACACGGGCAAATCTGCCGTGTACGAGCAACACAAAAAGAGGCTGGATGTTCTCTGCATGAGTTGATGTGCGGTAGGTTGAACATGAAGTGATTGATTTTGCTCTCAGCTGCATTTGCCTCGTCATGCTCATAACAAAGCGAGGAATGGAGGAAAAGAGCATGTAATGTATTTGCCAGAACTTGAAAGACATGGATATACATGGATAGATTTACATATTTTTATATATTATATTTTCACATTTTCTTTGCATTACATGCAGTGTTAAATTGTTCAGCTTTAAAAAGTATTAAAGAGATAATTTACTCAACCTATCTCTTTAAGAAGGTAAAGGGTCATGCTGACTTTATTATTTGATATTTAAAATATGAGCTGTTTTTAATGATGCTTGCATTTGCTCTCTCTGCTAAAGGCTATTGTGGCTTTACTTTCTCTTAATGCTTTATCGAACATAATGTTCCTTAAAAATCATTGCCATTTATCTGAGCAGACAAGCATGAAAGCTCTGTGTGGCTGTCGTTTATTCAAAACGTCTTATATAAAAAATTTTTTAAAAAAACATGATGTACAACTACAAAATGCCAAAAACTTTTCCAAACTTCCTTGATAGATTGTTTTCCATGACAGACCCCTCTCAATAACCACGATAAGAGTGATCATTTTGCAGTCATTTCCTCAAGATGTCTAGAACGTCCTTTACTCCCATTATCTCGCTCTTGGTCTTCTCCCTGACTCACTTGAGCGGATCGCAAGGTGGCCATTAGCACCAGAAAGCTAGTTTTAGCTTCCATACTTAATCACAACCACAGCACCCCAGCAGCTGCAGTCTCAGCCTGTCTGGATGCCCTATCAGCAGTCCTGAAGGACAATCACTCACAGAGACATACTCGCATGCACTCATCCGGCCAGAATGATGAATCTTACCGGATGGGAAAACAAGGCTTAGGTGATAATATCACTGAAATCAATACAAGCCAGTCTGATGACGTGCCAACTACAATAGTAATAAATGCTGAGTCTGTGAATGATTCATCTTTGTACAAATTACACATCTTCAATAAACACATTAGCAATGTGCGTTTAGTGGGGTTAAATAAACACAAACCTAGAACTCTGACCTTTCTAGTACTAAAACAAGATTCCTTTCAGTTGCTTAATATAAGGATAATGTCTTGAAATTCACAATTCTTGATGATCTTTGTAAGTTAGACACATTGTCAAGATTTCTGCTTGGGCTATTCTATATAGTGTATCTATGGAGAGAGTATGTATATATGTATGTGTGTGCGTGTGTATATATACCGGAAAGTCTGGACCAAAGTTAACTTCCGGTCTGTGTTTGTTTATCGGTCTGGTTAGTGCCACCAGCTACAAACGCAGCTAATGATGGGTAATGAAGTTGGTCTCAGATTATTGGGCTGTGGGATGTATTTCCCATACACTTATTTATTTGTAAGGCAGCGTTTGTAAGCTCAGGGCTGCTTTGTCTACAGCCGTTACCGGGGAAGCCTCTCGTTTCTCGTGCTTAAAGCACCTCCTGCTGGCAGAGAAGTTTTCAATTTTTAATAAATCCGCCTGATTTACGCAGCAAATATTTTGCTTGTTATCAAAAAATGATCTACTCTAGAAGGACTTAGCTGTTGTTATTGACTCTATTGAGATGTCTACCGGAAGTTAAGGCCACATATGCCTGCATGCGACCGTAACGTTTATTACGTTTATTTATGTTTGTCGTTGAAAAATCTATCAAATCAATCTGCTATATACTTACACTTCAATAACACACACAGACATTTATGTGACCGAGTACCACAAAACCAGTTGTATGTGTCAATTTTTTCAAAATTAAGATTTATACATCATCTGAAAGCTAAATATATAAGCTTTCCATTGATGTACGGTTTGTTAGAATAGAATATCTGAACGACAGTTTGAAAATCGGGAATCTGAGGGTGCAAAAAATCTAAATCCTAAATTAATCTCTTTTAAAGTTGTCCAAAGTTCTTAGCCATACTACTAATCAAAGCCATATTACTAATCAAAAAATTCAGTTTTGATACTAAATATCTTCATGGAACATGATAGATGTCCTAATGATTTTTGACATGAACAAAATTTATATCTATAATTTTTACCCATACACTGTATTTTTGTCTTTTGCTACAAATATGCCCCAGCGACTTAAGGCTAAGGGTTTGGCTTGGAGGAAATTTAACAATGGAGATGGAGAAAATTTAGGGAGATAAAAACATGCGAGATAAAAAGAAAGAAAAAAGAAATCTAATCTTCTGTAGCCAGATGAAGGGAAGGCAGGCAGCCTCCTGCCCTGCAGGCCCTGCCCACGTGCCTACTGCTGAAAAAGGGCAGACATCTGCAGAAAGAGAGAGAGTAGGGGGGAGGGGACCCATTCACTTAACTCCCCATCAGAGAGACGGCCGGCTGATAGAAATGGCCTTTTGATAGTAGCTTACTGTACACAGTCATGTATTACAAACCAGCAAAACACCCTCCTCATTTCGTATTACTATCATGAATGTTTTCAAACAGAATTATTACAGCTCTGGAGACAAAGCTCCATGTCCCAACTTCATGACTGAAAATCTTTTTTTTTTTTTTTATCTTTTCTTTCAGGCGATCCCATTTTGTATTAAAAGTCATGACTCTGGTCTGTCCTAAGGCTTTTTCTTCTTATTCCTTTCAAACTGACTGCATAATGCTATTAAATAAGCCCCAGTTCTAAGACACAGCAAGCAAGCTATGTGGAAATACAAACGTATTTCTGATATTTTTTTCTCACAAAACTGTTAATTTGTCAAGCCATTTCATATTCTACAGTCATATGCAAAAAAGCAAGCCACTAATCATTTTGGAATTGTATAGTGAGAATCAGATTAAAACGTGAGGTGCCTAAAAATGTTCAACCTTAATAATAAAAACACGTTCTGACTCCTCTTTGAAGCTCCATCCCTGTGACATATAAAATCATAACGTAATGGTATTGCGTATCTATTATGACAAAAAATTGGAATTGGTCCTGTTCATCGGTTGTTGATTGAATGGAGGCAGATCTAAATGTGAACCTGCTGCAGTCATGTTAGGAGAAGTCATTATCAATGAGAAGTCTGTTGTTCAGAGATTAAGCGAAGGCATTTTGATCAAAAACTTCAGAAAAATAAAATAAATAAAACAAATGCAAAGATGAATCACTTACAATAATATCATTTAGAAGATGCTGACTTTAAAGTTAAATAAACAAGCTGGCATATATTTAATTTCTATGAATCAGTAAAAACTGTCCTTTTTCTGCCACTAATTTCAAACCTTTGATTCAACAATATTGTTGTTTCATTGCTCAGAAATGCTGAACGCTGCTGATGATTAAATATCAGCCTGCTCTCATAGTTCATACAGACTACCATTTTTACAAACAAAGACAGATTGTCGATCAGATCGCATCTTAGAATCAGAGAGATTTCAATCTGTGACTTCACAACAAGAGAATACTTGTGTAATGATGTCATAAAGGCGAGCGAGAGCCACTGTTTACAGTGGAACAACCCTCTACAGCCAGTCTCTACCCAACTCACACAAAGCTCGAACAGAACCACCTCTGGAAACATGTAAAAACAGATACATGTTGACTCAAGTCCAGTAATGAATATGTAGAAACACCACAGAGAAGCTAAAACAACTTATAATAAGGCACTGAGAACTATTTACACGAACTGACGTTGAATCACTCTAACTTTCCATGACATTGTGTGTGTGTGTGTGTGTGTGTGCGAGTGGGCACCTCTCTCACAGAGCTGTTGTAAATTGTTCCTCGTTCTACTGAAAGGATCCTTTATTGAGTGAGTCTGAGCTACTTCCTCCCCCTGCTTCTCTCTCGCTCCCTCTTTAGCCTTTAACCCTTACTGACCCATAAACACTCTCTGGAGTCATTCATTTTATGCAAATCACACTCTTTATGTCATACTTGCGTTGATTCAATAAACACATATAGATAAAACAGATACTAAACTGTTTTACTGAGTCAGTATTTTGCATCCATTCCATTTAATTTTCATTTCCTTTTTCCAGAATTTTACTGATCCGTTTTAGTAGTTTTCCAAAGAAGCTTTAACTGTGAAAATGACGTTTCTAAGCGTGTAAGAGATTTAAACTGACACCTTACCAAAACGCTGAGTCTTTCTCATGCTGTTGACGCAGGTTCACTCGCAGTGTTTTGATACTGTGTTGTCTACAACTTTTCCATCTCTTACACGCAAATAATTATCGTTACCTACCCTGCACCTTTCTCCTGTCGTTCTCTCTTGCTTAAGCCACTTCTGAATTCAAACAGTGGCTGGGGTCAGAGAAGGGTCTGTCATTAAACAGATGTTATAATGACCTAATAAACCCTCAAAGGGACTGATTTGTGTAGCCATGTCATTTGTCTGATTCACTGATGAGATTTATTGATTTGAACTTGGTTACATAATTTTACAAAAAGTCTCGACGACAAATCTGATTCTGCAAACAGAAAGCGTGCTACTTTAACAACATGTCTTGATTACACCTTAAAAAGTAATTTTTCAAAGTCTTTCACAGTCTTTCAACATTTCAACACCGTCCCTGCATTTGATAAATAGTTTTTTCTGGTTATTATACATTACCATCACTCTGTTCTCCTACGTGATAATGTTCAGTGCTTTGCTACAATCTGTATTGTTAAAAGTGCTATATGATTAAAAGTGATTGACTGATTGATTTCATTTTTAATTCAATGTGTTACCTGCTGTTTCTTGGTAAATCAATTATGAAATGTACCATTTCTAACTGAGAAGTGTTTCTAAACTCATTTTTGTTCAATGTACCTTCATTCTCCATCTTGTATGCAACATAAAATGCAAACTGACTGCATTTTCTTCCTGGAAGGTGTATTAAAATCAGCTTTTAGTGCAGAATATATATATATATATATTCTGTATATATATATATATATATATTCTGCACTAAAAGCTGATTTTCACAATAATAACAATCCCAATAGACATAACAGAGCTATCCAACAGGGTTTTTTTTTTTTACAGTGAATATCCAAAAGTGTCACAGTACAGACATAAAAAGGGTTTTAAATGCCATTTCGTGCAGAACACATCAAAACAATATAACTACCCCTCATAACAAGATTAGCTCTTCGCCTTATTACCTGCAGCACGTAGGTTTATCAAGCACCTCAACTGCTTTTTACATAGCAAGTTTTGAAAGTGCTGAGCAATGCTACTCAAGAGTGTGGACAACACGATTGGGGAGGTCTCTCCTTGCCATTCCTCCCATACTAATTCACCCCTACTCATAGAGGACACAATAGCACATGACACCACACAAAGTAACACGGTCCTGTCAGGGAGTATTGAGTTCTCCTTCACACCTCAGTCTCACAACTGATCAAAGCGAACTCTTTTAAAGGAGTATATCTGATGTAGCACCTATAAGCGAAAGGTTTCCGCAACATTTAGTTGCTTAGAAATGGTGAGAGCTCTCCACACAAAAAAAAACCATTCATTAAAATGCCCACCCACAAGATGTATGCACACACACACAAACACTCCCATTGTTTGACAACCCTACCCCCAACTGAATGCCCCTCAGCTGGAGACCACACAATGATTCAAGGTTTCACCTTGTGGACATTTCATCCTAAAACTGAACATGCTGTTCAAGGAGATCAAAAATAGACACCTAAACCCAAAGTAAAAAAAAAAAACATCAAACAGCTCCTGCATTAATTTTAAAGCTAGTAATGGATTTGAAAGCTAGTAAATCCATTTAATATTATTTCCTGTGAGGTTTGGGTGTTCAAAGTTCTTCAAGCTGACCTTAACCTTAGGATTAATGCTAGCTTAGATAATCAATACCTGACTTTGGACTAAAACATAACACTTTGTACCCTGTTCTATCCCTGTTTGCGTAGCGTGAGAAAAACTTTTCTTCCTTTAAAGACGTCAACAGATGCACCATCATCATCAGGGTCGGCTCACGTTTCCAGCATCAAAAAACAATATGTGGAGTTGCCTTTATAGTTGCTAACAAAGCCTTTCTGAGTGACAGGTTTACATTTTGGGTGCTATTCAATGGCCGAAACAGGAGGACAGCTGAATGTGCACTGTAAAGGCTGATCACATCAGCCCTCAGAGTACATTACATCAAACAAGAGTCCCTGCAATGTCAGAGCATCGGCATCTCTTGAGTTTGACAGGCAGATCAGCTGTTTGGCATATCCAACGCATGCTTAACTAACATGCTGGGGCACGATGTTACAGTTTGGCGCCAATAGAAAGAGTTCTTATTAGTTTCAATACCCTGGTACACAATCAGGGCTGTGGTTTATTGTTGATAATCTGATTTCTCATGTCCTTCGGGTCACACCACTGACCTTCTGGATACTGGCGAGTACTGGCAGTACTACCACCACCCACGGGGTTTAGAAGTCCCAATCTATTATAGTCTTACATCATAATGCAAAGCTTGAAATGTTATTCTAAAAGCGTGCAACGAGGATTAAAAGGAATCTGTGACATCATCCCGATCTGGAGTTTCGTTTTGAGCAATCGTTTAGGTTCACATTTCGAGACGATTTTAGATGGACAAACAGGGCATTGACTGTTCATACTTCCTCTTTATCAGCCTGAACAGCACTGTGTAGGCCATCAGATAGGATATCTTTGCAATACTGCCCTTCCTGATTGAGGTGGAATTTTGATAGGGTTATTGGCAGAAGAGCAAAAAGTGATCCAAGACATTTATTAACACTGTTCTTTTGGGTTTTCTTGGGTTGACCTATTTGCAAAAGCAACAAGGAAATCAACTGGCCTTCTTTAATCTCGAACAAGCACTAACATATTTGTTAAAACATACATTTGTTATGAAACTAACTAGTGTCTATTATTATGTTACTAGCACTTCTTTTTAAGAGACCGAAAGATAATAATTTGCTATTCAGATTTTTAGTACTTTTCTTCGCTACTGGTCAGAATCTCAATAGAGACAAGTAACTACTGTATTGATTCTAGCAATAGACAGCACTCTTTTATTAAATATTATGGGGATCTGTGGTTTATTTATTAACTATTCACCTCAGACTTATGTATTTCAATTGTTGCTGGTATCTATACTACCTTACTACCAAATAAACATTAGGCACTAGTAAGTATTGTTTTGTTTATTGTGACTACTCAAACTCTTACTACTGTCTAGAATATTTCACTGTTACTAGTAGAAATTGATTAGTTAACTGTCAGTATAGTGGCTAGTAGCAAAAGAATAAGTACTACTTGGTATTAATTAACATAAGTATCTGAAGATTATTTTAATAGTAATTGCCAGCCATATTGAAAACGGTTTTATGGTACTTTTTAAAAATAGCAAAACTACTAGAAACATAAATAACGTTAATTTTTTTTCTTTTAAAGAACATTAAATTTTTTCCTAATGCACCACTAAATCTTTTGCAGAACGAGTAAATTCTTACCATGTCAACTGGGATGTTGCCCGTCATCTTTGATATATGTTCTGTCTGATCTTCAATTTAGATTAAAATAGTTTTTCTTCCTTCAGTTTGCTTAAGAAACAAAGTTTTGACAGCAGTTGTTTACGCACAGATCACTCGTCTGGTTATTCCTGTAGGTTTGCTGGTAGAGGTAGTTTTAGCTTAGGAAGGAATAGGTTGTTCTTCTTCAGACAGGCTTCTGACTTCTTGCTTTTTCATGACATGAACTTCAAAACGGAGAAAAGAATAATTTGAGGAATTTATATTTATGTAGGAGGACCCCCTCCCATCCTGAAATAAAAAAAGATATATATATATATATATATATATATATTAGGGGAAATGCGCCTACGCCATAGAAAAAAAACTAAATAATGCTACAATTCAGCCTTTGGTATTTGCAAATATACCGAGAAATGAGTTCCTCGCGAGTCCGCAATAAAAAATAGACCGTAGCCTGGTCGAAAAAAATGCTGCAATTCGACGGTTTTTCAGTATTATATCCGTCTTCGTCTGCGCTCGCTCTCTGCTGTCATCCTGCCTCAGAAAAACATGGCGGCAGTTGACTGGGGAAAAGGCTGAACGTGGGGAAACCGGAGCTGGTGAGGCAGATAAAAACGGCGCTATGTCGATCGGTATGTGTGTGCGCGGATGAATACGCCCCCCAGCAGTTAAAGGAAGAGGCGGAGAGAGAGAGAGGCGAGCCCACAAATCCATGCGCGCCCTTATAAACGAATTAGTGGGAAAGGATCTGGCAACTTTTATCGAAATGCTTAATGCTTGTTTTTTAGAGTATATAACGCTAAACAAACAAAAACATAATCAGCCTAATGTTGTTTTGTGTTCAGTTTTATTATTGAGTTATGTAACACAAAGGCAGCAATAGTTTACCTGTGGCGTTTGTACCACTGTGGCCAAAATCAGTGGAACTGTGGTTTATAACCTGCTGGAAAGAAAAACCTGACACGGTTAGCTGGTTTAGGCTAGTGAGTTTAAGCTTGTCTCACAAGCCTTGCCAAGCGGTTACTCAGATGGTTTAGCGAGTTAGTACCCCATCCTAACCAGCTAAAAAGCTCTCAAAATCCTTATAAAACCATTCGACCGACCAGCAAACCTTCATATTATGCTTTGAGCTATCTATTTGTTAGCAGCTATCAGCTATCAAAATCACCAGATATTTTGTTTGCATCATCTTCACAATATTCAAATGTAATTTGACAGGCACTTTTGTATCTGCTTATAACCATTTCATGAATAAATTTACATCGAAATTAAACGCTGTGTGTGTACGTCTGCATGTGTGGCCCTGTCTTGAAAGCATGAGGTCTATATCTGTGCTGTTGACTCTACTTCTATTGTCCTCTATTGAGAGGAATTCATTCTGACGCGGGGTGTCAGACCTACAGATACTCAAGAGGATTAACTCTTTAATCTGTCACTGATTCTTCTGTGCTGCCTCCAAAAACGCTTTTGTTCTCCTATGTGCCATTTCAGTCTCCCGTCAGAACAAAATACAGCCACAAATGCCTTCAAAACCACACGACTGTGAATAAATACTCATACGCAGGGGTTTTAAACAGGTGTGTGTATGTGTGTGTGTGGGGTTGTCTGGTAGACCGAGACCATAATCTGTTTACGACCATGTTGACGTTTAGACAAACATGTAACTACTTCCTTTGTTTGATTGCGAATGTTAATCTCTGTAATAGTGTGTTTACATGAAAGCCATTGAGTACAAAATAACACACAACACACACACACACACAAGGAAATCAATTACTGTCGATTGTGTGTGTCAAGGTCCAAGGATTGAATGACATAGGAAGCCTTCTCCATTGCAGACATAAGAGCATATAGGTAGAGCTGAAGTGAGATTAGGTCCAGAATAAGCACAGATGCTCTGAGTGGCAGCTTAGTGCTGTGGGAGCAGCCCGGAGGGTTTTACATGACTGCCTTTGATAAACAAAGACTTTCCAAACTACTGTTAGAGTTACACGCATTCCTCAAAGTACAAAAAGAGTGCTCTGAACGCATTATAGACAGGCTGCTTGGTCCTTCTGGTGTTTGTTGTTTTGTGTATTTGCAGTTTATGACATTTTCACAGCTTTGAGAAACTGAGACTAGCGCTATATGCATTAGTCACAAACAGAACGGCATTGCAGATAGAGACGTAACCCTGAGGAAAACGTTATTGCTCAGGGATGCAAACGTTAAAGCTCAGGAGATCTCACTTATGCTTTAAATGGAAGCTCTGCATGTCTCAGATGTTTCTCCTAATTAATTATATACACAGTATTGAAGATATAAGATTAATGCTGATAGTGTAACTCACATGTTGTGTGATTTTTGTGTCATACTCTTGACTTTATACTCATATGACATTATGATCAAAAACAAATCAGTAACATTACAGCATAAAATTACTGTTTTATATACTATAAAATTTTATTTAGCCTACTTCAGTGACGACAAAGTTCAATTTTCAGCATTACTCCTGTCTTCAGCATCACATGATCCTTCAAAAATCAGAAAGTGTGTCAAGAGTTGAATGGGGAAATTCCTAAACATTCTATTTGCACTCGTGTTTCTGGTTTATAATTAACATTGTAAAAGTTGGCTTTTAAACTGCCTGGAACATTGATTCTTTGACACAATATTTGTAACGATAAACACGATAATCATGTAAAAGGTTTCTTCTTCCATCTGAGATTTAAAGTAAGTAAGTAGTGAGGAACTAATTTAGATCTAGGTTATGTGTGTGTGAAACTGTGGTTAGTCTCGCATTACATTATATCTAAACATAAACCTGTTTATGCCTCCCTCATCACGTGTCTGAACCTTTCCATGAAGCTTTTGGCTCTGCTAGATTGGTCGGTGTCTGAATGATCATTTGAAGCACAGGTAACACAACTTTTACTGTGTGTAACTATTGCCCAAATCGCCATGGCAGCCACCATTTTCTGTTTTTCTTTCCAACTCAGAGCAAAACCTTCTGGGATACTCCCTAAACATTTCCACTGTTTCAGTCGCAGCTTTGAAACTGGCCATTCATATTGCTCCTTAAAGGAATTAGTCATCTGAATATGCATCATTTACTCACCCTCATATCATTCCAAACCTGTATAACCTATTTTCTTCTGTGGAACACAAAAAGAGAAGTTTAGAAGAATGTTCACGCTGCCATTTCCGTATATGAAAGTAAATGCAGATGCGTTCTGTCAAGGTACAAAAATAAGAGCATAACACAAAAAGCTACCATATTTCTTCAAATGACATTTTTTTTTTATGTTTTTTTGTATGTCTTCACAACTGTCACAGTGAGTCCATTCACAACCGATTATCCCGAGAGAGAAATTCTACTGAACGTTGTCTTCCACAGAAGAAAAAAACATTGTATGACTGACATGAGGGTAGACTAAATGATGACAAACACAAAAAATTATTTATATGTTATTTTGCACCATTTTGGCATTTTGGTTCTATACGACATTGCCTTTTAAAAGTGTCTGTAATACAAAGAGCTATTCTGCTTGGGACAATTTTGGTTTTAACCATCCCTGAACTCATTTTAGGCTTCATATAACATAGCTTTTACTGTAAAGCCCGTGTAAAGTCCGGCCAGACACAAGATTAGTGCATACCAGGCTGGGTGTGGCCATAATAACAGTATTACCTCAACACAACAACGGCAATAAATACATTGTATTATAAAGGGTGGAGACACACAGTGTATGTTTCATCTGTTTGAAACGTAGCCTTACTTGAGGGCTCAAGTAATGGAATCCACAATGGCTTTAATGTCTTGAAAACTATCTCCCCTTACAAGTAATTAACCGTTTACCTTTAACCCGAAATATCAACAGATGTTGCTTTTTCCATCAGCCGTGACATCATCTGCTGACTTCATGTGGGCAGCCTTGTCTAATACCGCTTAAACCCACCTCATTTGTGGCAAAATAAAAATAATACCACATCATCCTGTACAACTGTAGGGGGTTGGTATGACAGAGCACCTTGACATCCCATTTTGTGTTCCTTCGACATTAGTGATGATGACAGGAAGCTGCAAATAACCAGACCACCTCGCAGGACCTCAATTAGCACCGGCGTAATGCGAGTCCTCTCGCAGGTCTAATATCGACCATTATCTTAATGAGGCCTCTAGTCACGTGTGGCTACAAGCAAGAGAGGAGGATTTTCTCCATTTCAACAAGGGGTTGAAGTTCTTCTTGTAAGTTGGCCTGGGACAACAATTCAGGATTAGGATGAATGTTGGTAGGCAGTTTCTATTGAAAGAATAGCACGAAATCAAATAGCAGTTATTACAGGGAACATTAATCAGGCAGATGGCAGATTGACCTCATGCGTTCAACACAAAGACAGGCCTGGAGGCTTTAGAGGGAGTGTTTTACTGCTTCAGGGTTATTACAGGGCTGGAACTAAAACCATGCAAAATATTATTTGAAATAAAATTATTATAATCAAATATAATCATTATTTTATTTCAGCTAGTTAACATTTGTCCTTTTCATTTAGGTTAACATGATTTAATAGCATAGATGTATTTTTAAATATAAACAAAAGAGTCATTTTAGTAGTTTTGTGTTGTTTTGTCCATTTTATGTCTATATATTATTTTTATTTTCTATAATTACTTTTCTTTATTTTTTCTTTATTCTTATATATATATATATATATATATATATGTGTGTGTGTGTGTGTGTGTGTGTGTTTATTACAGTACATCTATATTAAAATAATTATATTTAAATTATAATTTATATTTATATATATACAAATAACAATAAAAAATAAATAAATAAATCTTAACATACAAATACATATATGTATATATATATATATATATATATATATATATATATATATATATATAAACATATGTATGTGTGTGTGTCCTTAAATATTTGTCTTAGTATACATCATTGTACAAAAATTAAACACACCAAAAAAACATGGTTACATGGTTAAACATGGTTAGTTGATTTGGGTAACAATGATGCTGATATAAAATGGCCTCCAACTGGCCTCCAATAATATTTGATGTTTATATTATTTGTTTAAACAGTAGTTTTCACATTTTGAACTGATCTGAACTCTGAAGCGTTTGATATTACTATGTGATTGAAGCACGTGTTCTGTACATTTGTGTTCCGTTACATTTAGGGGTTGAAATGCTGCCCGGGAGCTCACGATGTACTATTTATGTCTGTTGGGCGTGGGGTGTTATATCATGGAGAAGGATGTCTGGCTTACTGTTTGTTAACAAACAATGTTGATTAGGTCTGATATTGTTTAGCTGTCTCCCCCTTCAGGGATATCCTGTATCTCACTAACAATGTTGGAGCACAGCAGTCCGGCAGAGCTGAACATGCTGGGCTCATCTGATGAGAGGGAGACCCTAGTGGTTTGAATTTTGGCTCTGTCACTGTTTATGGCCGGCAGCCCCATAGAACGGCAGTTCCATCCTGTGATGCAGGAAAAGAACAGCAAGAAAACCTAGTAAGCATAAATATTTGTATCGTAATTGTAATAAGTACATCATTATAATAAAACATTTATTAATAAATATTAATAATATGAAATATTTTGTGCAATATTTACAGACAGTTATATAATTAAATGACATACATTAAATAGAAATGGTACATATTACTTATATTCTATAATTAAATAATTTATAATAATGTTAGTAACACAGAAACATTTATTCTATGATTGAAATATATTTTAAATATATTTCATTTGCAAATATATATATATTAATAAAGGTTTATTCCAGTACACATGGCGATAATTATAAGGTTTATTAGTAAGATTAAGAAAAAATAAAGAATTCATAACATACAAATACATTTGTGTGTGTATATATATATATATATATATATATATATATATATATATATAACCATATTAATAAGAAAACATACCAGTCAATACACTTTGAGGTAATTGCAAACAAAATGTAAATGTTATCCATGAAATGCAAAACTT
>JAUMHI010000051.1:11988963-12068486 GCA_032359435.1 Enteromius unitaeniatus
TTCTGCCATTGGTGCAATTACAATGTATCTAATATTTTTATAAAAAAAATCGCGATACCTCGATTTAAGAAAAAAATAAATCGTCCTAAAACGCAAATTCGAATTGAAAAAATCGCCCAGCCCTAGCTGTACGTTTCCTTGATCGCAATTTAAGCTGTTGGTCTTTGCAGTTGGTTGATCGTCTTTGTTTGTTTGTTTCAGGCTGTCCTCTGTGTTTGCAGTGCATTTTGTGGAGGGATTGCCCAGGAAAGACCTCTCTAAATACTCATTTGAATTCCAGGGTGCACACTACAATGTTAGCACTGTTATCCAGTACAATAATCATCTAAAGCACTTTGCCACTTGGATCCGCCAGAGCAATGGTGAGTCTTTTATTTTGGGAGTCAATTAGCTGATCTATTCTCACTACTAGTGTTGTCAACGGTACCATAATTTCTGTATTCGATACAGACACAATACTTCTGTACGATAATGTAAGTTGTGTTCTGAATCAACCATGATTAGCCAATGATGAATTTCAATTCATTTTATTGCTGATATAACACATTGTTCAGCTTAAAATGTTTTTGTTTTACTTTCATGTTACCAAATAAGCAAAATCACCATGTATTATTGAATAAAAATGATCAGCTTGCAAAAATAGATTCATCTCAGATTAGTTGCGCTGTAAAATGTTGTTCAAATTTAAACTTTCTAGTGGTTCATTTACATTTGTGTTCTGTCGTGTAGGGTCATGGCTGGAACTCGATGATATGAAATATCCTTACAGCATCATCCACAAGAGGTTTTCATTTCCTACAAATGAAATTCACATTGTTTTCTGGGAATCAGACTCCACTAAAGAGGAAGCTTCAGAAGTTTGCTCACCGACGGCTCCTTCGGCGCTCACGAATCTCGAACTGTCAGATTGTATGGCCGATGACACGTATGTCCTCAACGCGCTCACCTTGGGAGACTCTACTGCCACCAGCGCTCTGGACGCATCCATTGGCAGCACCACATTACTGGACACCTTTGAGGGTCTGTCACATACAGACATAGTGACCCTGACTTTCGTTGATGAGAACAAAGCCACAGAGGCCCTTCAGACTCCCCAGAGCCTGGCTGTCACGCCGGCCGCTTTCTCTAGTCTTCCTGTAACATCTAGTTCATCTTGTATCTCCAAATCCGTTTGTGAACCTTCAAAACCTCAAAGCTCTGGTTTGAAGGAATGCTCTTCAGTTGTTGCAAAACCGTCAGTGGCTGCACCAGTAAATGCACCTCCACCGCTTGCACTCACATTACTTCAACGGCACCCTTCCTTCCAGTCGACACCGGAAAGACGTCCTCTTCCCGCTCCAAAACCAAAACCCATTTTGAAATGTGACAACGAAGCTCTTCCAGCGAAGCCAGCTGACATGTTCGGTGGCTTCTTAAACAAGAAACTGCCAAATTCAAGTGGCGGGAATCCTGCTGTAGCGCCGCAGCACAAAGCAGCCACCCTTCCTGGCGGCAAAAGTGGTGCATCCGTTACCAAAAATCACGGCCTTCCAGCAGACCAGCAGCCCATTAGCACTACAGAGGCCCTCAGGCTGAAGCTACTGAAAAAACTGAAGGCTAAAAAGAAGAAACTGGCTAAACTAAACCAGATTTTGGGAAATACTGCACTGAAACCAGACAGCACAGCCCTCTCTTCGCCCTATTCTGTCACCTCGAGTACGACAGCGTATGACAGCCCAGCGTATGACCAGTTCTTTGCTGAGCTTTTGTCTCCTGCGAATACCGCCAGTAACATCTCACCTGACAGCACGGGGCTCCTTGAGATGTTAAACAATGGCCAGAATGTGGAGACGACACAGCAAAATCCTTCTGTAGCAACCGTGGTTCCAGAGGCAAATTTAACCTACTCTTCTTCTACTAATGACTCTGTATTGAATCTTGATGAATACATACAGGCAGGGATGGGCCAGACTACAATCGACAACACCGATTTTAATAGCTTAGATATATTTTTCTGATCAAGAAAAGTTTTTAGATTTTACAAACCATTCATTTGGTTTGGTGTCAGAACAAGTTAAGAACTCTTCTTCTTTGTAGTTTTGTATTGGGAATGCAAGACTTTTGTTAGGAAAGCCTGTGGTGTAACATCAGTTAAATCATATTTTCATATTTTGTCTGATATACTTGAAGAATTAAAAACTTTCAGTGGTGCAGAGTACGCAATGTTTGGAGATCAGTTAATGCGCAGTGCATTTGTAAAGGTTTGTACAGCATTGTACAGTCGTTTAATTATTTTGTTGTGTTTTTTTTAATGGTTATCTCACAGTATTTAAAGAGGTTCATATTAAATGGTTCCAAAAATCTAATGTGGTGTTATTGGCTTTAAATTTTTCATGCGAGTTTCATGTGAAAGCCTCACTGATCGTATATGATGTTCCTGCACTTTCTCTTGGATAGAAATAGCACTTTCTAACCAATTAAATATTTGAATGACCTCCAGTTTGAGGTTGGTAAGATTGTGAATTATAGGAATATTAAAATATTGATTTTGTCATTAACTTCATGTCATTCCAGACAGACTGGATGATGATCAGATCAGATCTCTGTGTGGAGCACTGGCTGTTGTCTGACTCCTTGTGCAGATAATAATCTCACTGCATTATTACGATTAATGACAAAAATAATGTTTGTAAATGTAAACTGATATTTCCAACTGACACGCTAGTGCAAAATATAGAAATAACTTAAAACTTTTTGTTTGTTTTGAAAATCTAGTGGCCACAACTGAAATGAAACCAAAAGTGTGAATTTTTCATTTGGAAATTGTGAATGCAAAGATGTTTTGGTCCCCTCAATAAGGTCTGAGTGTGGTTATTTTAATGAGTGTGAAAACAAGCAGTGCTTAAAAAAAGTATTTAGACACATGAGCCTCAAATAAAAATATATAAAATAATTATCTTTGTAACGTCTTTGCAAATGTCTCGTTACTTTCTGGTGGCGAAACTTTGCAGAAATGTTTCACGTTTATTATTAAGATGAGGTATAACACTAATGGTTATTCTGTTGGACATCTATGTAAATTCGAGGAAAACTTGCCTCAGATCCGCATAAAAAAAGACTAAGCAGTTGGTTAAAAACAAATGAAGTTATGAAAAAAGCGTTGCCATAATTCGTTTACATATTGTTTGAAGTCCCATTTTTTATCTAATGCAATACAATTCTGGCATCTTACAAGATCGCTTAACGTATGAGTCAACATACTGTGCTGATTTATTCAACACCTATATTAACAGCTGAAATATCAGAGAAGTCCAGCTCAGACTTCAGTTATAACAGACAAAGTTATAGGTCTATACTTAATATAGATAACCAAGCCTGGTACATTAGTATTAAGTATACTCATTATATTTAGTGTTCCCAAGTTATCAGTCAGTCTCCTGAAAATGCAGTAGACTGAGACAATACTAATAAGATGTTCAAGTGTGACAGATAAAGAGAAACCCAAAATATGCAGTACTTCGTGACATCCCGAACCAGTCAAAGAGCTGCAAAATAACATTAACGCCAGCAGAGGGCAGTGTTTAACAGCAAAGCCGTCAACAGAGTCCTAGTTAAACTATTTATTCCAAAAACACCAGTTGATAGAATGAGCTGTGAAAAATGCAGATATACCAGGAACAAGCAAGTAAAACATACAAAATGTGCCATTTCTCGAGGAACCAGAAGTGCTGAACGCTGAAGAGATGTTCTAGTGGCCCTCCCATCAGGAAACGCATCTGTTTAGTGCTGATTTTATCTGTGATGTAAAAAATGATCACACAGACACAGAGCACGCTCGAGAACATGTATCTTGCAGTGATGGACAACATTTTCCTGCTTGCGCTGGTCACTCTTCTCAGCGTCGTTCAGAATGGTATGACATTTATACTTTATTATTATTATTACAAATGATCATTAAACACATTGTGCCGTTTACACAACCGCCAGGAATTAGTCTATAATGTAGCCTCAATATGCATACACATGTATTAAATGACTATGTCCAGTTTTTCCACCTCTCCTCTAGTGTTCTTCGCCTTGAAAGTTGAGAAAGAGTGCACCGGTCAACATTCCAAGCATCATTCTGCAGCGTTTGAGCGTTTGTCCTGTGCGAAGTGAGTCATATTGTCTTGAGAAAACCATTGTTTTGAGCTTTTAATAGAGTGAGTCAAATCATGAAATAGTGTAGCTTCTTTTAACAGTTTGAAATTTCCCTGTTCTTTTGTAAACTAACTTCCTGCTTTATTTACATAATGTTGCAAAATTGTTGCACCAAAGAGCATGCTTGCACTGGTGCTTCTGTCTGTATATTGATAGCCAATAGCTGCACATTTAATTTTTCACTCATTTAAATGAATTAATGTAAATGGGATCGTTTTAAGTGAATGTGAATATAAGGGGGATAGGTAGAAAATATTCAAGTAAACTTTAGATCAGGAAAACTGTAGCCTTTTTAAAAAATGTTTATTATTATTACTAATCGAATATGCAAGATAAAACCAACTGGCAGCATTATTATCAGCTGCATATCTAGACTGTTGGATTCTAGTTTAGTACTTTATCTCAATTTAGATGCAATCATAAAGTGTCATTAACCACCACCAAAGAGGAAGTAACAGCTCTTTCACAATATTTCTGAAAGATACATGGAAGTGCTGCAAGAAGAACTGACAGCATGTCTTTAGTTTGGTCAAATAAAATACCAGAGTTGTCTGGTAGAGTTTATAGTTTTTGCATTTACTGTTTTCTCAGTCGAAACTGCATGGACACGTATCCAACATTTCTGGCCGTGCTGTGGTGTGCCGGTATCTGCCTCAGCCAAGGTACTGTTCATCACGTATGTCCAAAAAAACAAGCGAAAATTAAAGTAAGAGTTGCTTTAGAAGTCAAAGTGGCTTTGTTATTTTCTGTTATTAACTTTCACTACAGTATAGTGATAGGATCAGACCAAATAAAGCACCTCTTTGTACTGCAGTAGAAATGGTTTGCATTTCCTGGCTAACAATTTCTGTTATCACCCATGTGCAAATATTTGTCTACATAATAACGGAAATAGGCTGAGTCGCTAAGAAACCAGCAAATATATAATAAAAGTCAGCCCTAGTAAAGCAGTACAATAACGTTCTTGGAAAAAAGGAAAAAAAAAAGAAAAACCCTTTTTGTTCCAGCTCCAGCTGCCTTTGCTGGCATTATCTACCTTGTGGTCCGGCAGAAGTATTTCGTTGGCTACCTGGGGCAGACTTGCCAGAGGTACGATTTTTAAATCCATAACTATGAACAAATAAGACATCAAATATATGTTTTCTTGTGTTAAAGCACCATTAGAGTCAACTGAAACATCATCTTCTGAGATTCCTGGCTTTAAAACTACATGAAACACTGACAAGTGTGGGTTGTTCTGCATTCCAGCAGCATTAGATGTTGCTAGAAGAACATTTATCTCAATACAAATAGGCTATTAGTCATTGAACTGTTGCTAATTTATGATATGGGCAGAACGTACGTGGGTTTCAGTCCTGGATGTTGCTTTATATAGACACATTAACCATGTGTTGTAACTCAGTGTTGAGTTTACACACGGCAAATTTGTTAACAGATATTCTGCTTGCATGCATGACAGCACTCCTGGGTTCCTGTTCGGGAAACGGATTCTCTTCTTCCTGTCTCTCATGTGCGTTGTGGGAATCATGAATCACCTGATGCTCACTTATGGTGGCAGTGACTACAAAGAGTACATCCAGACCATCACCAAAGCAGCGTCAACACTTCTGCTCTTGCCCTGAACTGCGCCACACTGATTTTTCTGCAGCTGAAAACAGTAATGCAAACACATCAGGGTAGATAAACTCTTTCAGTTAACGGTTTGTCAGAGGATGTGGCAAGAACTGTGTGAAGCGAACAGAGTGATGGTCACAGAGGCATTTATTTTTACATATTACAAAGCTTTACAAAATAACAACTTGTTTTTTTTTTTACTGTAACTATCCCAGTATATGCATTTGAAGAAATGTTTTTAATGGATCGTATCATGCTTTATTTTTTTCATTGAGGGCAACATGCAAGGTTAGGAAAAAATCAAAAAATGTTGGATTTCACACTTCTCTCTGAGCTTCAGATTTAAATTGGTCAGTTTTTTTTTGTTATTGTGCCTTTAAAAATGCCAAGTTCTGTGAAAAATTTTTATATATATAGTTTGTGTGAAATATATAGTAGCAAAAAGGTAAAAAATGTGATTCCTCATGATATGCATGAAAGCAATGAAGGTGACACATCAGGGCAATTTTTGTGTGACTCGTTTAAAAAAGGATTGTAACTATCTTGAGTTTGCTAGTTTACAATGTGAGGATTTATGAAATGGACATTTCTGCTTCAACAGAATTATAATTAAGTGCCAGTGCTCTCTATTTCTTAGTATTTGATTTGTTTTGTATTACTGCTGACATGAGCAAAATAAAGTCTTATTTACAGTAAAACTGTAAACGTTTAAGGTGCATTAATGGTCTCCTCATCTGTGCAGGGCTTCAATTTCCACAGACGGTTTTCAGTAGATACTTGCTGTTTCATACATTTTGGGTGTTGATCTCATCTCCCATGATAAGAGCCCTTTTTACACTCACAGTCTCAATACTAGAAATCATCAGAGAGGTCTGCTTGTTTATAAGAACACACCTTGAACTGTCGTTTGCTGCAGCCAAACCAGTAGGGAAAGTCAAAAAGAGCGTCAGAACGATACTTGATGGTGAAATGTGTGTCTTTCCAGATGGGCTTTTCAGGAATTTGAAAGTTCTCACCGACCCATCCCTGTAGTGCAGCACTAACATCAACCTTAACAAACAAAAATAAAAATTAAGTATATATATATATATATATATATATATATATTTTTTTTTTTAATTTACTTTTACATACCAAGAAGGGCACTAAATTTGTACATCATTAAAAAGAAAGTCTCCATTGAACTCACATCAACTGCATAACTTTCTCCAGCAACAGATGAAATAGTCATGTCTAAGCCTCTCTCCATTTCCCATCTGATCATTGGATGACTGCCATTGATTGCCACCACATAATATCTAAGAACTATGAAGTAATGAAGTACAATAATAAGAAGGGTGAGGTATTTGACTTTACAAATACAGTTTATATTGTGGTGTCGCAGTTTAATGATACCTTTCCTGTTGACATAGTGACAACACTGCTACATTGCATTGATACATTTTTACAACTGTAGTGCTTATTAAACACCACATTAAACACTATTTCAAATAATTTATGTACATTTCAGTCAAGTAATGACAAAATGACAATAAAAAAATAATTTTATTTTAAAACATTTTACATTATTTTTTTATTAATTTTAGATCAAATGTTTTTTTTTATCTAACATTTTGTTTTTCTTTTGATTTTGGCATTGTTTATAAAATTGGTCACTGAAATTAGTCAGCTTTTTTTTCCCCTTATTTTGTTCCGAGATTTTTAAAAAATGATTAAAATATCTTAAAAATTGTGAACTGTATCTTTTAATAAAGTTATCAAGAAGCTATCAATCCATCCTATTATCCAAACTTATGCCATATGTAAGAAATATCCTTTTTCAGAATACTGTATTTAAAATATGATTTTGTCATTTTAACATAAATGTATTAATATACTGTAATATACAACACTCCTCCGTTTCTACCTAAACACAGAAGCAGATACGTTCACAGTGGGAAATATCAATAAAAATAATAGTACCTGAAACATCTCTGTTTTTCTTTTCTTCAACCTTTGTTTTGGTGCACGCAGACACGAGGGTGTATATTATTTTTGAGGTTAAGGCTCGTCTCAAATCTGTGTACTCCCCCAAAGTACGTACTGTGACTTTCCTGCAATGGCCAAAAAGAGTTACAAAAGCATGCTATATCTAAACCTGCATGTTGTCACGACTCATATGAAGTTATTTACATATTTACTACTTACTTTCCTGGAGAATTGCAGAAAATCACTTTTCCCTTGCTAGACAGGACCTCATCGATGAACACGCAGCTGTTCTCCTGATCCCACTTCACGACCCTGCAGCCCGAGCGACTCTCGACAGCGAATCCACGAGGAGGGCTGTTCACGAACGACTCCAGCTCGATAACGTGTACAACAAAACCCGAATTCACGTTTCCCCGCATTTTCTTTGTTTTGTAGTTTCTTGAGGACAAATCCGAGTATTCGTCGAGCGCTTGAGTCGCCCTTCGCTTTGGTTTGGTGGGCGTGGAGCTGGTTTATTAATCTGTGCATCACAGCCAACTGACTCATAGTCCAGAGACTTACAGAGCAGCTCGAGTAATCCGGGAAGGTTCAGTTTTATCACCTGTTACACTCATTTAGTGGGGTTTGGTGACCCAGGCGTCTTCATTTTAAACATCCCTGAATAAAAAAACCAGCATATGCTGCTGGTTAGAAAGCCGGGATGCTAGTTCAACAGGGCAGACTCACACAGACACGTAATGTTTTACATAATGGAGCAATTTAGTTCAAGTTTCCTATTAGTCACATTAAAAGTAGGTCATTTAGCATCCAGTAGTAAAATAACATTATCCTTTTCCTGAGGGAACTGTTACTGCAAGACTTTTCTATCGCTACTGTATTGTGAAATAAACATTTAAAACTATTCCAAGATGGTTTGCAGACTACCACGTGGATCTATGGATAGTTTTAAAGTGGTTTGGGTGATTTATTTAGGCTGGAATATACTTGTTTGATACTTCTAAAGTAGTAGTCTTTACATTTAGCTTTATTTAGTTTCCCCACAGAATTCGTTTTTGTTTACTCAGGGTTAGGCAAAGATGGTTGCTGGTTTTGCACAATTTCAAGCCATTCCACATCCAAAACTGGTTTAAGTGGTTAAACAGATAGCCTTGCTGTTTGTGACTTGGTTAACCACAACACAGCTTGAACTGACTGACAACTGATAGTTGTTGTAATAGCATTTCACAATATTACTCAACTTTTGATCTAATAGATGGAGCCCTGTGAAGCATGAGACTTCTTTCCAAAATACTGAGCCTTGTCAACGGCAAACTCTTGTATGGTAGTGTATACATATGCAGACATCTATGATAAATCTTAACATTCACTCATAAAATCAAATCCCCAGCTGACACAACACCACTTGCAAAAACGATGCATGGACGTGAACATCAAAAATCAAAGTGAAACGCAAACCAGACAAGTAACAAAGAGAAGTAAAAAATTTATTGCAGTATTTGCTCCTCCACACATGCTGGGGGTCCCTCGTCCCGCTGTGGGGTGTAGAGACCCAAACCCTGACCCAATACATCAAAATCTACATTTACAAAAAACCCTCCCTTCCATGTAGGCGACAGATACTGCATGCTCTGCTTTCAACTGAATAAATTATGTCCAGGAGACTCCATTTTACAGCACAAAAGAAGTAGAACATAAAGCAGAGGAGATGTTTAAAAGTTTATTTCCCTGGAAACTGAGCTAAACTAAAGAAATCCATCCGGTGCTAGGTTAAACTCCAAGGTCACTTTATTAAGAACATCAACAGACTAATTTCCAACATTCACTTTAGGTTTATTTCTTTAAACAGATTTTTTTTTCGTCAGAGATATAAACATTTTTTGTTTCCGTTTTGTGTTAAACTATGATACAGTGGAGGGGGGAAAAAAATTCAAACAACCAAGTTGCTGCACAACAGCGAAGGAGCTCCATTTCTTTCTTTTCCGTTTAACTTAAAAGATGTACAGGAATCACATCTACATTTCAGACCACACTTTTAAAATCGTCGTTCCTTAATCCGACCAGTTCCTGCCTTGGATCTTAAAACCTGTGAAGTCTGTAGTACTCTTTTTCTCTCCGACTTAAGTTTACAAAACGTTAAATCCTGATGAAGTTTGGCTGCTGAGAGTCTGTTGGGTGTAACAGTTCCAGAGTTATTACAGATTTAATTAGCTGGAAGTTCCTTCCTTGGCTGCGTACAGTGAACGTAAAGTCTGCACTACTTTGTTGGACAGTTTGTGTGCGCTTGTCAAGGCAATTTTCTTGTAAATAATGTCAGACTCCTTTATAGTGTCCACCCAAGGCACCAGTTTTCGTCCGTCGCGTTTCTTGGCCTCCGCCCAGGTGCCGGAGTACGATCCGGCCATCCAGCGAATGCTGTAGCCTGTGCTTGTCTTCTGAATAACACGCGCTATCTGCGGCCGGTCCTTGTACTTGGGGCAGCAGATAGCGATGACGTCCATGGCTTCTACCGTTTTGTTCATGTGACCTGATGCCTCTGCGGAATCTCCGCCTCTTCTGGATTTCCGTGACGACTAGAAGAGAACAAAACATGGTGTTTTAAAGTGACTGTAATGTTAGATGTTGAGTGTCGAATGAAAACGTCAGCTTTCTTACCCCAGGAGCCTTTTCGTCTGCATCACTGTCGTCGTCGTACGAGTCAGCAGCATTATTCTTGGGGCTGGAGCCTCCTAGTAAAGCAGTGATGGCTTTATTTCTGGCGTGGATACTGGCTGAAGCGTCCCCTTCCTCATCTTCCTCATCTGGGTCCAAGTGCTCCATTAGTACCTTAAACTGTGGAATAAAACATTTAGAAATAGTCAGAAATTGATTCATTTTTTGTGAAAAACGTTTTTTTATCAATTTTAATAAATAAATTCAAGGGCTGTTTGTGTCAATACTAAGAAACATTCAAGTCTTTTTTTCTTCATATACATTTTTTTTTAATTGTAATTGTATCATTTATATTGCATTACAGTATTAATTAATGTTGAATCTTTAATTTTATATATTCAGTATATATACACTAGTCTATTTAGCCACATTTTTACCTTAAAAAAGTATTTAAAACTAATATATTTAGGATTCATTTCAGTTAATGGAAATTATTTTAATAGATTTGTTTATTTTACAATATAAATACAGTCTTTTTTCAAATTTTATAAAGCAGATAAAAACACATTCATATTTTTTATATTATACATATTTTAAATTATTATATCGCTTCTTTGGCTTTTAATAATAAAAAAAAAAACATTAATGATTATTAATGCTTAATTAATTAATTAAAAATTGGATGATATTAATTATAACATTCCCTGATTATTTGCCTGGGAAAAACCCAATGAAGAAAAAAATGAAATAACAGCTTTAAAGCAAACTTCAAGTTATTTTAGAGCAAATAAATAAATAAGTGTATATATATATATATAAAAAAAATTTTATGCCTTTCTAAACAGCACATTATCCTGAATTAGAAAATTAGAATGTTTACATCTAAATACTGTCTGACGACTCTCCTCTTAGCATCGTAAGTGAGATCTGTATTGGACAGGTTGTTTGACAGGTAGTCCAGTGTCTGCCGTGGGTTGAAATGCACATTGGCTTTCCTGTTTACAGCCTTATCATAAACCTTTGCAGATTCTGTAGGCGAGTACTTCTGAATTTTACTGCAGGAAGAGACAAAGAGGCATTTATTAACACATTCCACCGGTTGTGTCCCAAATGCGTTTTGACCAGAAGGTAAAGTTCACCTGTCAGAGAAGCCATAGAGGTTCTTAAGGTGCTGCTTGAGCATTAGGAGCAGCAAGATGCCCTGAGAAGCATTGGCAAAATCCAACAAGGGCTCGGGGTTGTCAGGTAGACGCTGCATGACCTTGTCCACATCCTCCAAGTCGAGGTCTGAATCCGAGTCAGAGTTCACCGGAGCAGATCGTCTGGATTTCTTGGGCCGACGGACGACATCGTCGCTGCTATCACTATCACTGCTGCTTCCTCTGCTACTTTCATCCTCTTCCTCAGAACCGTATTTTTTCCCTCTTTTTTTCTTCTTTTCCTGTGGTCTAGGTTCTTTTAGCAAAGACTGTGATACAAGGCAATATTGTTAGAAAACACACAGAGAAAAAAAAAGAAAAAGAAGTGCAACCAAAAAAATAAATAAATAATAATAAAAAAAATACTAATTTTAACAAGAAAATGACTAAAAGTACTAAAAAATTTATTTGTAAAACTAAATATTGGATGAAAAACCTTAACTTAAGCTTAGGTAACTAAATAAATTAAACTAAAACAAATACTATTTAAGCCAAATATATATACAATATCAGGTGAAATAAAATGAATAAAACAAACAGTGCATGATTTTTATTTACCAGATTTAATTAATAGGTAGAATGGGGAAAAATGACCATCTTAAGGGTAAAGAGGTGGATATTCATGTGTGATACTACCCCTTTTTATGCCACATTAATTTGATTTCTATCATATAAGTGACCACAAAACCAGTCATAAGCTTTCCATTAATAAATGGTTGGTTACGATGAAAATCTGGAATCTGAGGGTGCAAAAAAATCGAAATATTGAGAAGATCACCTTTAAAATTGTCCAAATATAGTCCTTAGCAATGCATATTATTAATAAAAATGAAGTGTTGAAATATTTACAATATAAAATTTACATAAAATATTTATGGAACATGATCTTTACTTAATGTCCCAATGATTTTCAGCTAAAAGAAAAATCAATAATTTTGACCCATACAATGTATTTTTGGTTATCGCTACAAATATACCCCAGTAACTTAAGACCAGGTCCAGGGTCATATATAACAGAAATGATAGAAACTGAACACAGTGAGTGGTTAAAAAAGCAGCACACCTCTTTGAAGGACTGCAGCAGGTTGCTTCCAGACACTGATAGTGTGATGTCTACATGGTGCATGATGAACAGCGGCTCTTCCTGACTCTGAAATGGGAAGCAGGCAAGATTGTCTGCGATATACAGCAGCGTGTTTACGTCTGACTTCTGCATGGGAAGAAAACAAAACAGCATTATTGAAAAAACACAGGCCACTTAAAATGCTGACAGATATAGAAAAGCAACTGTATCTACAGAAGATAATACAAAAGATCAACAGAGTAACATAATGCAAAACACTTTAAAAAGCACAGACCGTGTTGTCATCAAACAGGTTGAGAAGCGAGATGAGGAAAGCCCTGCGGTGTTGTCGGTTTCCTCGCACCATGGTGTAGAGGTGAGAGCAAAGAGCCGTGTTTGTCTCATCCTGGCGGAAACCCCTGACTATTGTGTCATTTGAATCCACGATGGCTTGCTGCACCTGATAGGACATCTTCATCCCTGCCACAGCCTTCATCTGTTTGGATGGCATATATGGCCGTTTTAGTATTAATTGACATATTATAGTTTTGTCTGGTCTGTTTTAAAACTAAAAGATGGAAAAATAGATGTTCTGTATTGCTGAGAGATATGAATAAATATATTTATATACACACACACGTAATATTTCTTATTAAATACTTTAGATAACTGAATGTGCTGACAACAAAATCACACAAGAATGGAATGGAAATCAAATTTAGCCACATGAGGTCTTGCATTAGGAGGAACCCAAGGCCAACCGCACCGGCATATGGTCTCACAGGGGTTCTGAGGATCTCATCTCTGTTCCTAATGGCAGTCAGACTACCTCTGGCGAGCACATGGAGGGCTGTGCGGCCCTTCAAAGAAATGCCAACCCACACTATCACTGACCTACTGCCAAACCGGTCATGCTGGAGGATGTTGCAGGCAACAGAGTGTTCTCCACGGTGTCTCCAGACTCTTTCACATCTGCTCAGTGAGAACCTGCTTTCATCTGTGAAGAGCACAGGGTGCCGATGGCCAGTGTTCTTTGGCAAATGGCAAACGTCCTGCACGGTGTTGAGCTGTAAGCACAACCCCCCCACCTGTGGATGTCGGGCCCTCACACCACCCTCATGGAGTCTGTTTCTGACCGTTTGAGCAGAAACACACATTTGTGGCCTGCTGGATGTCATTTTGCAGGGCTCTGGCAGTGCTCCTCCAGTTCCTCATTACACAAAGGCGGAGGTTGCGGTCCTGCTCCTGGGTTGTTGCCCTCCTACGGCCTCCTCCACGTCTCCTGATGTACTGACCTGTCTCCTGGTAGCCCCTCCATGCTCTGGACACTACACTGACAGACACAGCAATCCTTCTTGCCACAGCTTGCATTGATGTGCCATCCTGGATGAGCTGCACTACCTGAGCCACTTGTGTGGGTCGTAGACTCCGTCTCATGCTATCACTAGAGTGAAAGCAACGCCAGCATTCAAAAGTGACCAAAACATCAGCCAGAAAGCATAGGAACTGAGAAGCGGTCTGTGGTCACCACCTGCAGAAGCACTCCTTTAATGGGGGTTTCTTGCTAATTGCCGATAATTTCCACCTGTTGTCTGTTCTATTTGCACAACAGCATGTGAAATTGATTGTCAATCAGTGTTGCTTCCTAAGTGGCCAGTTTGATTTCACAGAAGTGTGATTTACTTGGAGTTACATTGTGTTGTTTAAGTGTTCCCTTTACTTTTTTGAGCAGTGTATATATAAAATTTAATTCACGTTTTAATGGCTTTACCCTAAAGCACCAGCGTCATAAACTACAAATGCATGTCAGTTGTTCAAATCCACTTACGTGAATAAATCCTGTGTATTTCTTATCAATCTCCACCAGCTGTTGATCAGCTTTATTCCTCATTGTGGGTTCAGAGTCAGTTCCCATTGCGATAAGATACGGAACGCACTAATGGAGAAGGAAACAAGCCAGTTAAAACAAAGGCTCTTTTTAATCCGGCTTTAGGTGAGTTTGTGCAGAGGACACATACCTGTACGGGATGAATGAGGCCTTGGCTGAGTGTCAGGGCGATGACATTGAGGGCAAAGTGCCTTACGCTAGATTGCGTGTGGAAAAAGCTCTCCAGCACCTGCTTGAGGTAGAGCTGCATGATAGAACTGCTCATGCCAGATGAGATGTCACCCATCTCCTTCAGGTCCTCCTGCTTAGACATCTTCTTCCCTGAAAAGACCAAAGAACGAGAATGAAAATAGCAGACCGGCTAGCTGCTTAACAAGTGACGGATGCATTGAACACGGACAAGAAAATCTTTTATAAATGACACTCACACTCCCTGTCGGCTTCCTGCATGCGTGAGTCTTCCTCCTGCAGATATGTCTGCAAGTTCTTTAGCACCTGGATCTTCAGATTCACTGATGTTTTCCTGTCAGCCAGGAGGCAGTTGTAGAGGTTTTTCACATCTGAAGCAAACATTAGTCCTGGGTGCTGGATTAACAGGAAGCCTGGAGGACGACAGATCATGGTTATGTTTACAGTGACTGAAGTTTAAAAGGCAAAAACAAGAAATGTAGTGATTATGGAGAGCAAATACTCACCTAGACCAATGATGGCCTTGGTCTGCACCTCCTCATCCTCATTTTTAGTGAAATACAGCAGCAGCTCCAGCACTTTGTCCTTTATGACCACCTGAAAGAGAAGACGACCATTAACCAGACATGTAACAGTGTCAATCATACAAAAACATTTCAAGGTTACATTTGATAAAGCAAAGTAGTATATTATATGGCCATTAAGACATGATCATATTATGACTTTATGCTTACATGACATTTCGTGTCATATAGTTATAAATGAATTTAATAAAATTACTTGAATGAATAAATTTGACAACTCAATGTCTATTTTTAATGCATGAAATAGTTCTTGTGATATAAGACTAATAATACATAAATATACAAGAAGAATATAATTAATACTATAACTGTAATTATAATATATTTCAATCAATACAATAATTTTTTTAATATATTTTTTTAAATATACCATTTTTAAATATACCAAAATGAAAATATTTAACTCTTGACAAAACTGTGAGATTAATACAATTACAAAAACATTCTGATATCTAAAAGGAAAAAAACAAATGTGCATATAGATATAATTTTTGAAAAGCATACAATATTCTTTTACCTTATTACTGCCTTTGAACTCCTCTTGGTCAAAGTCGAAGTGTCGGCAGAGGGCACCCACAGTGAAGAGTGAACGCAGCAGAGCAGGTTTATTAGAGACCAGTACAGTGCTGTTCGGATCTTCTTGATTCTGCAGCTTTAGCTTGTTTAGCGCTCCTTCATATCAAAGAAGAATCATTTTAGAGTAATAAACACTCTCAGCATCATAGAAGTGCAAAAGACACCTAACAGTTGTACTGCTCACCATAATATCGGTTGAAACACGACCACACAAACTTGTAATTATGCGTGACCTTATTGACAACCGCACCGAGACAACTCACGCAATGCTGCACAACCTGCAGGAAACAAGACAGACGGCACCATGAAGTTTTTCAGGTAAAATCTGCTGGACACCAGAGCTGCTGATACACGCTCTCCAACTGACCGTCATGCCGTATTTGATGATGAGCTTCATCAGGTCTTCTTCGATGGTTGTGAGGAAGTTTTCACTCGGATGGTCCATCAAAGGAACAACGAGCTCCAGGATTTTAGCCACATTACAGATCACCATAAAATCACTCTGGGTCTGTAGGGACACAAGACACACCATCACTCCCTGACCTCTAGATGGCAGCACAACACCACTTCTTGCAATGCATTCCCAGAAAGCCTACTCACGTTACACTTTGTGGTCAGGTACGGCTGCATAGTCATGGCATGTTTCACCATCAGCTGAGGTCGGATCTTGCTAAACAGGTACAGTGTGGTGATGCATGCCACTAGGCGATTGGATGTCAACCCCTTATTCTCACAGTCTGCAAAAGAAAAAAATTACTTGTTAAAAGTTCAATTAAGGTCAATTCTTTGATTCAGAATTGAATACAGCTCATACCAGCGAGAGACTCCTCGTATTTCAGAATATGATCCACGAGACTGTCCACCAGCTGAGCACAAGCCTTCCTGGCTGGTTTGTACGAGGCATCCTCTTCTGACTTTAGCAGCTGTGATAACACGGATTACATCAACTGTTTGGTTATGCTACCTGAAAAAGCGCATTTATTCCTGTACATTCCTCTCGGGCTAATGCTTTGTTCAATTGAACTCAGGAAGTACAACTTTCCCTCGTTAGAAAAGAGCAACAGAACAGATTTGAATGAATATTTTGCTCTTCTAATATCACCTTCCAAACTTAACCTTTCAAGGTACTATCCCAGATCTCCGAGAACCTCTAAATGCACTACTACCAAAGCAAATCCAAACTGTCCTTGAACCATAGATGGGCAACTTACATTCTGAAGGAGCTGCTCGAACCAGTCGTAACCGGAATCCCTGCATGCAGCGACCTGAGAGACAATGATTCACGTCAGAGGGACATAATGTGACCTTAACCTGTATTAAAGTACATGTCCTGAGGGTCCGATTTTAGCCCACTCTGCAGATCCTTACCACATCTGTGATGTTGAGAATCTTGCGAGTCATGGCCTCTTTATCGTGATTAGGTGTTGGGGTGAACCAGAGCTTCTGAAATGTCTCATTTACTAATTTCTGAATACAGAATGCAAAAACAGACAAGAAATTAATTTAGTCCCCTAAATTTAAATTGGACTACTAGTTTATAAAGTAAATCAACTTAAAGATTTTGTTTTATTAAAGTAATTAAGTAAACACAGAAAACAAAACATGTACATAAATGTGAATTACAGATTTTAAAAGAATGAAGTGCTACTAACCTTAATGCCTTCTTCGTCATTCACCCTCCTGATCATCTTTACACACATCTCTGTGATCTTGTTAAAGGTGGGCTGCTCCAGACAGATGTCCCGCAGGATTTTAATAACTCTCTTCCTCACGCTGATGCCTGTGTCCTGCAGAAAACATTTGCCAGCTCAAATTAGCCTACATGATGCATTCAAAGCAATCAGTTTTCACTGCTAACTGGACAACTGTACAGATGGCCAATTATTATTGCTACATAAACCCTAATAGAATGATCAACTTAAAGCAGAGTCTTGTGTCAAACTGAAGTGAGTTTTTTGGGGGGGGTTTCTACCAAATAAATAAATTAGTTAAATGAATGGGTGGACATGAAATACTGATTTGCAGTATTAAAAAAAACATGAAAAAAAAATCAAAGTAAAAAAAAAAAAAATTTTTTTTGTAATCATTTTAACAGTTAGTTATTATTTTAAATGCAAAACTAAATTATTGTGATTTTTCTAATTGTATAACGGGGAAACAAATACTGATTTATAAAAAAATATATAAAAATGAAATATAAAAAACACTTTTTTTGTGTTTTATATTTTATAATGCAAAAAATGCATCTGCAATACAGAGACGTACATATACATACGGTACATATGAAAAGAATAGCACAAACCAGGATGCGCTCGATCAGCATGTCATAATACTGTTCAGTTAGCTGTGGTCGACTCAGTACGAAGCGCCCCAGCAGCTCTACCGCAGCTTCTCTCACGCTGGTGGAATTATCCATCAGTCGGCCATGAACTCCCCGCTGCATGTCCGACTAAACCGGAAAAAGCAAATGAAAAGTTAAAAGTATGCAAATGAGGAAAATAAAAAGCATAGGTTTTTTTGGGAACTGCACTGACCCGTGCCAGAATGCTGGGATCCACTGCTACCACTTCAGAAAGACATTTCATCGCTTTAGTTCTCACTGCGATGGCACTTTCACCGAGAACTCTCAAAATCTACAGACACAATTGGGGAGATGTATGATCGATATGCAAATACAAAAAATATACGCTGAGAGATGTAATGAGCTCTAACCTGTGTGAGATAAATATCAAAGCTCTGTGCAAACGGCCTCATGGAGGCCAGATATCGCACAATAAGACAAGAGTCCTCATAGTCAACAGTATCCGAGTTTACTCTGTGGGAAAAAACACAGCAGGTGTCAAAAAGCTACTAAAAATCTCACTTTTTTTTTTTTTTTTTTAAATTAATTTACAAATTGCTGCCGTTTGTACCTTAGTGAGCTGAATTTTGATGCCGAGGTCTTGATAACAGACCGGAGGAACTTCTTGCGGCCTTCGGCTTTCTGCAAGATCTCACTAGTGGTCTCGACATCCCTTGCATGGTGCGCCCCATCAGACGAGTCGTCATCTCTCTGCGATTTCATGGCTTTTTCCGTCTCAGTGCTGGTGTCCCTGAACCACTGCGCGATGTAGAACTTCCGTGCAAACTTTTTGAAATGAAGATAGCACAAATTTAAAACCTCCAGAGACTCTCTGGGCTTTTTTTCGTAATACAATAATATGTTTGAACGTTCTCACCAGTAGTGACGGGTCAGTCTCTACGTTCCCATCCAGGTAACCCAGCAGAGCCTTCTGCAGCTGCTGAATCTCATCGCCACCTGAGCTCTGTAAAACACAAACTGGCATGAGTTTCTTTTTGGCCACGAGGGATTTGTACTTCTGATGGGGTGGACTCTGCCGTTTACCTCTCCGAGGATGCGGTTGATTGAGCGCTGGTCCATTTTGCTGGTGACAGCATCTTTGCGAAGACGCGCCGCCACTGTGCCCAGATAATCCAAAGAGGCCACTCTCAAAGCCATCTCTGTCTGCTTATTACTGAATTGGTGAACCTACCAAGAGAAAGCGGAGCGTTGCGTGAGTTTAGCGTTACACATTCCAGCTGTGAAATATCAATCTGAAACTCACCAGCAGCCTTCCCAGAAGGCTCAGCAGCAGCTCCGCAGCCGGCCAATCAGGTTTATTCACTGTGGACAGTAGATCCTGAACAAAGTTCTCAAACAGTGGCCTGTAGTCATCCTCACCTTGCTTGCTACCACACCTGAAACAAAAATGAAATACATGTACATAACTTTATTTCCAAGAATTACAAGACAAAAATAAATATGATATGATGCAGATATCTAGAAGCATATATAGAGAGCATCAGCTGGTCAACCCTTCACAGTAGTATTATTCAGTATTGTCCCGGTGTAATATACAAATGCCCTCCCTTCAGAGGAATTTACAAGAAATTATTATTTTTGTAATTAATAAATAAACTTAAACGAAAACATTTAGATACAAAAAAACAGGCGGCCTAAGTAAAACTACAACAATAATTTAGAGATGCAGGTGTTGTTTATCTTAAGATGGCATGGTTAGGTCCTTTTGAAAGGCGTCAGATGAGAGTAAAACAGGTGTTTCCTGAGACAGTGTACACGCTTAGCTTAACTACTACAGTATGTAGACAAAAAGACATGAACTACTGACATGGACATAAAATATGAAGCTAAAATAACTTAAAAGTAGCCCCCCCCGATATAAATGGGTTGAAGTGTGTGGGTTGTAATAATGTCAGTTTCTTACTTCTTGAGAAAAACGGAGAGGAAGTTTTGTGCTGTCCTCATTGCAGTCTCATACGAGTTTGTGATTAAAACATCCTTATCAACCTGCAAAAAAATGCAATTACTTTATAAAATAAGCCTAAAAGGCATAAATAAAAAATAATAAAAATAGCAAGCATTCTTGGAGAGCACTTTTTTAACAGAAGAGACTTGCAATCACACATCATGACGTTCTATTTCATCAAAGGAAATATATGCATCACATTTTCCACAAAAATATTAAGCATCACAACAGTTTTCAACATTGATAAGAATGTTACTTCAGCAGCAAATTAGATATTAGAATGACTTCTGAAGGATCATGTGACACCGAAGACTAGAGTAATGATGCTTAAAATTCTGCTTTTGCATCGCAAGAAAAAATGACATTTAAAAACAGAAAATACCTATTTTAAACTGTAATATTAACAACATTCCTGTTTTTCTGTATTTTTGACCATATTAATGCAGCCATGAACATAAGCCACTTAAAAAAATTTTTGTTTTTAAAAATGTTTTTAACAGTTTGTATGTTTTTACAAATGGCGCTTCAGAGATGAACAGGGTATATCAACTCATCTCTTACCTTTCTGTCATTATCATCATCAGAGTCCCTTTCAGAAGGCAGATGGACCACACACTGAATGAGCTGCAGAACTAGCGCCGTCACCATCTGAATGTACATGGGCTCCCCGTCCACGTCACTGCTGTTCAGTCTGCACACAGATTCTAGTCAATACACACGCTCACATTTTGCGGGTTACAGATGGTAGACCAGACTGTAGCATTCACCTGAAATTTCTCAAGTTTCTTTTGCTGGTTGGCAGTCTGGCAAGAGAAGTGAAGATCTCCTCTAGGATCAGCTGCCTGTGTTTCTCATATCTAGAAAACACCTGGAAATTGCATAATACAACAATGTGAAACGCAGTTAGCAAAGCGAAGCATAGTATAAAGAAAGCTAAGCTGCACTGATACTTACAGCCGTCACTAGTTTAATGGCACAAAGCTGCAGCTCACTCACATTCTCAACAAAGAATGGAGTGATACCTAAAGATGAGACCTGTAAAGAGAGAGAGACACAAAAACTTCTTAATATTTTGCCAACATGTTATAAATGGCTTAACTGTGAATGGCTGACTGCAGCAAAATAACAAGAGAATTGTATTCAGTTGCAGCAGAAGCCAGGTTTCAGACTCTCACCTGAAGGATGGTCGTGTCAGTCAAAAGCTGAATCTCCAAGAGTTCAGAGACGTTACTGATAATGTCGCAAACTTTGTTGTAGAGCATGACAGTAACTCTCTGCTTGTGTGTTGAGCACTTTGCTCGCTTGGCTTTTGAGCTTAGTGTTCCACCTGAAACGGAGCAACAACAAACATCATTGACAACTGTTGTGATGACAAACATGTTTTAACATATGTCAGAGCAAGATATTTTCATCTGAGGCAGCTCAAACATGCAATTTAGTCTGGGACTAGCTTAAGCCTTGTCTGTGAAACTGGGGGTAAAAGTACAATCCCATGTTATTATTAAGTAAATGAATATGCAAATGTATTTGTAATATACCTAGCATTAAAAATAAAAGTATTTTAAAGCACATTTTAGTATATTTATTTTTCACTAGTGTAATAAAGTTTCCAACATCAAGCAATTTGCCAGTCCAGAAAGTAATATGATAACATTACAGTCATTCACATTATTTATGATAATAAGGGGCCAATGGAATCTCAGGGTCAGGATAAAAATATAAACCAAGCAACAGACATCTTGTCAGACTGTGTCATATAATGCTTTGTGGACCTACTTTAAAAGAATAAAAATGTTAGCAAGTTAGCACGGAAGGGAAAGGATCTAGGTTATTGGTTTTAAAAACTCACCGCCATGAGGGTCCACCCTGTAGACGGGGTCGTACTGTGGGTACAGTGTGTTCTGTAGATGAAACTTGGCATACTGTATGACCCTCTCGATAACATCCTCAATGTAAACGGCCTTCAGCATCCGTGCTGAGGTCATGATGTTAAGAGCCGTCAAACAAGCATCAGCAGATTTGGTGACACGTTCCATGATGAGGTCACGCCACAAACGCTCCTCGTCGTCCCTGTCGTTGTCCTGAAATCACAAGGACAGGGAACCTGTCAGCGTGAGTCAACGGCAGAGCCATTCTATATATAAAAACTACAATGATGCTTACATGATTCATGAGGGTGGAGAGCTTCGCACCATCCTGAATATTTTTTTCCAAAATACTCTGGACCTTCACCATCTTATCAGTAGGAATCTGAGGATAAAAGCAGTCAGCAGGTATTGATGTGTCTGTTTCTTGAGCCTGGTCCCAATATCAACGGATGACAGAGGTGATCCTGTACCTACCTTATGCATGATGCGCATAGCCTTTATTTTGGCTGATTCACTGCTTAACTCCGACAGCTGGTGTTTTCCAAGGAGCAGCTCCTGAGGAATCTCATCATCATCTGCATTCATTAAATCAATTACCGTCAAACTTACAGAAGCATTCCAGTACAGCAGAATCTGAAATCATTTGAACAGTCAATGCACGTTTGCACATGTACCTAATGATGTCAAGTCCACATCTTCAAGGTTTTCAAGAATGTTGTCGACACTGGTGGAAAATCTCTTGAACGTGGAGGAGTCCATCATTTCTGTGAAGCACAAGTTGGATTACTAAGGATCCCAGCATTTCAGATCGCTCAATGCTGAATGCAAACTGAAAACATACCATCTTCTGTCAGTTTGGGCTCGTAGGCTTTCCTCTTTTTCTGCTTTTCCTTCTTCAACTTTCTGGCGACTGTTGTTGAAGGATGTCAAAGGTCACAGTTATTTGATTTCCACTTCAAATCATTTGAGCAACAAAACTGCCAACATAACAATTGACAACGTGTCTAACTGGTCGCTTACGATCACTTAGGTTGGGAGGGGGTGAATCTTCTTCCGAGTCCACAGGACTGCGTTCTCTGTATCGACTGCCTGAACTTTTTCGGCTGTCGTGGTGACCTCCACTTCGTCGATGATCTCCAGAACCCCTTCGTTCCTTTTCTTCATGTTCCCATGTTTTGTCTCTGTCCTTTTTCGAACGTTTTGCGGGCACTAAAAGAAAGGAAGAAGAAAAATGTGAATGGAAAAGCAAAGTTAAATCTACCTCAACTCCTAAGCAGAGGAGACGTTAAAAACACTTTAGGTTTTCATGCAAACATGGGTTTCATTATTCATCATACTCAGTTTGAATCTGGTCTAGTGTCATTAAAGGGATAGTTCACCCAAAAATGAAAATTCTGTCACTAATGTAATTACAAATTCGTAAGACCTTTGTTCATCTTCAGAACACAAATTAAGATATTATCTTTGAACCTCCCATAGACTGCAAGGATCCTAACAAGACCAGGGCTCAGAAACATAATAATCGCCAAATGTTTATTAAGTATCACCACCTAAAACAGAGCACTGTTTTCCATTACATTTCTCTGAAATAAGATAATGAAAACTTGATTTGGGTCAAGCAGGCACATTAAGTGTGAAAACAAAAATATATTCAGTATAGGGCTGGGCGATATACATTCACGCGCATCTCGTCAGAAAAGCTGGTTCTAAATCACTGAGTTCACTGACAAGCTACGCAAAATTGATTTCAGTATCACAAATGAATTACTCGAGAAACTGAAGGCTGATATTGCGTAGCTTGTCAGTAATCTACGACTGTGTATAAACTGCTGCTCCATTTGAAAACAGGTGACTTTTCTGACAAGATGCGTGTGGATATATCGATGAATATATCGCCCAGCCCTAATTTAGTATATTTACTTACATTCTACGGAGCTACCCTCATCATCTGAGCTGACTTCAGCATACTTGGGCTTCTCATTAGTGGAGCTGCGTCTGCGTTTATTCATTTTCACCCTCTCACACAGTGGCATACGGGAATCCATCTCTGCTAACACATGATGAAGACGTTTGGTTAACACTGAATCACTGAAGCCTCCTACAGAGAGGGCTACTCAAATGCATATTCAGAGTCTGTCAAATTTGTGTACAATGAACAAAAAAAAATACAATAAAATAAAATAAATAACTCTCTAGTCATAAAAACAGGGGACTTACCTCCAAATTTTCCATAAGACGACCTGCTCTTGCTTGACTTGCTGCGCGAATTACTGATCAACTTCTGGACCTCATCAATGGAAAGTTTCTTCAGAACAACAACAGGTTTGGCGCCCTTATTAAGGTCTTCCACTAGGTCCAGTTTTTCTAATTTCACAAGTGGCTCACAAAACAGCTCTCGTCGCATTTCCTGCATCACGTTACCATCTTTGTCCCGTTTCAACTTGGGAATGACAAAGTTCTTTAATGCACTTGATTTTCCCCCAAGTAGGTAGTTGGGAAATTCTGCCGTTTTACTGTCCGAGGATGGAGGTTTGTGTCCATCGAGCCGGTTCTTCTCTCCACTCCGCTTCTCGTCTTTGTTGTTGGGAGTTTTGTGGACTGACCGTTCAGGTTTTGTTCGGGATTCTGCTCCACTACGAGGTTCCTGCTTCACCCGAGGACTGTCAGGACGGGAGCGCTGATCAGGAGATCGCTTGTCCCGGCCCTCTGTTGATTCTGTGTGGCGTTTCTTTTCTTGGTCTCGATCCCTGTCCCGATCTTTGTCCCGAAACCTCTCCCGTTCTTTGTCCTGATCTTTTTCTCGTTCCCTGTCCCGATCTTTTACCCGCTCCTTGTCCCGATCTTTCTCCCGTTCCTTGTCCTGATCTTTTTCTCGTTCCCGGTCCCTATCTTTCTCTCGTTCCCTGTCCCGATCTTTTACCCGCTCTCTGTCCCGCTCCTTGTCCCGATCTTTTACCCGCTCCTTGTCCCGATTTTTAACACGCTCCTTGTCCCGATCTTTCTCCCGCACCTTGTCCCGATCTTTTTCTCGCACCTTGTCCCGATCTTTTTCTCGCACCTTGTCCCGATCTTTTTCTCGCACTTTGTCACGATCTTTCTCCTGCTCCTTGTCCCGTACCTTGTCTCGACCTTTTTCTCGCTCCTTGCCCTGATTTTCTCCTTTTTCGTGTTCCTGGTCCCCATCTACGTCCCTGTTGTGTTCTATCCGGCTGGACTTCGATGTGTCTGGTCGTCGTACTGTAGAGCCTTCATTTTCCCGATCTTTCTGCCTCTCCTCTTTGCTCTCTCGAGTGGACTCTGAACGTCCTTCCTGTTTTCTGGGAGTTTCATGACTTTTTCCCTCAGGTCTTACCTTATCTGGTTTACCGTCATGTCTGTGCTTGGAGGGATCAGATTTTTTTTCCGAACTGACTTTGTTGGAGATCTCGCGGCGGTTCTCATGCTTGTGTTTGGGAGTCTCTGGTCGTCCATCTGAAACCGTTTTTTGTGGCGTAGTTTCCACTCGTTGCTTAATGACTTCTGGACGACCATCTACATTCCTCTGCACCTCTCCATCTGTCTTTGATTTAAGCCGCAAGACCCCAGTGGATTCAGAGCTATCTTCTGGCCAGCGCTGGGCTTCTGCTGCAGGCACAGGACAGGAGTCCACTGGCCCTTCCACCCTGCCTGCCTGCTGTAGGTCTATACTGACCATCAAGGCCGGTCGACTGGCTCCATTACTAGCAGCACAAGCCTCTTGAGGTACCAGTTTGTTCCCAGCATTACATCCGCCACCCACGCCAGGTGTTCCAGAAGCCCCTGCGGTGCCCGCAGCTCCTGGTTCCTGAGGGTACGAATCCTGCTTTCTCTTCTTTAGAGGTTTATCTGCAAAGTTAAGAGTCATACAGGTAAGAAGCCACATTCAATACATTTACATTGTATCAACAAATATGAGTGGAGTTTGCTCTAAGGTAAGGTGTGCAGTTGCTTGAAATTGGACGCAATGAAATTGCTAGCAGTAATAAAAGCGTCATACATTAAAGCATTTAGATATTTAATTGAAAAGCACGCACGTCAAGTGACAACTACAAAATAAACAACCTTTATCTTGAACTTCCTTGGAGCAGCGTTCTCGTTCTATAGCGGATTCCCTCTCAATCCTTTCGATCTCAGCAAGAGCATCCAGCTCTGCCTCGTCGTAGGGGGTTCCACTAACCACCCCAGGTTGCTTGGCTGCAAGTGCCCCAGTGTTCTGTAGTACAGGAACCTGATGGTAGGCAGACTGCTCACCCGGAAGACACTGTCCTGCAGAGAGCCGTTCCTGGGGGTTCCGGTGGTATGGTATGCTATTGCACGATAGTTCATTCTCAGCATCTGAGCCATGCTCTACAGCCGACAGTGTCTCAGCTGACTGCTCAGTCTCAGAGGACTTCACTCGAGACAACTTTATTGTTAGTTTCGTAGAGTCTTTAGTGGGTGAGCTGACAATGTCGTACATGGCACCTTTACTCCCCTCTTCTTTCATTAACTTTTTCTGCTTCTTTTTCCGTTCAGGAGAGTCCAACAAAAGGTCAGGAGCAGAATCTCTTGGGGAGGTGTAGGGTGGAGGAGACTGAAGAATCAAGGGTGGCCGAGATCCAACTGAAATGTAACCAACATAAACTAGAAAAATCATACTTCTGTTTTAATCAGCAATATGGAAACATATTATGAGCTTTTGAAGTGAACCAGATTGGTTGGACTATTCTCAGGTGCAGTGTAGTACCATTGTGCCTGCTGTACCCTTAGCACTCAGAAAAATATCAAAACTCTTTGGTCATTTTTGGGGGAGATGCTAATGGTCTAATCAGATTCAATGATCTATGCTAAGCTGCAGCTAAAAGTGCTACTGCCACACCCAGAGATCAGCTGAATCGAAGACAGTAAAACTCACCTGTTTAACTCTATGGGAGTTGGAAAATGAACCTATTTTCAAAAATAGTGGCGTGTTCCTTTAACATGAGGAGAGTATTCGTTTCTCAGAGCTGCTGTCTTATCTGAACATATTTCCTTAGTAGAACAACATGCATATGCAGGCTGTACAGACAAGTACAAGCATACGTGTAAAGGATGTGTGTTCAAAGTGACAATAACAAATTAAACAGTGAATCTGTTATTATCTCAAACTTACAGTTGTACACACCTGTCGGTAGTGAAGACTGTGGTACTTACATTAAAGTACCCAAAGTACCCTCACTAAAAAGACTAGTGAGGTTGTAAATAGGGGCCTTAAAGCACACCTAAAAATGGTATAGGTATAAAAATTGGGGTTCAATTTACCTTTTCCTTCACTTCCAGCAGGGGAGCAGACAGAGCGTACAGGAAAAGAGGCGTTTCTCAAAGCGGGGTCACTCTCCTGTGAAAACACGGACAACATGGCTTGTAAAATGTGCTGTTAATACAGATCCAGGCCCAGTCGAATTAAGATAAATAATCCGGAGGCAGAAAAATATATAGGCATATAAAAACTTTTGTTGACAAGCACTCACATCATTTCCAAGTCTCTGGACGATGCTGATGTACTCATCGTTGGAGCAATGCCTCGCATTATGGTTGGAGTTACCCGATACTTGACAGGAGACCTTGTTGTCATGGATGTTTCTCATGCCACTAGGAACGATCGGACTGGATACGGATACTGCAACACACAAAAACAACTTATTTGTCAATTTATTTTTAATTGGAATAATCTGAAATGTTAAATTGTTCACAAGAACAATACGAGAATACAAGTTATATATGCATTAAAAATTAAATGCATATTTCAGTTTTTGATTTTAACAGCAAGGGATGGTTTTCAGTCGCATCATTCAGCAAGGGACAGGGATAAAAGAAGATTCACTAAGAACCAACCTTATTAAAACCACTTTTCCCTGAGCCTTGAGGTGTTTTTAATACTACAGATACTGAAAATGGTGACAATCCTCTTGAGGTTCTCTTCAGAGGGGGGAGCAGGAACTCACCTTGCTGGATCTGTTGGTGCTGAGGGTAGCTGGGTGGGTGGCTGTACTGCATGTAGCCTGCGGGACTCTGTGGTGCATATGGGCTGGGCACTGGGCTGTTCTGCTGGGGCATGTACCTGGTACCAGAACCCGCCTGAGGTTGAACATATCGGCTGTTGAGTAAGAGCAGAACTGGTCAATATACAGACTGGAAATTGAACCAGGCTTTTCTGCATATTTTATTTACTTCACTCACACTATATGCCGTTCAAACGGTATGCTGTTTGCCACTTACCTATCTAACCTAAATAAAAAGGAAACTGGAACAGTACCTGGGAGGGCTCGGAGTTATAGTGGTTTGCTGGTAGTTTGACGCCGGACTTCCATGCATTGAATTCTGAGGCATCTTGTACGGTGGTATCATTGGCTGTTGCATTAAACCTTCAAAGCAAAAAGTAAAGACAATTTATTATTTAAAATCCTGACTTTATTTGGCAAATGACATAGCGATTCAAGCTCATATTTGCCATGCTGTCTGAGTAGAACTCCAACTACATAAATTAGTTTTAACTCAGTTAGCAATAAAATAACATTGCGCAATTTGTGACGCAACCATAAAAAATATTGAACACTTCCAATATTTGCAAATATACACCACTGTTCAAAAGTTTATTTTGAGTTCATTATATTTTTTATAATGTAAATAGTATATAGTAAATAAAGACTTCATTTTAATAATTTCTGTTCTTTTGGACTTTATATTTATAATTTTCCACAAGAATATTTAGTAGAACAACTAGTTTCAAGAACTTTGTGCACAAATGAGCATATTAGAATGATTTCTGAAGGATCATGTGACACTGAAGACTGGAGTAAAGGCAACTGATAATTCAGCATTGCCATAGCAGAAAAAAAATAATTTAAAAATATGTAAAATGTTGTTTCAGAATATTATCATGTTTACTTGGAAGACTTAAATCAGAAAAAAAATTCTTGCAGATCCCAAACTTTTGAACAGTAGTGCAAGCTCAGAGTCGAAATGTAAAAATATAGCAGCTTTAAAGAAATTTGGATTTCATACATCTAAAATTATAATTAAAGTTACAACTAATTAACACTAACTAGAGTCTGGAAGCTATAAAAAAATGGGATTTCTAATTCAGGGAGCTTAAACAGAGATCACAGAATAAAAGCATGCCCAGACTAAACAGCTTTATTTCTGCAGTTTCTCCTTACCGCCCTGAACCCCGTATCGGGTGGGCGTACTTTTCTCCCTGAAGACATTGGGGTTCCTGGACAGCACCGTCTGTAGCAGTAGAGGCACATCTCCTTCCGGGTCATCACTGCCCAAGTTGTCCTTCAGCTCTCTGTATGTAAAACCACAAAGACTGAATGAGACGCACAGATATTTCTCATTTCATGTAAAATAACCACACTTGGTGAGATTGCACCGAAGGAAGGAGACCAAGATGAGATACCCACATGTGCTCGGTGGACACCTGGTTGAGGCTGTGGGCCAGCTGGGACACCAGAGTGTCATCACGCCGGGACAGCAGACAGCTGACCTCCTCTGCGATCCTCCCATTATATAGCAGGCTCTTAGTGGTGGTGGCAGGTAGAGGGGAAGGGAGAGGCAGCTGATTTAACACTGAGAAATAAACACACAAAAAATGAGTTATTCCTCGTCACAACACGAAGCATGAAATACTTCACTCATTTCTAGGGGACTTCCCGTTTCGATCCAGTCAAAAAGAAAATGATTGCCTGTACAAACCAAGTCCAAGGCCTATCGATTTAAAACGTATGAATAAACATTTAATCAACATCTTTGATAGCCAATCAAAAGAGGCCATTTTTCAGTATATACCGTGTGATCAATAGCACTTTCAATGAATGCGTTTATCTGTGTATGACACAAAGACACTTTATCTTGAAGAAGCGTGGTCTGCCTCTTATGGTAGCATTTTTAAATGTGTCTTTAACAGATACTATTTGTATAAAGCACTTGTTAAGAGAGGTTTGTTATACAAGTTCAGGTAGCAAGCATTTGTGCAACTTACGGTCAGTGAGGCTTGCGATCCCAGCGAGAGTGGTGATGGGAACATGAGGCATATCCCCATTCATGCTGAAGAAGGGGAGGGAGCTCGCGTGGATGCACAGGTCGCTCAGTGTTGCTGCTCACTGATCCACCTTTACATCTTTCGCTGCAAGAGAAAGAAGAGGGCGTGATGACATCATCATCAGATTCTGTATTAGGAGAACTTTCTTTGCGACCATATGGAAACAATTCCAAATAAAATACTTTTAGGAATATTTCATTCCTATTTCAGTGCTATGATACTAGAAAACAAGAGAACAGTACAGATCAAGTTATTACAGGTCTGATGACACTAGTTTTTATTTACTTCATCTTGTCGGTTAGTTGAAAATATTTAAATAAAAAGGTTTTTATTGTGTTGGTATTGTTGGCTAAAATGACAAGCTTTAGTTTCATTTGTTTTGGTTTTTATACTATCATTAAAAAAAATCTATAGCCTACTTCTATACAACAAGGATGAATTAATTTGATGAATAGTTGGAATTTTACAAAAGATTTTAAGATTTTGATTTTAAATGCTGTAACCGTTCTATTCCTCAAAGGAATCCAGAAAAAACATTTCCACAAAAATTTTTAGTAAAACCTTTTCAACATTGATGATAAGAAATGCTTCTTGCGCAACAAATCAGTCGATTCGAATGATTTAGAAAGGATCATGTGACACTGAAGACTGGAGTAATGATGTTGAAAATTCAGCTTTGCCATCTCAAGAGTTAATTACATTTTTAATAAATGTAACAAATATCAATGTTTTACATTGCAATATTTTTAAACTGTTAATATTTAATAATATTACTGTTTGTACTGTATTATTGACCAAATATATGCAGCCCTTGTGCATATAATGCTGCTTTAGAAAAATGTTAGCAAGCCCTTTTTTGATTGGTTGTGTATATTTTTTCTCAACTAGTTTTGCCTCCATAACACAGATGACAGCTTTGCAAACACCATGTTTTTCTTTATAACATGACCACTAGATTTAAAATAAACATAACACTGATTGCTAGCACTGACATCTGGAAATCTGGAATGTAAAACACAGAAACGCCAAAGGAGGTAGATAACTATAAAAGAAGAACAAAAATTAAGCCATGGAGCTATATACATAAAAACAAAAAGGTTCATCTTAAACTTACCATATGCATTATGCACAGAACAAAAGAGGCACCAAGCAAGGCCAAAACTACACGCGCATCTGCTCATCAAATGGGCTTTATTTTGTAGTTGCCCCTCCCCCCTGTGCTTCTAAAACTGCCTGCACTCCTCTAGGAGGGTTTTCCTATCAAGCAGTGGGACAGGCTGCAGGAGACACGGTCCTGTTGAAACAGGAAGGTCTTCCCCAGACAGTTGCAACAAATTTGGAAAAACCTAGAGTTTGGCTTCAGCTGCTCAAGAGCCAATCGTTTCCTCCAGCAAACCACCAGAGTCTCAGTAAGACTCCAACATCAATTCCAAAACATAAAAGATGAGCAGCTGCCTGTGGATGCCCCACGTTTTACTGCTACAAGAGCAACTGGAAGCAGTGGAACGGAGGAAACGTTCAGAAAAAATTACTTGAGATGAACTGCATTTTCTTTTTATGGTAGTGGTCTTTGTAAAATTTTTTTTTTTTTTTTTTTTTAAACAAATAGATTTTTTTTAAGGATTAAAAACAATAATGAAGGCTAATTTATTATTATTATTATTAATAATAATAATAGAAACAACATTTTAGACACAAACATTGCAAATATATTTCATATTATTAATTGAATAATGATAATTCATAATAATAACAACTCATTTTTACATTACGTACATCACATATATTGTTAATAGTGATATTACTATTACGCAACACGCAATTATAATTATTTTATTATTATGCACAAAAAAGTATGAATATTTTTATTTACATTTAGAGAACACACACATCTAGTTATTTTTTGGAACGAACCTTTAGCATTCGAGAACAACTACAATTGCATATAAACAGTACGGCTAACAACTTGCAGAATAATCCAATAATTCTACAGGTGGTTCAGGCAGGCCGGCATCTCTAAGTGATGGCTACATTAACATAATATTTAGGCAATAATTACATAACATAACATAAAAAGGCCATACACTGTGCAACACAAATGTAGATATGCATGGGTAAGACAGAGCTTCCATCCACAGACTTTGGACTACATAGGCTGGTATATAAAGGATAACTTGATTGATACTCCCAACCAAACCTGACCAGTTCTCTCTCTCTCTATTTCAGTAATTAACTATCTAGTTTGGGTGACTCATCATGGTGCCTTACCAGAGATCAGTGTAATAGTGAAAAAAGACCAGGAAAAGTGCTACAATGAATTGCATTGCTGTACTGGCAAGTCGTTACCAGTTCATCTTAGGAAGCTTCATCGCGTCTGTTAATATATTAAAGGTAAATACATAAGTATAGGTCTCCGATGTGAAATCTCGTTCCCAGATTACAGCCACAGCGCAATGTTTCTGCACCACCAGCTGCTCCAATAAAACTCCACACAACAAATCAGACAGTCTTGTCATAAACGCCAGAGATTTCTACTTTAATCCCTTCTCAGAAGCCACTGTTATGAAGCCAGAATCTTGTCAACAGACAGAACTTTAAATTTACTTTTGGTGTTTGATTTGTGCAGGTTTTGGAAATCAGCTGCTAAAGCTAACTGAATCCTAGCAGCTTTTCATTCATTCATTCATTCATTCAATCTTCGCAGTCATAAGGACTCTTTCAAACGCAAACTGGATTTATAAAACGAAAGCCGCAAAATTTAGTTTTAAAATATATAAAATAAACCTATTTTCTATAATAAGATCGTTTGATTATACATGACTGATAATTTTATTCTGCTCTTGGGGAAACAAGCATTATAAATGTTCACAATAGTTATAATAGTACTACTATTATTACTACTAATCTCACTTTGACTTCAGTCGTGTCACATATTCTTAAGCAAACCTATAAAATTGACAGTAAACAAGCACAGAAACTAATTTCATATTCGCCTTGGTGAATGAAAATTATGAGCTGCAGGTAAAATCCTTATGAATACATTTTTGGACGCCAGCATTATTCAATAAGAGTGTATTGTTTGCTCTTTATTTTGACAGATTCTCAAAGGTCTGCTCTAATTAGATATGCAGAATTAATAAAACTCCTCTTATGTCTAGTAAGTTCAGCTTTAAGAACTCAGTATTGTTTATTCTGATGAATAGTTAATCAGGTTTTAGTATCTAACCTAGAAGGCTATTATATTGTTTAGTGACCTAAACGCTGAATAAGAGAGAGTTTTTGTTTCTTCTAACTAATGAGAACTGCTTAAAATGGCTATTGTTTATAGTCTGTTGGCTATTAAGTTTTGTCCGAATATTTTTCATGATGATTTCCAGTTAGTACGGCTTGTCCTGATATGATTTAGTGTACTCTGACAGATGCTGGAAACGCTTTTGCTCTCCAAGCACAGCATTGTTTACTCTGATGGAAGGTGAATGAGGTTTACTCTGAGAGGACAGTATTGTTTACTCTGGTCTGCGGAGCTGCAGGCCTGTATGACTCTTATCTCTGGGCTTCAGGTTCAGTTGCACACCTGCATCTCCGGATGAACCCCCCTGGATCGCTCGAGTCCGTTTAAACGGCCCGTTTCGGCCTTTCGTTCGCGAACCATCCGAACCGCGGATTTGCCTGCGGGCCCGCACCGAGCTAACGCGTATGCTAACGCGGAGCGAGGGCTGCACAACACCAATAACCTTTCGGGAAGTCCGAAGCAGTCCCACCTCGAGAACGGACTGCTAGGATTCCCCCCTCGGAACCAGCGAAACGGGCCGGGCGCGTTTACCTGAGGCTCTGTTGTTGAAAGGTGAAGGTGGAGAGGTTCGGGCTCGCTGTGTCCCTCTCACAACAATAATCCGGGTCGCACCGCTTCCTCTCACTGCGAACATGAAGACGGACTGGAGGCGGTCATTCCTCTCGCAGGCGCCCGCGGAAGCTCGCACTTTACTCCGGACGATGGCAGAAAAAGATTCGGTGCCGAGAGGCTCCTGGGCGCTCATAAAAGAATCCACACAGACTCTCTCTCTCTCTCGCAGAACAAAATGCCGACCGGAAGCACTGCTGCAGGAATGACTCCCTCCACCGGCGCCGAACCAACCAGCAACGACCCGCCGACTTCCGCTGCCTGCTCTCCTCCCCTTCCCTCCTTCTTCCATCCGCCGCTTCCCATCCTCTCCTCTATCATCCTCCACTCTGTTTTCTTCTCCCCTCTCTCTTCATTCACGCTTTTGCTTCCCGGTATTCATTCAATTTGTATAAATAACGTTATGACTTATTAGGAAAATACACTTTTTTTTTAATTTGAGGCAAGACGCTACATTGAACATTGTTTTGCTTTCATAACAATCAGACTAACGTTAGTGGAAAGAAAACATCCAAATACATTTAAAATGGTTTCATTTATTGCATTCAATCTGTAGATTTCGATTACAACACAATAAAGGAACTTTTCTCGTTTTTTTTTCATGCATCAAGCCAGACATCTCCATATATATATATCCGCATATATAATTCTCCTGATTTGATATAAACATTTATTATTTACTGTTTAAATCAACCTGTGTTTAAGTGAATTCCAGATTTCTGTTCTGGAAGATATGCAAATGATTTATTTTTAATTAGATAATGCATCATTTGTATATTTAGGCATAACAGAAAACTTGCAATGCAAAATGTAATTCGTAAATGAATGGGGGATGTATGGTGATATCTATTAGTACTACTAGTCTTTTAAAATTACTATTAAAACTTGGTTGAACTAAAATAATTGATAATAAAAAAATAATAAAGTAGATATTACGCTAATATTTGCCTCATTTTAAATCAATGTGTTTTTGTTAATATAGGCTACTATGCAGCTGCTTGCAAGCTCCACTGCGCCCTCTTACGGTACGTTAGACATAATAGGGGATAGTTGTCACAATTCTTACACCAGTAAATTTTGTAACGTAGATATAGGCATATACATTAAACTCTATTAAACATTTACATGTGGAAAAACTATGCACTGAGTACCTTTTGTGACAACATACCCCAACGTCAAGACATAGCCTGCTGTCATACAGAGTGGGATAATAAGCAAAAATTAACATGCTTTGTGGCAAAATATAGATAGGAAACCCATTATAGAAAAGCAACCCTGTAAAGAAAAAAGGCTGGCCTAATGCACAAAAAATAGGCCAAAACAATTACGATAAATACGATACATTTTTCGTAACGATAATTACGAAACTTATGCGTTTATACTGGACTTTTAGCATTGAGGACAAAATTCTCAAAAATAGTCTAATATAGGCAGGTTTTGAAATAGATACAGAAAACAAGCAGTTTGTGTAACTGGACGTTTAAATTAATTGTGCATTAACCTTTTTGGAAGTAGTGCTTTTGTTGCTTGAAGAAAATCATTGATCACTAGATGGCAGCATATGTGCGTTTAGAATAATTAGGTTGGAATAGTTTTTTATGGCGTGAAGTATAGGTCTGTTTAAGTCTATAGCTATTAGATTGTCTTGGCCTTTTAAATATATTAATTATATACCATCCTCATTATATTTTCATTAATTCTCATATCATAATATCATAAACTAATATCATAAATAAAACAAATTCCACACAATGCATTCACCACTCTCCATTTTATTCAAAACTATATTTAACACACAACATCCGTATGCTCTTTATTCTATACTTCTAATCACCCATTTTGCTTTTTATGGAATTGACAGGAAATATACAGCAACATGAAAAAAAAAAAAACTAGCATTTTTAAAAAGGCAAACAAATATAAGATCACAGTTTTCAGCTGAGTACATGTGAGTCCAACCTGTGTCTATAGCATGTTCTCAAAAGATTTACAGTTTTCAAAATGACCCAGTTTTGTATGTCATTGCAACCGTAGGACCGTTAACATTCGGTCCATTTCCTAAAATCAGTAGCAGCTACATATTATATCTATTTATCAATAATGTTAGCAAATGGCATTAAAAGGGTCAGTGTATGAACTATAGCAGGATAAAAAAACAACAAAAAAAATCTCAAACGCATAAGTATGTGTGTGTTTGGTTAAGATTAGTGGTGCAGAGCTGATGAAAAAAATCTAAATATCTGCAGTAATACCTGCTGTCTTTCAAAGCTAAACATTTCTCTTGATATTTACAGTTTGAAATATTTTATACTCAATATTATACGATACTCACTTTATATACGGAGCCCAAAACTATTTAATCTTGGAATCCTGCCAACTTCTGTCTGTTCTGCCTCAGATGAATAATTTACTGACATTCATTTCTGTTTAAAATCCGTTCTGTGTACAGTCATGACCCTGTCCATTTAGCCCCGGTTTCACCGACAAGGCTTAAACCTAGTTCTAGAAATAATGTAAATCTGAGCTGTTTCAACTCAAAGAAACTTGACTGATCTTAAAAGATGTCAGGACCTTTGTTTTATCTTAATATGCACATCAGTAATGCTTTTTTTCTAAGGTATGTTTATAAAACATTAACTTAACTGTCCTAATTGAACTATGACCTAATCCTGGTTTAGCCCTGTCTATGAAACCGGGCCTTCAGGTTTAAATCTTGCTGCTTGTATTACAGCGCATGTAACAAACGCTGGTCACCAACATGCCAATGCCCTTCACATAGATTCACATTCAGCTAATTATTAAAATACTGAAAAAGCAATACAAAACAATGATTATGATGTATTTTTATCAAGGTAAAACTCTCATGCCGAATCAATTTAACAATCGGTATGACCTGCAGACAGGAGACAAAGCACAAGAACAACATTACAGTAAAAGGTCAAAAGTAGTTTGAAAACGAAATATTAAAAAACAAAATTAAATATACATATACAATGCCCTTTAAAATATTTGGACACTTCAAAAATGTATGTATTTTATTGCACACCAAGCAGCAACTTGGGGCTTTTATTAAAACTGACTTTTTTGTTATCGCATGAAGTTAAGTGTAGTTCATATCCATAATTATGAATATTATTCCAAGTTTGACAACCAGAAAGTGTCCAAATGCTTAAATAGCATGCTTATACTATATTTCTTTTTCCATTTAGTTTGATATTTCCTTATTTAAAAGCAATTCAATTCTTATATTTTTAAGTGAATCTCAAGTGTTCATACATTTTCAGGGCCACTGTACATATACAAACACACACAAAAAATCCTTGGTTGGGGCATTTTCTACATCTTGGTCTCGCTGTCTGGTGGCTTCTCATTCTCATATTCATTCTCCTGAGGGATCATCTGATAAGGTTTCTTCACTTCATTCTCCTCCAGCACTGAGCTGCCCAGCTCCACATCGCCCATCTGAAGCTCATCTTTGGACAGGAACTCTATGATTCCAGCTCCTATTGAATCTCCCAGGACGTTAGTTGTCGTGCGCAGTCGATCGCTGTGAGTGCAAAGGAAAAGTGAGCAAAAGAGGAAATGAACAATCAGAACAAACTGAGACAGTAAATATCAGCGATGCTTGTTTAGCTGTCAAAAAGTTTCCTACTTTCATTTCAGTTTTCATCCTAGTTTAAAAAGAGGCTCTTTCAGCTGTGTAACTTGTGGGGATCTATCTGGAATGATTAATTTGGCCAACCTAATTACGTTTCTATGTTAAAACCTATTGAATTACATGAAATTCACAGAAAAAAAATGGAGCAAGTCTCATGGGAACACATCAAAGTGTGTCACCTGGGTTGATAATGAAAAAAAAATGAAGGGAGTCCCAAATAAGAGGAAAGATGAAGTGACAAACGCACTCCCTTTTCATTCTTGTTTTGCCTTATTTTGCTAAATACTTCAGTGGATGTATTTCAATACCGTTAAGCAAATCAAATCACGATTTTATAAGTGCTCACTCACAGGAACCAATCAACTGCAATGATGAGGGTGATGTCATCGGTTGGGAGTCCGACAGAGGTCAGCACAATCACCATTGTGACCAAACCAGCCTGTGGGATTCCGGCCGCCCCGATACTTGCAGCAGTCGCTGTGATGCTGTAGTATTAAAGAGAATATTAAAATCACACTTTATTCAGTTTTCTTTAAACTGTGAATTATTCACATTTCAAAATAACCCACCTAATGGTTATGATCTGCCCAAAGTTCATGTCCATGTTGTTAACCTGGGCGATAAAGATGGCTGCCAGGGCTTCATACAGCGCTGTTCCATCCATGTTGATCGTTGCTCCGACAGGCAGCACGAATCGAGTCACGCGCTTGTCGACTTTGTTATTCTCCTCAAGGCATTTGAAGGTAATCGGAAGAGTGGCTGAACTGGGAGATTACAAAAATATGAAAAAGTGAAATGAGAGTAAAACATGTCTGATTTCGGCAGCTTGATTTTGTCAGACTTACCTGGAAGAGGTACCAAGAGCCGTGATGAGGGCCTGCAGCAAACCTGTGATGAAGATGAAGGGGTTCTTCCGTGTGATGACGAAGTAGAGAGTCGGGAGAATAATCATGCCGTGTATCATGAGGCCGATTATTACTGTAATCGTATACATGCCCAGCTGACCGCCCATCTCAGTGATGTCATCCATCTCCACAATTTTTCCAGCAATCAGAAAGAGGATACCTATAGGTGCATACCTGGGAATAGGGTATGGTGTTTAAAGATACAATACCACCATTCAGGTTTGTTATAGAGGTTTTATTTTAAACTAGACTAAGAAAAGAAACTGATTCAGATTAAGGTTTCCCAAAATGTCAATGAGTTACACATGCGATGAAAAAGGGGTCATGAAAAAGGGTCACACAAAATTAGAGCACAGGGCACATTTCTGTCCAGACAGAAATGTAGTAGAGTGAAATTATGGAAAGGTGTTTCTGTGGTGAATTATAATGAAAGTATTTTAGTAAGTCAATCAATAAAATTCCAATAATTAATTACCAATAAACTGTAAAAAAAAAAAAAAAAAAATATATATATATATATATATATACTGTATATATATATATATATGATTTTTGAATGTAAAATGTAAAATCAACCCTTTTCTGTTTGTTTAATATGTTGACATTTTTTTATTCCTGTGATGGTAAAGCTGAATTTTCAGCATAATTACTCCAGTTTACAGTGTCACATGACCATTAAGAAAATATTATAATATGCTTAAGAAATATTTCTTATTATTATCAATGTTAAAAACAGTTGTTCTGTTTAACATTTTTGAGGAAACCATAATACGTTTCAGAAAAAAAAATTTCTGTATACTATCTGTCAGTCTATTTGTTAAAGTGTTGGGATAGCAGAATTAAGAGATAAATTCATTAATAAAATGTTATGCTCAGTCATAAACTCATATGTTTAAAATAATAAGCGGATATTGGAACCCCGCTGTATACTACACTGACACAGTTTTTAATCTAGTTTACTTTTTAACCATTGTTTGTGTGACTGGAATCACTCACCACATAATAATAGCAACAAGTCGCATGATGGCCTCGTTGAGGGAGTCGAAGAAGTCTCTGAGAGCCTGTCCCTGTTCCTTCATATTCCCAATGATCAATCCGAAGCACATTGAAAACACCACCAGCCCGAGGGCATTAACTCCGCTGGTGGTGCCCGAGAGAGGGATCACTTCCTCTTGGGCAATCTCTTGGGTGGCGTTAGTTAGGTTGAATATCGAATCATTCACGATCACCTTCACGTGAATGATCCTCTTGCCATATTGTGTCTTGAACTACAGGAGAAAGAAGAGAAGAAAGGTAGTTTTAAAAATGTGCAAGAATCTGATTAATACGGTCTGTGTTATTCTGATGCAAAAATTGCTAGAAACGTTCTACAGAAAGAAGGTTCTTTTATTTATTTATTTATTTTTTGTTCTGGTTGACTACAGGGTGTCCCTGCGGAGTGTGTCCGGACAGACTGTGAGCCACTGTCAGGCTCTTCAGTGTCATTATCTTGCCATTTCGGTCTCATTATATCCAACTGTGGCACCATTACAGCTCTGCCAATGCTCTTAGCCGGACCAAACACAGCTGTGGGTCGAACTCAAGCCAGACTCTCAAAATGCTAAATGGAAAATGTCTATTCCTTACATGCTAAGTTAACTAGCTTGGGCCAGCAGGAGGAGAAATGAAACGTTGTCAAGACTTGTGAGCAGTGTTGGTATAATTATAAATTCAAGGCCTCCCAGAAAAACATTTTGGATCCAAGAGTGATGAATTTTAAGTTTTCGTCCTTTGAGATGTCAACACGTCTCATCAAATCTATTGATAAATTGACTTCCTGCTGAACAGGGAAACGTTTCAGAATTTCAGCCCAAACTGCTCGTGAACTTCATAACCCTTTTTTTATATATATACTATTATTTCTAGATTATATTATATTAGACAATTTTTTTTGCGCAAAGAAACCACATTGTTATAGTGTTATTATATGTTATAGTGAAATACATGTTTGAATACCTTTTTAGCAAAAAAATAAAAAAAATAAAATAAAATAAAATAAAATAAAATAAAATTAAATTAAATTAAATTAAATTAAATTAAATTAAATTAAATTAAATTAAATTAAATTAAATTAAATTAAATTAACAAAAATGTAACATCTCATCATAATGAGAATAGAAAGAGACAATATTTAATAAATCTTTATGATTATCTAGGATGCTATTTCAAAAAAACTATTTTAAAATAATAGGATCATGTGAAAAACATTCTCACCTGTTGAGTGCAGGCCTGAACCAGATTAGGAGGAAACATGTTTCTGCAAAAAAAGTGTATATGGTTAATAAAGTCTGTGGTTTATATCATTATTTTAGAGAAACCAATGACTAAACCAGTCCATTACCTGATGAGGTCGAGGAAGGCATCGGCTGGGCTGACCTGCTCGATCTTCTGCTGTTTAGTGAATTCCTCCTTTGAGCCTTTGCCCGGGTGGATAATCAGAACCATAATGATGCCAATAAACACTGCAATAAAAGTGGTGGTCATGTAGTATATGACTGCACGCATGCCCATCTTTCCAGAGGCCCGACTGTCCAGCGCTGCCATGCCTAGATAAAAAATAAATAAGAATTCAGTATTCCTTTCTATGAGAATCAACCAAAATCACATTTGAATAAACACGTGGTTCCACATACAGTACCATTATTGCTGAAAAGACCATGGGTTGTTTCCCAAAAGGATTTTAAGCCTAAATTTATCATATCTCAATTGGTTTCAATGGGTCTACGATACTTGAACTTGATGCTTTTGAGAAACGCAGCTCTAGTCTTATACCAAGACTTAAATACAAAATCTCAGCAGAAACTGTACAGACACGATATGTGGAATGACAAAAGATGCATGACTTAATCTTCGCTCAGCTGAAAAATACTATATCGCTCGACTTTAGAAGCCTCTTTGGATTAAATGCAATCATTGTAGAATTCAATGGAGCTAAAAGACTTTGACTTGCCAACACAAATTAAGGTTTTAATTTTGAACAAGTCAGGGGCCTTTCTGCAGTCCTGATCCCCAGAGCAGAAAGAGAAAGCAAGCATTGTTTGGTCCTCTCGTCCTGCTGGGGGCCCAAACTTCAGCATCTTTTAAAGTTCAGCCTCTCACTTCACAATTTCCTCTGTTCATACTCCATCTCTCTCACTCTCTTGATCTGCATTCGCTCATCTCTCTCAGTCGCGGACAGGCCTGGGAAATTCCTCCACCTGCCTGTGTTTCAGCGGTCATGCCACCCTCTCTATATCTCCACAGCAACAGCAAACAGTCTCCCAATGCACTTGTATCAAACCAAAGAAATGACTCATGTTGTGCAGTAACAAAGGAGTGAATAAACAAAACAGCCCCCTCTCACACCCAAGTGTGCCACAATTACAAAATTGTAAAAAAAAATTTTTACATTTAAAAATAGTTTTTGTTATTACTAACCAATCATAGTTTGTAGTTATATTAACAAAAAAGTCTGAAGGAAGTTCTGTCATTCTTCTGTTTGTATGAAGTGAAGCAGCAGGGGTGGGAGGGGCTGAACTCGTCTTTACAACCTCTGCCTCATTCTCACTGACACTTTTAATAGAAGCACAAAGAGGTCACTGTCTACAAACCAGAAACGGAGCCCAGCGTACGGCTATGCCTTACGGAGACACAGCTGTAAAACCTGTTTCCTTCAAAGTTGCTACTGCTTTTGATGGTTTGATAACATCCAAATCAAGAAGCATTGAGACTTCATTGCAGTTCATAAGACTGACTTTAATTCTGGGGCCCTTTAATTCTTGAGCTGCTTCTTGTTGGCATTAATTGTCCACTAATGCTGCTTTTCATCCCTTTTCTCTTAACGTCCTATAGAATTTGTTCATTAAGTCTAGCCACTCCCTCAACTTCGAATTCAAGCCATTCTTACGTTTTCAGTCTATTAAGGACTTGGTTTTACTATGGCTGTCAGTAAAATTCTCAAGGCCTGGGACAACATTTTTATAGGTGGATCCCATCAGCCCAGAATCAATGAGCAGCTAGACTATTGAGGATTTCATTGGACCCTTTTAATCATATGGCTTGGGACAATGCATTGGCTGCTCCACCCCTTTTTCTTCTATTCTTTGCATTAAGAGTTAAGAGTTCAGTTATTGTTGTAGATCTTTGCAACACGTTTGATTTCAAATTTGAATTTAAACAGTTGCATTAATACTACATTTCTAGCTAAAAGAATGATCAAAACAATAAAATAGCATACCTGTAATCAAACTTGAGACAAGAAGGGGAAGCACTAGCATCTGCAGCATACGCATTAATAGTTCACCAGGAAAGGAGAAATACTTTACTTCTCTGTATGACATTTTATACGACCTCAGAGCAAAACCCAGCATGATACCTGAAAAACAAAACAAAAGCATTTTAGATCTGTCTAAAACTCTTTTCTGTCATCAATCAAAAGGCATCCATTGTCAAAAGGTGTTTTGAGCTTTACAGTAAACTAGTTTGTACAATAGATGTGTATCCTTGGGCACTAACGTAGCTTAGATGACTTGTTAGAGCAAACTCTCATACTTGAAAATGTCCCGAATGAATAGAATTTCACTAAACCAAGTGCACTGACCAAAAACCACAGCTCCAATGGTGAAGAGCACAAAAGCATTTCTTTTCAGAAAGGTCTTCACGTCATCTTTAGTGATGTCCTCCACTTTCTTCCTCGCCTTTAGGGAACGCAGGTGAATTCCCTCTCGGATCTGCTGCACACGATTGCGCGACCGTGGCTTCTCTCCAGTGCTTTTGGTCATGCTGGCGGTGTCACTCAACACACTCCGATCAAACTAGCTGGGCTGAACCGGTGACCCAAAAGAGACCCTATACACAAGAAGGGGAAAAAAAATGAAACAGACTCTTTTTAGCACACCATTGATCTAAATCCCAGATCCTTGAGTTAAAAGGGGAAAGACAGCAAAAAATAAAGGAATAACAAAATGCAACCTAAAAAGTGTAATGGAAATAATTTAATTAATGAGCACACATAATTCTAAACATTTTTTAAATTTCTTATTATATATGCAAGTAAATTCTAGCTTTTTTTTTGTTACGGAAATAAAACCCTTTATATATTTATAATTTGAACTATATAACATGTTTTAAATTACTGAAATAACAAAAAATATTTTAAATAATATATGAAATAACATTTTATGTAAATCAATTATTTTTAATTATAAGCTTATTTTAAAATATGATATACGCAAGTAAATTAAATTTTTTTATTACTGAAATAAAACACAATATATATTTAGAATTTTAAGTACATAACATGTAATTAACTGAAATTACTAAATTTATATTTGAATATATTAAATCAAACGTTTTTATTACTGAAATAAAAAAAGAAATATATTCACGTTGTAACTATATATGATATGCAGTTATACTTTGCAAATGAAAGCTTTTTTATTACAATATATATTAAATGAATTTTTTTACATTTATGCATTTTTTATTCTACAAATGAAAACTTAATTCATAAGACCTACAGCTGTTTGATCTTGTTTGAACTTTGTTGCTGAGGTTCAACAATTCTACAGAAAGCAAAAACTGCTATTTATAATAAATCTGATATCCAGGAAATGGTACTCAGCCCAAAAAAAAAAAAAACCTCCATAGCTACAAGTAGCTGAGGGAAGAAGCTGCTTACCTGCTTCCAGCGAGCTCTTGTGCTGAGAGATGCCCTGAGTGATCAGAGTTAGCCAGTCTGTTCTGAGAATTTAATAACCTTCCACCAGTAAGAAGCTCCTGATGCTCAGGATCTCAGAAGGGGAGGAGTTTAACTCCAAATAGGAGATGCTCAAGACACTTCAAAGGGGGGCCCAGTGGTGCTACATGATGGAATAGCAGGAGGCTTCTTGCTCTATTCTCACATTAAAATAAATGAAACTGTTAGGATATACCAACCAATTTAAAAAACAGTTCAGTTTTAAAAGCTATTTAACGTCAGCCTGATGCTAGTTTTGCACAAATGCTTATAACTTTCCAAGCTTTCTGTGAAGGCACACATGAGGTGGACCCCAGTGTTCAGAAATTACATCTTCTTTGACATTTATTCCTGAGAGAGGTTTTCATTGGCTGAGAACGAACTCGCTCTGTGCTCTGTGATTTCGTGGGCGAGGAATTACGCTCTCGGCAGGTCTTTGGACTATTCAGATAACACTCGTGATGAGACAGACTTCCTGCGGGGTGAAAGTTGTTTCACACACTCACCTCTCCCACAGGCCCCACAACAACAGACCTTCCCTCATTCAGTGTGTGAACCGTTCCCGTCCCATGAGGTGACGTCACCGCCGTGTCATTTACATTCAGAGTGATTAAAGCTTTTATTCATCCTGCGCACATCAGGTGACACAATAATTTGGACATATTTATTCTTTAGGATTTCATAATGAAGCAAATATAACAACAGGGCAGCAAATATAAATAAAATATATTTTATAAATAAAATAACATTAATAAATTAAACCCGATTTTATTTTATTTAATTATTAAATTAAATATAAAATTTGATTTAATTTAAATAAATTCAATATTTTATGGAAAGCGTATATAAATAAAATATTTGAATGAAATATTTTATTTGTCACCCTATTTATTGTCATATTTAATTTAATTTAACAATAAATTTAAAAATAGGGTGAATAGCCTATAACATATTTTGGGCACGTTTTCCATAAAATAAAGTACATAAAATAAAAGTACGATCTGTAAGATTTTTTCATATTTTTGAAGTCTCATGCTGAGCAAGGCTGCTTTTAATTAATCAAAAATACAGCAGAAAACACTGTGAAATATAATGACGTTTTAGGTTTAAGATGTCTATTATTCTAATGTAAAATACTCCTGTGATGCAAAGCTGAATTTTCAACATAATCACTGCAGTCTTCAGTGCCACATGATCCTTAAGAAATCATTCTGTGATTTGCTAGTGCTTAATAATCATATTTTTATTACATGAAAATAGCCTAGTTGTGCTGCTTCATATTTTTGATTTTATAACTAAGCAGCATTTATTTGATTGAATTACTTGAATGAATCAAATAAAAATAAATAATTCATTTTTATATAAAAGAAACTTTTTTTAATTGTAGTGTAGTTGTTTTTGCAACATCTGTGATATTGTGTATTTTAGCTGGTCTCTGGAAGGTTGTATTGACCAATTAGCATCCAGGACTGAAACGCTCCATTTTATAATTCATCATATCATTTTTATTTGGTCGCTGGTTGCCCCAGAGGCGTATGAAGGTTCTCCAGGCCTGAGTTCATGTGAATGAGGTTATGATGTAGGCCTAGGTCTCTGTCCTTTCTCAGAATAAGTTGGTCCTCTTCACTGGGCTCTTGGAATGTCTCTGCTTTTGTCCAGTCTCTGTGAGAGTAATCATAAACAGTGCTCGCCTTGAATGTGTAATTTGGACCAAATGCTTCCAGACCAGTAACCCCCCCCCCTCCCCATCACCCACCCGTTCCCTCTCTCTTCCCGGCAGACAAAAGAGATGAAGCACAAAAGATGCTTTCAGCCTTTCTGCTTACAGTTTTTTGAGGGAGAGCATTTGAAGACTGGTAGATTTTGGGGAACCAGGGCAATTGGGTGAGTGCATTGCATGGGTTCCCAGAACTTGTTGAGACTGAGAGTTTGGATGGAGTAGAATAGAGCCGCAGCGCCTGAAGGTATTGGTTTACAGTTCATATGAAGCACCTCAAAACATCTGATATCACTCGTTTCATGCACATTTTCTCTTGACCTTCAACCATCAAGCCAGTGGAAAACTATAACAGGTATCTTTCATTTCTACATTTTTATTTTAAGTTAAGATTTTAGGAATAAACAACCGCAGAAAAAAGACACACACACACACAGTGACATTTGAGCATTTAGCAGATGCTTTTGTTGATCTATTCCTTTTTTTTGCATGATTATTGTCTTCATTCTCTTGACAAATTAGATTTAAAAAATATTATAATATCTAAATATTACAAGTATTTATTTATTTATTACACCCTTGATTTCAGAAATAGTATTTTAATTAAACTATACATTTAATGAACAAAATGTATTTTCTTGGAGATCCTGCATCTCTGCGTATTTTCCAAAATGTATTTATTTATTTAAAATAATATTTAATACAAATATTTTTTTTAATAATTTGTGATTTTATTTCATTCATTTAACTATTGAAGTAACTCTTTAACTAAGTACTCTTTGAAGATCCTACATATCTTACTTAATTTTGTTTAATTAATTAATGTATTCATTTATTTATGCAAATAAAAATGTATTTATATATTTTACTTAAATAAATACAAATATTTTATTTAATAAATGTTATTTTTATTAACTTATTATTTTATTTGTCTATTTATTTATATTTGTCTTTAATGCATTTTATACAAATATTTTATTTAATTTTAATTTATTTTATAAATTAAAATAAAATTTTTGTTTTTCAATGTATTTTAAAACCATTAAAACCAAACACCATTTTATTCACCATTAGTGGGCTATAATCTATCGCTGACATAAGATAAGAGTGTCAGGATGACAGAAGGAAGGGTTTTCCAGCATCTCTGTGAGCTGAGGGCCTTTTAGAGACCCACTGTGATGAGCAAACTCAGTGTGTCTGCCGGCATCAATGGTTTATCACCCAGCAACCATTCAGGCCATTAGCAGAGATTCTGCTCATTCACCATGCATTCAGCAGGTCCACAGGGATGCCGCTTTGTGCAAAGAGGCTCTTTGCCCTCACAAAACAAAACTTTATATAGAAAAAAACCCAGATAATCAAAATGGAAGCAGGAAGATAATGATCCACATATGTCACTGTGTCTTTATTTATGAGAGTTTTATGTAAAATACTTGCTCAAAGGGTTCTCTGGTGTACACAGATCCAAAAAAAAGAGTAAAAAAGAAGAAATAGATCAAATAGATTTTATGTACTTTATTATTTATTTATTGAAATGTGTTTTCATACATTTAGTAAATGTTATTTTATAATGATATAAATGTTTTTTTTATAACCTTAATTAAATAAAAATGTCTCATCTCTACTATCCGAGACCAATATCTGAATATACACTGATCCAAAAATTAATAATCTATGGCATAATAACTTATTTTCCTGAGAACAAACTAGTTTAAATATGTTTTTATTCTTTAAATTAAATGTAATAATAATTTCATATCCTGCATTTTTGGAAACTAAATGAACTAAAAGAAATCTTGTTTTAATAAATGTTATTTTTATTTTATTTTTTAAGAAGAATATATATATAAACCATATTTCTCCCAACTCTATTGGAGGCCATATTATCTGAATATATCCAGATCATAAAAATTAATCATTCATGTGAACAAACTACGCTAACTCAAATTTAGTTACATTTGAATTTTTATAAAGGTTTTTTGTGTCTCTTCTCTACTATTTGAAGCATATCAGTATAAATAGCCTACAGATCCAAAAAATCTATAATTTTCATAAATATAAATAAATTAAAATATTTATATATTTAATATATACATTTTAAGACAAAAAATGTATTTCATAAATCTTTTTTTATTATTATTATTTGTTTTATTTTTAAATGTAGTGAAATGTAATCCTGTGATTCATTCAAAGAGGGAAAAGGGGAATTTCCATGCCTGGACTTGTGAACTTGAGTGGACATTTCCCTCTTCACATGACCTCATGATGACCTCACTGTGACCATGAGCAATCACTCCCACATAATCATATTCACACCACCATGTTGTTCAAAGAAAGAAAATCACTCTGAATGCATGGAGCTGGCTGTTTTGTTCAAGGCCGTTCGGGGCAACGGAATCAAAAGAAAACAAAAGACACTTCCGAGTTCACACACTTGGGAGTGGTTCATTGTATATAAAGCAGCCAGCCTCAAAAGAAACTAAAGACGTTAACGGCACTACCATGAAGCAGATCCACCTTAATGAAGTAAAATTTGCTTAGAAACGGATCTTAAAGGATGCGATTTTTCTATTCTCTTTGCAAACAGGAAACGTTCTCAGATTAATGTTTTGACAGGATTCTTTAAAGGTTATGAACAAACATTCTTTTGTTAATATTAATAGTAGTTTGATAAACAAAAAACATTCAAAAGTAACATTTTGACATTTTTGTTAAAAATTAAAGGTACGCTATTACATCTTAAAAGTTTTATATGAAAGTTTAAAGTAGCTCAAATGGAAGCCCGTTTCTTCAACAAAAATCAATAAATTAATTGAGAATTTTTTTTAATCTCATTGGCTAATTTAGAGTAATATCTTGCAATTCTTACTTTGTTTTTCGCAGAATTCCGACCTTTTTCCCTCGTCAATCCAAATCTATGAAAAACATATTTATAAATTTGTTTATATCTTGCAATTATTATTCTTTCTTCCTCAGAATCTACAACCAATCAGACCACTCATTCCGATGACGTATGCGTAGCGACGGATCGGTAGCTAGCTTCATTAAAGCAGTAGGAAAATGTCTTTACTTACTTTAATTACTTGAACCTGTCTTGAAAATTTCTCAAAACAGCTGCAACAGCAGAATTGAACGATTGTTGCTGCTTGGTACACGCCATGTTTCCAAACCTTTTATGGTTTCCGCTCCGGGGGACTTTTTTGGGAACGAAAATGCTCTAAAACGGCAGCTTTGCCAGACCAACTTGAGCTCGCCAAATGAATGTAGCATCAAAGGAAGTATGGGCAGGTCCAGGCTACAAGTTTATACCTCGCAGTTCAGTGCCCCTATTATGCCATTTTAAAGGTTGCTAATATTGCTTTATGAGTCTCTTAAAACAGCTTTACATTTTAGTTTTCTCCAAAAATAGATTTAATTTCACCCCATTTCTAAATGATTCGTAAACGACTCGTGTGAAGCAGTTCGAAGAATCAGTCTGTCTAAACCCCTCCCTCCCGTGAGTCCCCACTGCTGTGATTGGTCAGATGGCGCACTCCATTATGATTGGTCTACCACTACGTTTTCGAAACACCCATGTACTGTTTGTGGGCGGGGCAAGTTGTTCGCGAAGTAGAACATGGGCGGACATTATGCAAATATGTTACTTTGTGACGTGTGGCCGTAACATAAGAAGATTTGAATTGCTGACGACTCGTTTAGGAGAATGTGAGCCGACTCACACGATAGACAAAAACTTCATTTATCGGCGTCACAACTTTGCAGATAGTTTATGTTCACATACAGCTACATGAAAGATCATATTTGAAAAGGCATAATATGGGCACTTTAAAGTTTTATTCCGTGGCGGGAACATGCTTCCACAACAAGGCAGCTTGACTGCATAAAAACTGAGCCGGGCCTGCTTCTGAAACATTTAAAACAGAGGTTATTATCTTCATTAGAAAAGAAGGAAGAAAATAACCCATACATTTACATTTAATCGTCAAGCCTGAGTATTTCGCCAAAACAAGTAGGCTTTTTGAAGGGGCCAAATTCAGAGGGTTCTCACCCGAGGCATTATATCTGTTCCCCTCCCATCACCCTCATGGTCTATTCTCCATCCATTCTTCTATACAAACCCAAAAGTTTGAATATGTGAGGACTGTTAACATGCAGAGAGGAGCAGCATTAGTATTCCGCTCAGACAGCACAGGCCAGACTCCGCGGTAATGAGATCCGAACGAGTAAATCCTCTTTCACAGCTGGTCTCCGTGTTAGCAGATCTCATAATAGAAGTTATGTATGTTAACAAAAACTCTCGGACCGATCGAAATGTCGATTCTGAGCGAAAGATCTGAGAAATGTGACAGCGTTAGAAGTGTTGCCTGTTTCTAATTTCGGCGTGGCCATGGTGATGCCACTTGCTTAAGACACAATGTGGGATCAGATGGTTAAAGTTAAGGAGAGACACAGGACGGTTTAGGGAAAGTCTCCAACTAACAGGAATTCCCGCAGGGAGTTTTGAAGTGAATGCCAGAAACTCATAAAGCATCAAACACGAACTGATTGAAGAGGAACGCAGCACTCTTGGCTGTAGTTGGATGAGACTTCTCTCGCTGCTTAACCCAACCCGAATTAGCTTGCTGGTCTTAAGGTGGTTTTTCAGTCTGGCCTGCTGAAGTGTTCACTATACTAACTATATACCAGCCTGGGCAGATTGGGAGCAGGATTATTACAGGGGGAAAATATAGCATCACGAAAATTAACTTCAATATACAGCACACATAAAACTTTCAGAACCAGATGTAAACCCAAACACGTTTTACACACAAAACAAACAGACAGTATCCATTCCGATCTCACAAATTGGTCGCCACCATGCGGTCGCATTGAGAACTGCAGTGTCAGCTATGCTATAAACTAGGGGAAAACAACTAGCCTTTCCAAACCAATTTTCAGAAAATATTCAATCAGCCGAAAGCCGACTGTCAACACTTAAACCAAAAAGAATCGTCCCACATATTAAAAGCGCTACACCATCATTACACAGGTTTCATTTCATTTTTATTATGACAAATGTACAAGATAGTAAATCATATGAAAGAAATTACAATACAGTTAACAAAAACATCCAAAAGAGGAACAGACGAACACAAAGGACGTTTCTAAAAGCTAAAACCAGACGGCATCTGTCCATCTGCTGTCGAACTACATCAGCCAAATATCTTCAAACACTGGTGTCGGCATCCCTCATGACGTAACATCAAATTAAACTGATTTTCATGTGAAATACAAATATATACGGTGTAATTATAGGCTGGGCGTCGCTTTTAAATGAATGTCTGTACCTTTGATTATTTTTAAATTACACAAGAATTGAACACCAGCCCAATACTGTAAATAGACCACTTTGAGAGAAATGCATTGTGGTCCAAGTACCTAATGATGCTCTTGGTCTTTGCATGTCTAAAACTATATTTGTAAAAAAAAAAAAAATATCAGGGAAGTTTTATTCTCAAAATCCGATGCCCTAATGCCACAAGAGCAAATAAATCAGACTAGAATATATGTGCATGCCAAGCATAAACATTAATGTACAAGACATTTTTACACCGTTTTTGTCGATCAATGCTGACATCGAAACAATTAAACTGTCTGTTGGGCTTTGTATCCAATACTTTTTTTCCTCTGAGAACAGACCATTCTTGGAAATGTTTTAGCAATCGGTGGAAATAGGACAGAGAGACTGAAAACCCTCAAAGAAGACAAAACCCAAATAAATGCATGAAAATGAGATAGACGTGTCCACTTTGGAGAGGTACAAATGTACCTTCAAAACAAATTATAAACAACTGCAATCATAAAAGGACTGCTATGTATACTTTAAATGATTTAAAAATGCTTCTAATATGTTACAGCAGAAAACTACAGATATACACACCAGGATAATGTAAGATCATACAATGTTTCTCAGACGTGTTTTTACATCTCAGAGGGGCATCTCACGTCACGCTGCTCTCGGAAAGGTTGGAAATTATTTCGCTCTTTAAAAACAGACAAAACCAGGAGATGATGAATCTCTTCCCGCAAGCCTTGTAAGAAAAATGTATTGCTTTATAATTGATGCGAAACAATCAAATCATACACATCATTAGTAGGCTTACAAAACTAAAGGAAAACATTACAATGATTATATTCATATATTTATATAAAGAAAATGAATATAGTGCACTGAAACACAGGACAAGATGGGCAAAGAAGAATCCCTTTGATGGAATATCTGCACTAAAATGAGATGAACAGCACTAAACTTCCATATATATGAAGTATGCAAGGAATTCCTCCGAAAAACAAAAAGCGCATCGATGTGGGTGAAAGTCCTCAGCTTTTTTTCCATTCTCGAGTGGAAGATTTGGCATTTGATGCATTGAAAAGCTGCCAGAGTAAATAGTGTTTGAATTCAAATCAAATCAGGGTGTTAAAACAGTCCAAAGCAACAGAGTTGGATGCAATGTTAGTATGTTGGCATAAGCAATTTTTCACCATTAGACATCTACCAGGAATCTTTTGCACTAATGGTGCCAGCAGCTGTACGACCGAGTGATAATTTCAGGTACAAATTCTATAATAAATAGTATAACAAAACAAAGCTTATAATGACATCACTTAATAAAAACATTTATTTTTCCTTCGCCAAATGACACTATGAAACCGATCGGTAGAAATTCAACTTCCACTCCAATTAGATTATAAAAGATGAATGTTAAAAATGGCCTTGGAGTGGCAGCGAACGCTAACGGGATTTAGCGTTTGTGTGGAACCTCGCTGAAACTAAGGCCCCGCCCCCCGCTCTGCACTGACTCCACCCACTTCTGGTTCTGTCTGAAATGTGCAACTGACAGCAGTGGAGATCGAAACGCATGTAAACTCGACAAATGTCTCTACGTCAGACGTGTGAGCGTGAGCATGGCTGTGATTAGTGTAAAAAGAGGTTTTCGAGGTTGTTTCCAGAGAGGGTTTGTTAGAGAGCGATCGCTCTTATTGAACAAAAACGATACTTTAGAAGGAATATCCCAGGGAGTCTTTCGGAAGGGTTGCGTTCGCCTTCTCTTGATACTTTTGCTCAGTAAAATATTTACAGCTATTTTCCATGTGCCACCTGATCTGTTCTGCTGGCATGTTTAACAGGGACTGTGATCCGTGGTGAAAACGGGATGAGGGTCGGAAAAAAAAAAAAAAAGTAAAAAAAATGAAGGGAAAGAATAGCAAGTTATAACTGTTCACTGTTGCATACATAGTCTACGAGGTCTGTGACGCCCAAAAGGTCGTCTTCATCTTCGTCTGGCGCTGCAATCTCCATGCCATTCGGCGCTATGGATACTGCTGATGGGGCGTTGGCGTTTTTAGCCGTCACTCCTACCCCGGGTCGCGGAATGAGACCCTCCAAACCCTTCATTGGGCTCTGTCCGTTAGTTGGAGGAAGCTCCACCAAGTTGTAGTCTAGTGGACTGGGCCCTTTGCCAGTCTCCTCTGTCTCTTTCTCCGACGGGCTCTTCTTCACCTCCTCTTCACTCTCGCTGTCATCAGAGTCGATGCGGTTCACACGCTTCCGGATGGGCCGCTCCTCTTCCTCAGATTCGTCTGAGTCGTCATCGTCGTCGTCATCTTCCGACTCCCTCCGTCGTTTAAGAGACAGGCGTCTTCGACGTTTCCTGGATTCTTCCTCCGATGAGTTTGCTCTTATCTTCTTGGGTTTGCGGTCTTCTTCATCAGAATCAGCTGACTGGAAACTAGCTGGAGGAGCAAGAGCCAATATAATCATTTACATTATGCATCAGTTAATGGTATTTATCAACCTCACATTTAAAAACAGTATTTTTTGGCACAGTTTAATGCATAAGATGTTAGATTTGTATATGTACAAACATATACTAATATGTATATTAGAGGATGGATACCCGACCCAAGCCTGACGGTACCCGACGGGTCGGGCCGGGTTCGGACATAAAAAGTTCCGAAAGTTAGATAAAATAAAATAATAAAAGCAGGCTGTCCACACAAAATATGTGATGTGTCATTAGTACGAGAAACAAATTAGATCGGGCTCTGACATAAATATCTTAATGCCTGTCAGGTTCGGGTCGGGTTCGGTTGCTGCTCTGTCGGACGTGGGCTGGGCTCGGACAGAAAAATGCGGCCCGATCCGCACTCTAATGTATATATGAGCATGTACAAATACATATAATTTATGCTTATAGGATGGTGAGATTTGTTTCTTATGCTCACCAAGGCTGAATTAACTTTATTACAAATATAACACAATAATACTGTGAAATAATACTTAGAATTAAATAAAAAAACAATTTAATATTAAACAATTTATTTTTGTGATGGTAAAGCTGTATTTTTCCAGTCTTCAGTGTCACATGACCATTAAAAATCATTGTAATTTGCTGATTAAATAATTAATCGCTCAAAAAACATTTCTTATACATATTGCAAATAGCTGCACTGCGTAATATTTTTGTAGAAACTGAACTTGTAAGAACAGAAAGTTCAGAAGTAAATAATTTACCTGAAGAAGTCACTTTAATTATCAAATGTAATGCATCCTTGAAGAAAAACTAATATTTAAAATAAATAAACAAACAAAATATACTGATTCCAAATGTTTGAATGCTAAACTATATTATATCCATATCAGTCATACAGGATTCTATATATAGCTACCAGCTATTTAAAAAACTCTATTGGCTGAGCATAGAATAATTCTAGGATATTCTGTAATATTTTAGTAACATTACGGTTATATTTAGGGGACGAAATTTATAATCATTGAGCCTTATGCTGTGAAAATGCATAGATGTAAACTGCACTGACCTTCGCTGTCGGAGCTGGAAAGACGCCTGCGTTTCTTCTTTTTGTCTTTGTTAGTGCTGGCCTGTGAGCCGTCAGAATCTGAGCTTTCACAGTAATTCACCTCATGCTTGCGACTTCGATAGGACCGTCGACAGCGGATGTCCAGATCACTATCACTGAATTCACTAGAGCCTTCCGTCACTGCACGAACCCCCCCCAAACACACAGAGAAAAACAAGACAAGCAAACAGAAATATATCAGTGAACAAGCAGTAAACAGCACAGTACAAATTCAACCATTTTTTATTCAATTTTATTAACGAAAATGTTCACCTTCAGAAAACACTATTTGTTTACCTTGGCAGTTCAACCATATAAAATCAGCCTCTTAAGAGACTCTTAATTTTTAAATGTTTATATTTATTTTAACACAATAATAATAATAAAAACTACATAAAAGAATAAAATTTCTAAGTAAGAAAAAAACGTTAGAATACATACAAGTTGTATTAGTATCATTTTTTTTGCATTTATTTTATTTTTTTTATAAATGCCTCACCCATCTCCTCTTCCTCCTCTTCATCGGTTTCTAGCTCCTCCTCATCAGAGTATCCTCTTGGTTTGCGTCTTCTGCGAGGCAGCTGTTTTTTCCTCTTCGGGCAGGCAACATCGCTCCCGATGTCACTGTCTTCATAGGACGGGACTTCTGCTTCACTCTCCGCGTCATTATCAGAGGCCACAAACTCCTCATATTCAGAACTGTTGACCAATCAGAGCAGAGTAAGTGTAATTTCATCAACAGGACTCTGTAATTCTCTTGATTTAAAAGATGTTTAGCATTACTTGTCACTGAGACGAAACTCTTCTTCACTCTCTTCCTCGTCCACAGTGCTGTCACTGTCTAGATCGTTGAGACGTCGCCGCTTCTTCTTCTGAGCTACACTGGATCGCCGCGGCCGCCCGTTCTCCTTCCCATCCTCCTGCAGGATGGTGGACATGTCCTTCTCTCTGTGGCCTGTGATGTTTGCCATGTCCTTCCCCCGGCCTGCTCCTGTGAATTGACATCTTAGATCCGTCTAAACTTCCATATCCAAGCTCAAATATCAACACTAGTGTGATGCATGAAAATGCTCCGCTACCTCCACCTTCTGCCTCTTTAATATCTTCCTCGATTGCCTCTTCAATCGCTTCATCAAACTCATCAAATCTGATGAAAATGTAACAATAAACAGTGAATAATGACATTGTATAAAAAGTTTAAGATTATGAGTGAGTGGATTGACATACCTGTAGCTTATGTATTTCTTTGCCCTGGTTGATCTCCGTCCCCAACCTTTGCTCTTTTTCACATCTTTCTTCTCTTTCACCACCTCCTTCTTTTCTTCCTCCACTTCCACCTTCAAAAATATTGATATAAATTTACCAAATTTTAATACAGAGGTAATTCAGCAAGTGTGCATTAAATGTATCAAAATTTAAATTACAGAAATGTATATGTTATAAAAGATTTTAATGTCAAATGTTTTAATAAACTGTTTTTTATATTTTTTTACGTTCATCAATAAATCTTTTATTATCTTTTAAATTATAGTTATTCATTGTTCATTATATATAATAATATAAAATACTGCAAATATCTCTTTTTAACTAAAAAAAATGGTAATTAGACTTTCTATGCTTTTTATTATTTCCTAAAATCTACCCTATCTTAAAAAAATTTGTTTAACTTTGCAATAGCTGACATTTAGTGCTCTTTTGTCAAATAAAATAATAAAAGCAAAACTGACATTAAATTAATACTAAATAGCCACAAAATTGAATAAGCACTGTGGGCACTTACAGAGGGTGTGATGATGTTCTCTACACTGATGCCAACATACACCAGTCGCTCTTTCCTGTCGGAGAAGAATGACAATGTTTCTGACATGAAAATAATTTCTCATATTCTGATCCCATTACACAATAGATTAGATAAATATTAACTAGATACATTTTTGAACTTTTCTGCAACTGGTTCAAACCGATTCACTTGAGCTGGTCTAAAGATCTCTTTATTCACCTTCGGTCTGCACGTTCTTTCTTTTTGAGGGCGGCATCCAAATTCTCCAATTGCTCTTCGAGCCTGTCGCACAGTTGTTTCTGCAAGAGAAATGAGGAGTATCAGCATTTGAGTAGTCAGAATTAGCTTTTCTGTAAACATAATCCTAAAATCTAATTTGACCCACATGCTGGCAGGGGGGGCAGAACCATTCCCCGTCTGGAATGATCATGAGCGGAGGACGCAGACAGGCAGTGTGGTAACCGCTGTCACAGGAATCACACAGGAGTATCTGGGGGGACGGAAATGAGAGGTGAAAAGCAGCACTTCTGACTGAGAAGAATTTGATATTTTGCAGGAGAGTGTCTCACCAGCTCAGGATGGTTGGGAAGGCCACAGTGTTTGCAGGGGTCGTCATTGGGTGCATCATCTTCTGATGAAGAGGTAGAGGAGTCAGAGCTGTTCCGCTCTCGGTTTCGGTTTCTCCTTTTTTTCTTGGTCTTCTCAACCTTATAGTCTTCATCGCTGTCGTCCTCCTCCGTTTCCTCTTCCTCACTCTCGCTCTCCTCCTCATCGCCATCATCATCATCAGAACTTTTCCTTTTACGCCTCATGCGAGACCACGGTTGCCGTTTCCGCCGTCTTCCCACCTGTTAAATGATGAGTTACATTATGACTGACTTTTAATTAAGAACTGTACCACTCAAAAGATTGCAATGTTTTAAAATGAGTAAGTTTTTCTTAGAAAGGACCCATTAAATTGATAAAAAGTCACAGTAAAGCCATTTATAATGCTACAAAAAGATTTGATTATGACTGGTTTTATGGTCCAGAGTCATGTAGCAAAAAAATAAAAGGTGCTCATACCTTTGGTTTTGTTTGGCCATCTGGCTCGGCTTTCCTTGGTTTCCTCTGTACAGGATCCTCATCCTCTTTGTCTTCGTTTTCATCCCTTTCTTTCTCGGACACTGGAGTTGCCTGCTTCCGTTCTGCCTTCCTGTCTTGGATCTCCACAGCTTTAGCGGTGGGTCTGCAGATTCTTGGAGATCTCCTCAAGGACCTGCCGTCAGTCACCTCAGACTCTGAATCTCCCCTCACCTCTTCTCTCTGAAGTTCTGCCTTACGTCTGTGAGCTGGGATTTTGATCTTCATGCGAATTCCTTCCTGCTGTGCCTTTTCTTCTTGTTCCTGGCCTGTTTTATCCTCATCTTGACTCTCCTGAGCCTTCTTTGGAGGTCGCCCTGGTCTTTTACTGCTTTTCACAGCAGTAGTGCTTTTGTCCTGAACTTCCCTGGAAGCCTCACATTCATCAGAAGTTGCGTCTTGCCTAGATTGTTTACTTGAGGTGCTGTTTTGATCCACAGTAACATCGGTTTTCTTCTTTCTTGCTGTTGTAGTCTCACAATCCTCCTCAACAGCCGACTGAATTTTATCAGCTTTAGTGATATCTGAGTCAACTTCCATTGGCTTCTCTTTGTTTCCTTCTTTTGAATCTGGTTCCTTTTCATGTTCTCTATCAGAAGGAGGATTCTCCGAACTGTTGGATTCACTGGGTCGTTCTGTAGCTTCAACTTCTTCCGATTTTTTCACTGCAGATTCTTCTGAGTTGTTTGCAGCTTCACTCTTCTCATCCTTGTCTTTTGACGTTTCCAAATCCTCATTTTTATCAGTTTCAGCTGTATCACATTTTTTCTCACTATCTACTTTCTCTGTGGTTTTTGGTATGCTTGCAGTGTTCATTGAATCAGAAACAGATGATTTTTCAAGATCAACCGATGCTGGCTTAAGGGATTCAGACTGCTCTTCCACTTTGTCTTGGGGGCCATCTGTATCTTCAGAAGGTTTAGCGGCAATGGAGTCACTTTCTCTATTGGTTGAGTGTTTGTCTTCTTCAGACATACCCTGCTTTTCGGTTTTTGAGACAATGGCAGTTGGCTCTTTTTCTGTGGTAGTGTCTGCAGAGCTGTGATGGGGTTTCGTTTCTTCAGTGTTCACTGGCTTTTCTGTGCCAGAATGTGGTTTGATTACTTCACAGGAAGAAGACTCCTCTGTTTTAAATGATTGGAATGGTTCAGTTTCCATCAGCGTGGAAGTAGTTGGATCTAGGTCTTCATGGTCTTTATTGGAGTATTTGGGAGATTGCTTAGATTCTTCTTTTGCAAGATCTTTCTTGGATTGTTCATTTGAGAGATTTTCCATAGACACTTCTTTTGATGTCTCTTCTTTTGAGACACTTTTAATTGACTGTTCTTTTGCTTGCTTGTCTTTTGGAAGATCTTTTATTGACTCTTCTCTTGCGCAATCTTTTGATGATTCTTCTGCTGCTTCTTTTGAGAATTCTTGAGTTGACTTTTCAATTGATGTCTCTTCTTCTGAGAGAGGTTTTGTTGACTGATCTTTTGCCAGATGTTTTGTTGGCTCATCTTTTAGGGGAATTTTCACTGATTTGTCTCGTGCAAGATCATTTGATGATTCTTTGTTTGGGAGAGCTTTCGTGGCTTCTTCTTTTGAGAGCTCAATCGTTGACTCCTTGTTTGGGAGATCTTTCATTGATTCTTCTTTTGTTGACTCTACAGGCAGCGTTGATGCATTTACTTCTGTAGCATCCATATTATCACAGCTGGGAGACTTTTTGTTGTCGATCACTTCTTCAGTAACAGGTGTCTTTTTTGATTGTTCACTTACTGATGAGGGCTTTTCTTCTCCAGGTGTCTTTTCATGAGATTGAGAAGTTTTAGATTTTTCATTTTTCTCTTCTGCAGTGGATTCCCCAGACTTCTCCACTTCCATCTGCTCTTTAGCACACAATCTGGTTTCATTTGTGTCCATCTTCTCTTCCATCTGGTCTTCCTTTGTCTCCTTTTTTTTCTCTTTGGATTTATCTAAAACAAGAGGGAGCTTCCCTGAATTATTCTCTTCTGTGCTTTCCTTTTGAAAACTCTCTGACCCTTTTAGCGTTTCACTCTCAGATGTTGTAAGGTGAGGAACATGACCGTTGATCTTTTCAGCATTCAATCTGCTGTCATCGAAATCTGTCTGTGAGTCCTTCACAGGAGCAACAGGAGCATTTCGTATTCCCATGCTGCTGGTGTCAAAGCCTTCACTTACTTTCATTTCCCGCTTTTTCAGGGGGATTTTAGCTTGATGGTCATTTTTCAAAGCTCTCTGAGTCTCTTCTAAAGTTTTTCTTTTTAAAACCTCTGTCTGCTCTGCAATCTGTGAAGGTGTTGACAAGTCCTTGACTTTTTCATGTTCACCTTGTGGCTCTTCTTTGATCGATCTAGTAGTGCCATTTGTCGTCTCCGAATGTTTCTGCTGCTCTTCCTTCACCTTCAAGCTTTTTTCCGACAAAGCATCTGTAGTCTCTGCATCATCTTGCTTTGCATTTTCCTTTTCCAAGATGTTTTCCTTATTTTCAGATGCAGATAAATCCTTTTGTGTCTTCTCATCTTTGATCCCCACTAGAATCCAAAAACACAGATATAAAACAAACCAACTTTAAAATTAACTTGTGTTTAGTCAATACTTAATATTAACTCTAGGACACCTTCAGCGCCTTCATTTTCCTTGGCTTCTTCATTCTTCAGACTGTTACTAGATGAGCCCTCCTCCTGATCTTTCTTTACCAAAAGTGCTGGATCAATCTGAGTCTTCAACAGTCCAAGTATTTGAGCTAGGTCATCTCTATTTCTGAAATAGAAAATAAAGTTGTTGTTTTTTTAATGTGTCTGTTACTGTCATTTAGCATGTGTTTCTGACAAATTAAGCCAACCAGTACAGTCAGCGAAAACACTACGTAGCAAGTTATGAAAAAGTGATTTTTATGCCACTGGAAATTGATCACAGAATGCCTACCTTACTATACACTTCCAAGACGACCCATCCTGATCATCCTGTTCTTCCACATAGATCCTTACATTATGGTCTTGATCTAGCTGGAACCAATACATAAGGCCATCTTTGTCTTTGCCAATTGGCTGAAGACGCATTTTATCTGGGTCCTCTTCATTGATAGCAGTTTTAAACTTGACATTTTCATCAAACTGGCATTCACACAAGTACTGTGTGAGAAACAAAACATTGCCAAGTTACATTGGGTCAATAAAGACAGAAACACATTACAAATGCAAAAACAGTATTTACAGATTGTCATGAGGTTCAAATGTTCGAACTTCATTCGGTGGTGTGACATTTTCCCATCTTACCTTCAGTATTCCTGTCTTACACTCCACAGTCAACTCTCGATAACCCTTCTTTTCTAGCTCCCATGCCCATGTGGTGTTAAACTCCTGACAGATCTACAAAGTAATACAAAAATTAAACGCTGATGAGACTAATATTGTATTAACACTTTAAAGTGCTCAATGTGCTCACAGCTATTCATTATGAAAATATCCATAATTCACAGCTGTTTGAATGTGATTGTTAAAAGCAGAATGTGCAGTCTTCTAATACTTCATTTATTGTTAACACTGATTTACTCACCTTAATAAGATTTTTCTCCCATCTGTCTGCCGACACAGACTTGCCAATTTTCCTCAATAACTTCACATGAAGGTTCACGAGGAGTTTGGGTACTGAGGACATATTTTTTCAATATTAAAGCAACATTAGTAAAGCACATTTATAATTAACACATTCATAAAACATCTTATTAGTGTTTAGGTTTGTGGTTCTTAACATTTTTACCTGTCTGATTTGTGTATATGTTCATTCAGCAACATAACTAACAATAACACATATTTGTTCTTAAAGGAAAAGTTCACCCAAAAAATTCTGTCATCATTTACTAACCCCCCCAAAAACAGGCTGTTTCGGGTCACTGTTGACTCCCATAGTATTTTTTCCTACTATGGAAGTCAGTGGTAACCAAAGCAATCTTTCTGGTTACAATCATTTACCAAAATATCTTCCTTTGTGTTCAGCAGATCAACGAAATTCATACAGTTTTGGAAGTACTTGAGGGTGAGTAAATGACGACAGAATTTTTATTTCTTGGTGAACTATTACTTTAAGTGTTCTTAAGGTCCAACTTCTTAAGTAGCCACAGTAGGGTAATTTAAATCCATCAGCAAAAAAAAAACAAAAAAAAAAAAAACTGAGGAACTGATAATAGTTCGTAACCACAAGTGTATTATTTATTTATGCATGAACAATAAATTTGCATTTAAAGTAACTGCAAAATGAAAAACACCTGCCTGTACATTTAATATTGCAGTTGTTCATGTACTTGCCATAGTCCCCTACACATTTGATTTAATTTATGTCATTAATATGTTTATGACTGGCATAATTGATCTATTTCTACTATATACATAGCATAACTGCTATAGTTCCAGCCAAAACACCATTACAACTATATTTACCTTCAATAAATCGTTTTAAAGGAACAGTTCATTAAAAATTTTTTTTTTTTCAATAACTCTGTGCAGTAAAAACTAAACAAAAAAAAAACAGTCATAGAGATTTGAAAAACTGTCTGAATTTAATTTTAGGTTTTAATATTATCAACAAAACATTATATACACACACACATTCTCTCTCTCTCTACATATAAAATGTATTACAGTTTTAGTATTACACTAAACGTTTAGTGTACAGGCATTTTGGTTTATTTGTATTATATGTAAACAATACATATATAGAGAATAGATGGATATAACACACTGCTCAACAAATTGCGCGTCAATTAATCTTAAAAACGCCTAACGCGTTTACAATACAGCAAAACTTTTAGAGATACAAATAAAAGTCTTTATTGTTAACTTTCATCACAGTTTGACAAATCAAAATAATCCCATATTGTCATTTTTCCCTCTCGGCGGCGCGAGCAGGAAGTTTACACGTTCTGCGCATGCGCGCTTCTCACGTCGCACTAATTCATGCCAAAATATTATTTAACTATGAATAAACATGAATACTTTATTCCTCTCAATGTGGGTGTAGCTCTATGTGAATATAAATGATTTTCCATACGTAAAAGGCCGCGTATGAACGCAAATAAAGGATCAATGCGTTTCAGTGCGCTGTGATGAGTAAATAAAGCGCAATAAAACCTTCCGTCGGGCGAAACGCTGATATAAACCCTAGAAAATGCGCGTTAGAGCCACAAACGGCGACAAAAGCACCGACACCCTCGGGTAGAGTACCAAACGGACCGTTTAAACGCATGTTAAGCGGCTGAAGAGCAACAATGGAGGAGCGGCTCACCCGCGCTGCTCTCCTGCAGACTGCGCTCCAGCTCCGGGATCGACACCTCCGGCAGGTCCAGCAGAGCTCCGTACCGCTCCAGAAACGAGCAGATCACGGCGAAGCTCGGGCACAATTCCGGGGAAGAACCGTCCGCTGCCTCCGAGGCAGACATTATTCCGAACCGAGCCGCTGGAGGACCACAACCTCCCCACAATGCACCGCGACTATGGCAGACACATGGCCCAGAAGCCCTTGCGTCGGAGATACTGAACCGATGTAAACAAACCACGAGCAGCAGCAGAGAGAAGATCAGAGAGCGGGGGAAAGAGAGAGGAAATGAAACAAATGCAGTCGTGAACTTCACTTTAAAGGGAGTCTTTCTCTTTCAGAGAGAGATTTTGAAGAAAGAGGACATGAAAGAAATGTAGACAGACAGAAATACTACCACGGGGAGGGTATTTGTAACATATATCCTGTTACCTGAAAACTAATTTAGTAATAAATAGTGATCAATACACCATAAGATCGCTAACGTGTGTGTGAGTGCGTCTCATTATGGATTCATAATGAGGCCAGGTAAGTTAATAACCTGTTATTGCCATAGGTTCCCAGCAGATGGTGCTGTCAGGTTACATTTATGATATTCATCACAACTGTCCAGGTGGGGACAGAAGGAATTGTGTTCAGTTTAATGTTTTTAAAGAAGGCGTGTTTGTGTACAAGCTCCGGTTGTTACCATAAATAGCTATTTCTACCTGATTTACCCCCAAATTGGTTTTGTTGGTCAGTCATGTTAACATTATCATTTAAGTTTGAATGAAATTATTGTTTTCAGTGTAGAATTCATGCTGCTGTTGCTGTTCACAGTAAACATCACGTTCAAAGATTCTTCTGGTTTATTATTTTATTTGAGGATGTGTTCGTGTACTTTTACTAATGTATTTTTGAGATCAGAAAATAACAGAAAGTTGACTGGTTTGGAGAGGACATTCAGTCCTTGGGTAAAATTCCTCATTGTAACATGAAGTTAGGACAGTTTTTTCAGTGTCTTGATAAGATAAGAAAAAGAGACTAGATAAACAAGGAAAGCTGATGTTCATTGAGGTTTAGCGTAAATTGTCAACTATCTTAAAGACATTTTAAACGTAGGACTTTTTTGTCACATACCTATGATGTTCTGATCAATAAAAATGTGACAAATAATGACAGTACAGTAATTGTATTTGGTGATGCACAATGCCTTTTTGGAGAATCGGTGACTCATGCTTATGAATCACTGTTGAAGTGGAGCTATTTTTGTGGTGTGAACTGAGGTGGTCCTTTCCTTTCAATGAAGTTGGGATAATGAGGAGGGAAGAGTGTTTGAAACAGCCCATTGGCTAAAGCCAAAGTCATTCCAGATGCTGTCTGCCATTTAGCACGTGTTACATAATAGGTTTATGAGCTTGATATGTAGGTCTGTAAGTCATTTAAATAATAAAAGTGGGTTTACAGTTTTTTTTATTTTAACAAAAATTTCATTGGATCATAAAGTCTGACAAGGCATGCTGGGAAAGTTTATGATAAGCAATAGGAAATTATAGAACAATCATGTGACACTTTGGTTGCTTTGTACATATAAATAAAATAAAAAAAGATTGGTAAGATTTTATTTGCTGACATTTATTCACAACCCCAGGCAATTCCTCAAACTTTCCCTCCCTGTGGTTATTCTCTTTCTCCTTACTTGGAAACATGCAAATGTTTCCTTGCCATCACACACCAGACAACATACACTAGCAGGAACTTGAACCTAAATACATTTTTACAGTCTCTAGAAATGTTTTGTTAAACATTAATAATGTAATGTTACATTTATAGGACAAAGTGCATTCGTGATTATGGCATATATCAACAATTCTAGTATTTTGTTTTTAAAATATTTAGATAAAGTATTTAAAGTATGCTAACAATTTAAATGAAATTGATAGAACTAAAAGATCAATGGTTTTAAAGTCATTTTTGCTGGAAAAAAAAGAAAAACACACATTACATCAAGTAGAAACACTATTTGTCAGTAATATCTGATGGACAGCAGCTATTATATGTTATATGAAGTGAATTTATGTATGCCTTTAATTGTCTTTATCCATTAAAAAGGGGGCAGGATGGTTAGGGGCAGTTAGGTCCATATATTTTGACACTGACAGGATTTACATAATTTCAGCTTTGCATGCCACCAGAACAGAATTAAAAATGAAACAATCAAGAGAAGATTTAGTGCAGACTTTTAAGCTTTAATTTAAAGGGTGTCAAACTCTTCTGGAGGGTTGGTATATTATTTATTATAAAGAGCATGTGACTTTTTACTAGTGACTTTCTAAAATTAATCGCCACTGGTTTCCATGCAGCTGGCCAGCTGACACAGCAATAGCCTGCATAGCATGATGTGGCATGATGAGCCATATTAAGAATGACAGGAGGAATACAGAACGGCATTTCTGAAGTCAGCAGTGCACCACCTGCTTATTGGTCAGGTTATTGAAGGCACTCCTCTAACAAACCTTTTATTACCTTCAGGAGGTCAGAAGAAATCACACTAGTGCTACATGATTCAAACTCATGTAATATAAAAACTGGCCTGATATTTTACAGTGTATTAACTACTAAATATATATAAATATAATCTAATATGCATATATATATATATTTAGTGCTGTCAAATGATTAATCGTGATTAATCACATCCTAAATAAAAGATTGCATAATATATGTTTGTGTACTGTATATTTATTATGTATATATAAATACAGACACATGCATGTATATATTTCAGAAAATTACATTTATTTATTTACCCCCCCTTTTGTATTTATTTAAATAATCAAAAAACATACAGTCACTAATCAACTAACAAAATAACATATATGCATACATAGTGCTTTTACATTGTGTACACATAAACAAAGACAAAAAAAATGAAAACAACATCAGCAGATCACGAGCAAAACCTGACAGCATCAGCATCATTTTGTCTACTTACACTTACATTTGTGTAAACGTAAAGGATGCCACATGGCAGTGAACTTGGACCTGGAGCCATTTAAATTAAGTCTTATTTTTTCCAAACTAAGGAAATGCAACACATCATTGGCCCACTGTTTAAAAGAAGGGCGAAATGATTGTTTCCAATTGATTAAAATCAAGCGTCTTGCCAAAAGAGAAGTAAAGGCTATGCAGTGAAATTCACGTTTTGTGAAAATTTGTAATTTTCATATACAATACCAAAGATAGCAGTTAAGGGATTTGCACAAACATCTTTACAAAATATTTTGGAGTAAGATAAAAAACATATTTGACCAAAAAACAGATCATCTGGGTCATATAGGCTAATGTAGCAGGGGACTGCTTGCATCTTGTACAGGTGGAGTCAATAGAGGAATACATCTTTGCCACTTTGGCCTTGGAAAGATGAAGTCTATATTTCACTTTAAATTGAATAAGGCTATGTCTAGCACAAATAGAAGATCTATAGATTCTATATATAGCCTCATTCCAGTCCTCTGTTCCAAAACAGAGATTGTCGCTTGATAAAACGTGTGAGAGGGAGAGAACCTATAGAAAATGATTCCTCAAGTACACAACGGCATTAGTTTACCTTTAAATGTTTTAAAAATTCTACCGTAAAGCCATTCGGCCCAGGAGCTTTTGAATTTTGCATGTTTGAGAGTGCTTAAGTCCTTCCAACTTTAGAAATTTCTCCAATTCTGTATTATCGTCAGAGAGGACGTGGGGCATTTGAATATAATTTTAACAAAGAATCAAGTTTGTGAGAGTTGTAGTCAATTTCAGATGAATACAGAGCTGTATTAATTAATAACGGAATTAATTTCTAATTCATTTTTTGTGACCTTCCCATCATCTCTATGAATGGATGTTATAGTACTTGCAGTAGAATTCTAGAATGTTCCCTGATTTTTCTGAATGTTCATATAATTTGGAGCGGCATTGGAGCAGAAGTCGTTCTGTTTGTTCGGATGTTATTAGATCAATCTCTATTTGTGTCTTAGTTCTTTCTTTAAAATTTTCAGGAAATGGTTTACTTGCACATTTTTAAGTCTAATTGTTTAATTAGATTCATAAGACCATTTAATTGCTGGTTAAATTTTTTCCTATCCCACAATGTAAATGAAATTATTTCCCCTCTAACATAGGCTTTTAAAGACTCCCCAACTGTAGCTGTACTAACATCTGAAATCTCATTGACAGATCGAAAAAAATCGATCCTACTATTAATTAGGTCTACAAAGGATGAATCAGACAGAATTAAATTATTAAAGCGCCATGTCAAAATATATTTATTTATAATATTAATTAATAATAAAAAAAGAAATATATGAATATAAATATAGACATAAATAATGTGTAAATATTTTCAAAATATACTGTATGTATATGTATTGATACATACATAATAAATACACAGAACACACGCATATATTATGCAAAAATAAATACATTTGGATGCAATTATTCACGAACGCAAGTATACTGTCAAAACTAAAGAAATTAGACATATTTGACATGAGACATGGTTCTCAAAAATAATTGAATAAATATATGAAAAAAATATTGTAATTTGCATTTATTTACACTGTGCATGAAACAATAGATACTGTATACCGTTCAATTATATATTTGGACTTCTTATGGTTCTGAAACATAGTGAAGTTCGTAGCTTGATTATGATTCTGCTTGATTTAATATTTTATATGCTATTCAGACATTTTTAGGGGTTTCGATATTTTTGGTGGGCTCTTGTATGATGAGTGACTACATATGGAGTTTTGATGAGATACTTGCTACCTTTCCATACAATGAGTGTGACCTACTAACCTTTGCATCAATACGGAGAGGTATATTTTTAGATGTTCCTATGCTTTCAGAGGAAATATTTATTCATACATAAGACAGGTCTCAGCGCCAGCTGTCTGTGGTAGACATGAATTCATGTCTGCGTTTGCGTCAGTCATGGATGTATCCACTTTCAGTAGCGGGTGGGGTGAGTGTGTGTCTAGCAGAACACTGGGGGTTGTTTACCTCTTTCAGAAGCTGAAAGATCACAGGGTACATTGAAGAAACTGGTTCTGGCTGGGGGCAGCAAGCAAATGTATGGCATCACAGAACAAGGGATTCCAGTCTAGAGTCAAAGACACATTACAGAATGTAATGAATAAGGTTTGATCACAAGCTGCTATCGGCAACAAACCCATTAAGAGTGCAAACCCATTAGCTCACGTGTCACTCATCAATAAACCTTAGTGGGTCTATGACAGTTTGAAATAGCATGAGGTTAGTATCTGCTGTGGAAGAAATGTCATAACACAGCGCCTTCAAAAACGAAATGTCCTGATCTCATGTACAGTACCTGCACAAACACGTCAGCGAAGGACAATTTGCTTTCGTTTTTTTTTTTTGCTGATCTTCCTTTGCTTACCGCAGGCCTAGAGAGCAAATATTTCTCACCATTTATTGAAACATGATAATGCCACTGTCATGTAACAGGCCAATTGGCTGTTTGTTCAAAGCCAAAGTTAAACAGCAGCCAAACAGTAATGAGTGATCATGTTAACCAGACTATATAAGGTTTAGCTTTAAACTCTTTTTTTAGCAGTACTTCTATCTTCCTGTTAGATCACTGCAAATACAGAAACCTATTTGTGTGTCCAGAAAAACCTAACTTATTAGAGAGAGAGATTTTGGCCGCTTAACACTTTTGAAAGAATCTTAATGGATTTTTCATGATTTTTAAAATACAAAATTACATCTATAATACATATTTTCTTTTGATTTTGGGATGAATATCCTGGACATTTCTTGACAGTTTAATGAGGATGAGGAGCCTTTACCCCTTTCACTGAGGGCCTCTGGCTGGTCTAGACCTGATCTGAATTTATCTGGACTACAGAGGTTCCTGATTTACTGCTAGCAGATGCGTACATTCACTCCCACCCCAAGACATGCACAGATTGGCTGTTAAGAGTGGCGTTCCCCAAGCAGCTTATACAACTTTAACAAGTTTGGGGTGGAGCAGCATCTTGGTACATATTGTTGTGGCTTCAATGTCGGGAGTATTTATGCGAGGCATTGGTCTCTGTTTAACCGGCAACGACCAAATGAATGGAAAAACCAATGTGTTTTTTAATAAATGGATGGCGACGTTTACTTGAAACACTGCTTCCTTCTCTATAAAGAGCAGACATGATCCCTAAGTATAAGAACTTAGGTCAAAGCAACAAGCCCAAAGTTTGATTGGATGAACATATAGCCTTTGGCCCTCTCAGCAGCCAATGAGATCACACTCAGATCACAGAGCAAAATTCTCACTGGCCACCTTCCAAGATGTTTTGAGAAGCAGGGGAAAGGTGACAAAGCAACATGTGACACGTGTGTCTATGAACATCTATTTTTGTGAATAGCTATAACAGAATTATTTAATTAATTATTTGTATTGATGAAAATTCTGTGACATTGATTCATAATTTATATATACTTTATTTATAAATAAATAATATGTAATAATTAGTGTTGTTGAATGATTAATCATGAATAATCGCATACAAAATATTTTTTTGTTTTTGTTTGCATAATTTATGTGTGAGTATATAAATACACACATATATTTAGAAAATATTTACATATATTTCAATTTATATTATCTATAAAAAATATTTAATACATAAACATATCATATTTTTCTGAAATATATCTAAATATAAACAAACACCGTAAACATACATATATTATGTAAACAAAAACTGTTTTGTATGCGATTACTGGTTTGACAGCACTAATAATAATATATAATTTGCATTAAATTAATATAATTTATTTATTTATACATTTACGTTAAAATATATAATCATTTAATAGGCCTGTTGTTTTACTGATATGTCTGTACATTTCATATGGAGGTAAGACAACAACATTTTGTGTGACAACTAGTAAACAAGTGTACATGTTCTCCCGCCACAAGTTAAAATTAGAGTCATGTGTGATGAAAGGAATACATGGGACTGGCTGCAACCGGCACACTCACATATAAATTCAGGTTTGACAGACCGGTTCTACCATATTCAAGAGGAAAATACACTCGCTGGATTAAACCCTGGATGGAAGTAATTACTTTGCTTGCTGTCAGTACAATTTGGACTAAGAATTTCATATTACCAGAAGGTCGGTGAGCACGCTGTATTTATTCTATTTCACTCGATGTATGCTAAGTAATGAGAGATACACTGTAATTTACTATGCTTCAACATTGTATGCTGATTTGTGTATTTCTGGGCATCCATGGCTGATGTTACGAGAAATATTAAGTTAAAAGTCATGCTTTATCTATAACCACAGAGTCACAGATGATTGGCATTTCTAAATGTTTTCTAAATGTTTCTCTGTAGAGTTGTGCTGCTGTAATGCTGCTTTGGGACACTGAGCAACATTTTTTTATGGCCAAAGGTGTTGAAACATTTAAAACAAAAGACAAGAGAGTTATTCGTTTGGAAGAAACTTAATCTTGAATCAGAAGTCTGCTGAGGTAAATCGAAATCTTGGATCTGAATCTGAAAAGATGATTTATTTGTGATGGCGAATCTTAACCAGTTCTGCTTCTTGTTCTCCCTCAGGTGGGGAAACAACAAGAAGCTCCAGTTAAAAATAAAGGTAAAAGTTCCTGTCAGAAGCAGAGAAAAAAATGGTTGGAATCAAACCTACCGACCTGCCACCAACGGCTGCTGTCAAGTTTTTTGGAGCTGGTACGGCAGCATGTTTTGCTGATCTAGTCACTTTCCCACTGGACACAGCAAAAGTGAGACTTCAGGTGAGGACTTACTAACATATTTAGATATTACAATAATAATAAATAAGCTAAATATGCAAAAAGGTTTGAATAAAAAAAAATTTTTGGGGCCAATTAAGAGTTTGAATTGTATTTGCATTGGCTTAACAAACACAAAAAGCACATATTGATCATCCATCTGTCTTATTTCAGATCCAGGGAGAGTCTACAGCTGCCTCTGGCTCAGCTGTGGTGAAATATCGTGGAGTATTTGGCACCATCACCACTATGGTGCGTACAGAGGGCGCAAGGAGTCTGTACAATGGCCTGGTGGCAGGACTGCAACGACAAATGAGCTTCGCATCTGTTCGTATTGGTCTTTATGACTCCATGAAGCAATTCTACACCAGAGGATCTGAGAGTAAGCATCAGACTGGTGGTTTGAAAAGAGAAGGTGGTGTCACTGATCCTAACACTGATCTTCCCTTCTCAGACGCAAATATTGTTACTCGCCTGATGGCTGGCTGCACCACCGGGGCCATGGCTGTTGCATTTGCACAACCCACAGATGTCGTAAAAGTGCGTTTTCAGGCTCAAGTGCGTCAATCTGATGGATTAAAGAGATACAACGGCACAATGGATGCATATCGGACTATTGCACGTGATGAGGGTGTTCGAGGGCTTTGGAGGGGTGAGCCAGAGTTCTTAAAAAGGGACAGTTAGCCTCCCAAAGATCTATTGCCATTTACTCAACCTCATTTAACTCCAAAGCTATTTTAAAGGTTTTGCATTAGTTTTGATTTTTTTTGTTTTTTATTGTTTGTGTCTGCAGTCCTCGCAGTCCAAACCAGTGTTGTTATTGTTAACTATACCTAGTTAACTGAAGTATACATAATAATTGAAGTAAAGATTAAATTAACAAAATGAAATATTACATAAAAACTTAAAATAAAAACAAATATGTTGCTTTTGGAAATAACTGACATACATATGTTTAAGCTTAAGTAGTAAAATTAGTCAAACTGAAATATAAATAAATAAAATGTTTATATATATATATATATATATATAAATAAAAATGAAATGAAATAAAAATGACAGAAGCACGTAACAAAATAATAAATAATTACAACTAAAATAAAACTAAAAATGTTGAAAGTTGCATTGTTGAAAGTAACATTGTAATCTACTTCCTTTAGTTTACACATATGTAAAATATCTTCTTTTTAGTTAGATAAAAAGTTTTGGAAAAACATGAGAGTGAGTAAATTATTTTGTTGGTTCAACTTTCACATACCTTTCTAAGTGGATGTGTTCTGGTGGAGATAAACATGCTTGTCTTTCTCTATTTTAGGCTGCATGCCAAACATCACAAGGAACGCGATTGTAAACTGTGCAGAGCTGGTCACTTACGACATTATCAAGGAACTCATTTTAAAATATGACCTCATGACAGGTATGAAACCTACAAACCCTATGCTTTTATAATGGCTATTTGCAAGTTCTTGTTGTCTAACACATATGCCTTCATTAGATAACCTACCCTGCCACTTTACCGCTGCATTCGGAGCTGGTTTCTGCACCACGATTGTGGCGTCTCCAGTAGATGTGGTCAAAACCCGCTTCATGAACTCAGCTCCAGGCCAGTACAGCAGTGCACTGAACTGTGCCCTCACTATGCTGACCAAAGAGGGACCAACGGCTTTCTATAAGGGGTAAAAAAAATCCTATGAGCTATTAATTATAGAACAAGATGCACAATCTTATTTCCAGTACCTTGAATTTGCCATCTTCATCTTCCCCAACAGTTTTGTGCCCTCCTTCTTGCGTTTGGGATCCTGGAACATTGTGATGTTTGTCTCCTACGAGCAAATCAAGAGAGGTCTGACTAGAATGCAGTGCTCATGGGAGTCTCCTTTCTGAATAGACATTGTCAGGATCTTCTCATTTTGATTAAACAGAGAGTACAAATATAAGTCAAGCCCTCTGTTATGAGAACACATGGATTCCCGAATCTTTAAAGGCCAAAGGTCGAACTTATCAAAAATGAAAGATGAGTTGCCAGGAATCATGAGATGCATGGCTGAGAAAGTGTAATAAACATATTTGTCTTAGTTTCAATGTCATTGGACATTGAGAGAGGTGGCATTAGTTGCAAGGATACATCTCCATTGTTTATGTATATTCTTGTTAAATATGTCATGAAAACGGGTCCATAGCTCTGATTATTGAATGTTTATTTATACTATAAAATGGAAAATGTACTTCATTGGAAAATAAAGGTTTTTTATGATATATGTGTTTCTGTTAAAGAGGTCTAAACTGTTTTAAGATTTAAACTGATTAAACTGATTTTCAAATCAGGTACAACTTACTATTTGTATGCGTTTGACTCCCCTGAACCCAAGAACTCAATCAATGATCAAATCAACTCAAACTTTGACACCAAAAGGGAATGGCTTTAACATGACAAAGCGGCTTCAAACTGCTTTTCATTGCTCTCATGCTGACCTAATAAACGACAGACAAACAAAATCTTCGTTAGAACAGAGCTGTGAAGTTTACTTGAGGAAAAGAGGAAGTGCATGTGCCAAATCAATCATGTGTGAACGATAAAAAGCACTCCCATGTTTTAGGATAATGAGGTAGTGTGATGGAAGAGATGCCTGATGCTCTCTGTAGACTGCTGTGTACATGTAACCCCTAAATTGACCTGAGATCATGAAGTATGTGTTACTGTGTTTTAACCCATGACTCAGGTGACCACAGTTAGTTTGTTTTGCCTTGAAGATACACTCTTCTCTGTTTACATATCTAAGAGGAACTTATATGAACTTCTTGCTTTGGCAAAGTTCAGTTCAGGCCTATGTAAATGCTTTTGGTTCCTGCATCTGATGAAAAACCAATCCATATGAAAAACCAGGGATGTGTTTTTAAAAGCGGGAGAAGTGAAACGTCCTCTTTATGAATAACATATGTGCAACTACACTGATTCAGAGTGACTCAGCGTTTCGGTCAAATGAGGGAGACTGGGGCAAGTTGTCAGACTTTTTCTCGTATGAACATTTCTGAGGATAGGTTTGGTAAGGGATTTTTTCCCCCTGTGTTTAAGCACTTTGCATGTTGTCAATAAATGGGGTAATTTATCACAACAGAACCTGTCTGTTGAATGTTTGCAAAAAGTTACGAATTCAGAAACAACACCAGAAATACATTACTAAGAAAAGATACATTTATTTAGTGTAATAATATTTGGACTCGAAACCTCTTAGAAACAAAAAGGGTGTTTTTGCACTAGCGTGTGAACGTTTAACGTTTTTTTAAATACATTGTTTGTAGATTAACAGCTTAAACCGAAAACAATTCAAGCCGAGCTTTGTAAAACGGGTTTTATCAGTAAAGTCAGCAGAGGCGTTGGTTTATGCGCTGAATGACGCGTCACATGTGTCACGTGACTCCCTCGCAGGCGTTTATAAGGCTCTCTGCGGCTTTCAGGAGAGAAAAGGAGCACCTGCGGGCTTTAACTGTTTGCGTCCCGAGGAGGTTATTTTTCGACAGTAACAGTTATCTTCAGACACTTTATACATTTAGGTGAGTATCGTGATTGTGATTTTACAACGCATAGACTTTTCCCCGTTGCTTTATAAGTTGTTTTGTTGAATGGTTTGACGCTAAAGCTGTATTATAACACGGAAATATTCTTGTCTTTCAGACTTTGGAGTATGTTTTTGATTTGTACGGCTTCTAAACGTTTCTCTATGGAAGAACGCGGCAACAAAATTCAAGTTGAAAGTCATTTCAACCAGAGAGATACTTTCAGAGAATCCTGAAGTTCTCTTCCGGACCGGTTGGTACAGAAAGTTTGTTAAAAGCGCTTATTGGCTTGTTTTAATTTACGAGGTTAATGCAGTTGATGTGATATTGTGTTTGCATTACATAACTTCGCATTTCGTGTGTCCCTGGACTTCCTGTATTGCAGTTTCTTTGTGTGGTTAAAAGGCAAACAAAGCCGCACCAGATGTAAACAGAATGGTGACGTCAGCGTGTAGATTAGCATATAGGAAGAACATGATGTTCCGTTTTTGTCTGTTGACTGCACAAAGCCTTTACATTTACATTTTCCCACCCAAATCACTATAATGAAACTGAGGTATTAAATGTAGACCGTAAACTTTTTTTTTTTTAAAGGAAGGTAATCCTCATGTATTTTCCTAATCCAGGTTAGGGTGGAGTTCACCTATTTTGTGTTCACTTCATTGGTTTTCAACGCATTCCGTTTCAACTTTGTTCCTGTAAATCAACTTCAACTAAACATGGTTGGATTCAGAGCTGGGGATGTGCCTCCTACAGCCACTGTGAAGTTTATTGGTGCGGGAACCGCAGCCTGCATTGCAGACCTCTTCACATTTCCACTGGACACCGCAAAAGTTAGACTTCAGGTGAGTATCTGTTGTGTGGAATTTGAGTGCTTTGTTTAAGTGACAAATTTTTTGCTTGTGTGACAGCTGAGCCAGCGGTTGAGTCCGGAGGCTGAACCAGATCAGCTTGCATCAACAAAAACAAATTAACCTTTGCTTTCAGGTGGAATTCTTGAAGTCAAACCCATACTGACATCAGCTTTATCTATTTCTCTTGACTCTCTTTACACTAGCAACGTAAGCAGGTCCTGGCCTTGATGATTGTCCTTGCTGACCCAGGATCACTATGGACCCTTTTAACCTGAAGATGCTGCTCCCCTCCCCTGTGATTCTGTAAAGTTTCTCCATCCACCTTTTGTTCTGTACAGATTCAGGGGGAGACCAAAAGTCCCGTGAACACAGGCCATGGTCCGGTGAAATATCGTGGAGTGTTTGGCACGATCAGCACCATGGTGCGTGTTGAGGGGCCGCGCAGTCTCTACAGTGGGCTGGTTGCTGGACTGCAGCGTCAGATGAGCTTTGCCTCTGTACGCATTGGCCTCTATGATTCTGTCAAGCAGTTCTACACCAAGGGCTCAGATCGTAAGTTGGCAAATGCTTGCTTGTAAGGATGGTTTGAAACCACTTATTATGCAAGACCTCCCATTTAATGCCATTCAATGCATGGATTTCCTTAGATGTTGGGATTGGCAGTCGGCTGATGGCTGGCTGTACGACTGGAGCCATGGCTGTGGCTTTGGCCCAACCCACTGATGTGGTGAAGGTACGGTTTCAGGCTCAGATCAGTGCTGGGGCCAATAAACGTTACCATGGTACAATGGATGCATATCGGACCATTGCAAAGGAAGAAGGGTTTCGTGGTCTGTGGAAAGGTGAGCTTGGACCAATTTAAAGGAGAGGGGGAAAAAAAAGTGCCAATTATTTATAACAATAGAAGAGGTCAACTTTATTAAATTTATGAAAGTAATTTTTCAAATGGTTTAATATTTGATAAAATATTTTAATTTATATTTAATTGTATAATAATAATAATATAAAAACTTTTATTTTTTTTTTTTCCCCTCCGTTTCATCAGGAACTGGCCCAAACATCACCCGCAATGCCATTGTAAACTGCACTGAGCTGGTGACCTATGACCTTATCAAAGACGCACTTCTAAAATCATCGCTGATGACTGGTAAGATGAGACTGCAGGAAAACGTAAGTTTCACTTCATGACAGAAATATTTATTGGCTTTTTTTTTTCTCCCCCCTCTTCCTCCCTTAGATGATCTTCCCTGCCACTTCACCGCTGCATTTGGAGCTGGTTTCTGCACTACAATTATAGCTTCTCCTGTTGATGTTGTGAAGACCAGATACATGAACTCCGCCCTGGGCCAGTACAGCAGTGCCCTCAATTGTGCTGTAGCCATGCTGACTAAAGAGGGACCAAAGGCTTTTTACAAGGGGTCAGCTTTCTTTACCTTGTCTTGCTTTATAGTAATCATTTGAGGATGAATGTTGAATTAATGATGACTGAATTGTGTTCTTTTTAGATTCATGCCATCGTTCCTGAGGCTGGGGTCCTGGAATGTGGTTATGTTTGTCACGTATGAACAGCTGAAACGGGCCCTGATGGCAGCACGCCATAACTGGGCAACTCCTCTTTAAGCAGAGAATGCAGTTAGTTGAACTTTGCTGAAGTGGTTCTTGAAGTTTTTAGATTTTCTGTAAGACCTGTTTACATGTTTATTAAAAAATTTGTTTTTTGTTTTTTTAGAGGGGGGTGGGCTTTTTACCTAACCCATTCTTGTTTCTTACTCTAAAAATAAAAAAAATCAAACTCTTTTGTTGAAGTGTTTTTATTTCTTTCTTTTTTAACAAATGCTTCTACTATGGCTTGAATGGACATTAAGATGCCTGAATGAGTTTGGATGAGAGAGCTTGTTTTAAAAGCCGTTTCTTTTCAGGCGAGAGCTTCTCTGGGAATTGTGTAATGAAGTGAATGATCAGGTCCCCTCTCTCTGATGGGTTGTTGGCAAGTGGCATTCCCTCCCCGGCCACAGTTTTGGTGTATTGAGGGCTATAATGCAAAGAAAAATGAAATTTTCCTTTATGAAAACTATAACGTTTTTCTAAATAAAATTGCTGATTTTTATTTATTTATTTTTTTAAACGAGGTATGTCAAAAAGAATGTTACTCACTGCACAATGTCATTGATGGGGATGTTGAGAAGCCTGCCATCTAGTGTCTCAACTTCTACTGAGAAACCAGTCAAAGCCTGCAGAGTTACCACAAAAATACACATTCAAATATTATACTAAGCTGAAAGTGTGGAGCTGGTGGGGTTTTTTGAAGTCATGTTTAAAGACATGATTGAAAACCCTATAATATATTTATCATGAAAACAAGACCTTTTTCTTTAATTAAACTTATAGAAACAATATATGCAAAGGCCTGGTTTCACAAACTGGGCTTAGCTCACGCCAGGACTAGGCATTAGTTAAATGAAAATATTTAAGCAACTTTTACATAAAATAAGGTGTGCATCTTAACACAGAACAATGACACTGACATGTTTTAAGATATGTAAGAGCAAGATATTTTCATCTGAGGCAGCTCAAACATGCAATTTAGTCTGAGACTAGCTTAAGCCTTGTCTGTGAAACTGGGGGATAGTGTTTACTTAACCAATACTTACTTTTTTTATGTTAATATGTTAAGTAGCCACACAAAATTGAACAAACAATGGCAACTTCAATAATAAAACTTAAAATAAATACTATTCATAATCTATTTTTATGTATGAAATTAAGTTTTGCTTTTGCTCAAAACGTTTATTACCTTCTCAAGTGAAATATGTGCTGTATAGTACAGATCATCATTTTGGCGAACAAAGCGTGGATGATGCTTTTGGCGTATGACAAAAACAATATCTGCCGGGATGTTGTTTGGTCCCTGTGGAAAAAGTAAACTTACATTCTGTTTTTTAAAATCAATTTAAAAACAAAATAAAAATGTGTTTGGCCATGCCTGGTCTCCCGCTTTAGGAAATGTGATCTGTGTCCCTTCATTCCATCCTGCTTTTACAGTGAAGGTTAAAATTTTGTCCCTGATGCTGGATGTGTGTCCATCTTCATTCATGACCTATTTCAAACACATATATGAAATTAATTGACGATGGTATAAAAATGATGGCTTTCATACCCCTGTATGCAGAACTTACCCTACGGGATATCTTAATTTTTTTAGTGCATCCATAATAAAGGTCCTCCAAGGCGAGGTGAAGGTCTCTCTGTATTGGTGGATCCTGTAGCTTTTCTTTTTGTCCACGCAAGCTCTTAAGAGCTGTGTTGTCCTCACTGCCATCATTGCTGAAAAAATCTATGACACATATCACTAATCAGAGCTGGGATTCTTCAAGACACCAGGACATTATGAACAGTATTAATTTAACACTTAATGATACCAGACTTTTGAAATTTACATTCAATAAATGATAATAGAAGCTCATTCATTGAAAAAAACAAAATACAGCCTTTTCATCCTATTAAAATAACCTGCAAAAGGGTTATCTCCTCCGAAAAACTGTCTGAATGTTTCATCTGCATTTCCATGGTAGACATATCCAGATGACCAAGCGCCAACTCCCAGCTCAGATGGTATTCCTCCTTTTAAACCCTCCTCTCCAAACTTATCATACGTGGCCTTTTTACGCGCTGCATTGGATAAAAAACAGAAACCTAATAACCAGCTTACCACGGAAAAAACTAGGACGGAACTATACTGTGTGACATTTGTAGGTCTGCTTGTTTTTTTTTAATACTGTGATAGTATGAGAAAGTAACAGGTCTACTTTGCTGCTTTACAAGCAGGCTGTATATGAAAAATAAACAATGAATTACAAAACATATTTTCAATTTCAAAATCTACTTTTTCCTCTCTCTCTGTGACAGTGTGTCATTTAATGCAATTTAATTTCCGAAATGGAGAGACTGGGCAGACTCCGCTCTTGTGTGTTTTAATTCTGGTAATAGTCTGGTAAGCAAATATAAATATATACGGGTCCTTCTAAAAAAATTAGCATATTGTGATAAAGTTCATTATTTTCTGTAATGTACTGATAAACATTAGACTTTCA